>QDHC01002289.1:882987-913806 GCA_013186455.1 Papilio dardanus tibullus
GTGCTGTTTGCAAACTAAATATGTGCCTCGCTATTTTTTGATGGCATACAAATACGTATCACTAATGTAGATACATAAAACATCCGGCTCAAAGGACCATTTCTGTTAATTAAGGTCTATGCAACTTTTTGTAAATTAAAAAGCTTCTAAATTGGTAGAACATAAACACATATTGTTTGTTAATTCAAGAGAAGGTTCAAATGAGGAGTGGTTCAAGGAATTTTCTTGTAATCATTATACAGAATGCATTGCAAAATAAACTTCAATTCGCCTGTAAACACATCGCATTGATGTAAAACATCAAAGTGCAAAATGGGCTATGCTCACGGCGGCTCTGTTTGAAGTGCAAACAAGTTGTGTTTCCTATCTCCACGGTAAATTAGCCAAAACATACGTATACGTTGATACTTCTACTTTAACTTACCATCATAATAAAAAATTCAAAGCCCGGAAACACGTTTTGATTTACACTAATTGGTGATGACGACGATGATGAAGTTGGTGATGACAATAACGATAAAGATAGACTTATTTACTGACGGTCTCGGAAATCTATACTCGTATTATAAAGAGAGAAACTTTGTATATTTCTATGTATTGAAATAACTCAAGAACTACTGGGCCAAGAACTATTTCAAATAATCTTTCACCATTAGAAAGCTATATTATCCCGAGTATAGGCTATATTATTTAATTCCACGCTAACGAAGTCGCGAGAAACAGCTAGTAATATAACATTCAATGTTTATTAATTAGGTATTTAGACTATCGCGAGATAGAAAAAAATGCAGTCATATTTCCTTTGCTACGGCATTAGTTGGATGCCGTGCTACTGAGACATAAATCTAGGAAACAAAAGTAATAAAGGTAAAGGCGAAGATTTTCTGTTCAGTGAAACAAATTGTGTATAGTTATTTCATCGTTCTCAAAATACGTAATACATTTGTCTATTCATGTTTCGAATAGAGAGATGGAAAGCATAATTTTCCCGCAACATTAGACAATAGCTAATCGGATTTTGTTCATGATTCCATTATTGCATTCGCATTCGTATCATCATTACGACAATGAAAATCGTAAGCGGCTTTGTTCATTCACTTCAATGTAGCTGGTTGGTTAAATTTTTTTACTTATTTTTCCATGCAAAAAATAGGTACTCAACCTTTATATTCTCCTTTTTTCATGAAATTGCAGCGAATAATTTTTTAAACATTCATTTTCTCTTATTGCTAAGTTTACTTATTTTCTTTATTTTATCTTGAAGCGAGAATTTAAGGCAAACCTTTTAAACCATATTCCCTATACGAAACTAACTTAAAATGTACTTTTATATTACGCATTTATAAGTAGGTATAATACACTCAGTATTCGTTTTTAACGCATTCATTTCTTTCATGTTTATTAGCAGTGAATGCATTACCATTTTATACGTGCGAAGTATTGACGAAAACTTTCATAAAAAAATTAACAGAATTTAAAAATAATAGTCAAAGCTATGAGCAAAATAAGGCGAGGTGAAAGCAATCATTTTTATACATGGCAGATGTTTTAATATTCTTCTATTATCCATCATCATTCCGTTTTTGCCTTTCTATTATTACCGGCCATGTTTTTAAATGTCGCTGACTGATACATGCAGAAAATAATGACTACATCTTTTAATTGGAGTCCAATACAAAAGTAAGAGTTTCATCAAGGAAGAACAATGAATTAAAATAATTGAAGGGGTTGTCGCAATATTGTGTGGCTTTATCATTCGCTTCCAGATAGAGTAGTCCCCATTGTGTCTGTAAAGTTAAATTATACGACTCTGTCGTATGAAATGAAGGCAACATTTTATTTGAAATGTTTTCTTTGAGGTTATTAATACAAAGAGGGTCCCGAAGCTACATTATGCAAAGATATGCGTAATCAATTGTTCATAGCATAACGGTAAAAGCGGTCAGGTTTTGAATCTGAATGAATATTAAACAATTCTCTGTCTTTAAATATCTCTCGGCATGACTGTTGACTTTAAGATTCATTAGCGAGAATAGGAAATTAAAACCTGCAATGCAGAAAAACAAGCATCTAGTATATTTATAAAAAAAATAAGGTTGCTTTTAAGACTTGAAAACGAATATTTTTCATTTAAAGGTAAAATAATTTATAAATTGTTTAGTTTTTGGTTCAATCGGTCAAACTTCAAATGAATATTTTATTTTGTATCTGTTAAAAAGTTTACGAACTAATTTATATTTAATTAATATGAAAACGTTAACCGTTGTGACGGGACAATTTCAATACTTGTGGACTATAATTTAAATATTGTATAGAATGGAAATGAGGTCATTGTGTCAACACAGTAACTTAAAATAAATATACGCAGATTCCTGAACGTAACTTTTAGGCCTTTGTATAATATTTTGTAAATTAATTATTTTTGTCTGTCATCAAGATATCAATAACTTTATTACTGAGAAATAACGAAAGATAAACTCAAAGTTGAACTCTGTAATCTAAGCGTATTTGTGGTAAATAGTTTTCAATGATGTAAGGCTTCAAAGGGAATTCGAATAACCGTAGGAAACGATAAACAAAGTTTTTCTTATGTACAGGTTTGCAGATCTAAAACAACCAATTAAAATTATTATGATTTTTAATAGTAATAGCGACTATTGTGGCATATAATAATGTAATGAGGGTACATGGATAAAGTCAGTAATACACATTCACAAGATGTTGTTTGATTTAAATAATCTCCCACTACAACTATTAAGTGAAAAAAAAGCTTGATTGGGATCCAAAGTTGTAATTATGTTGTTCAAAATAATGTGGAAAATATTAATTTCCCCACGCTACTGACGTAAGCAACAAGCCTAGGTCACAACTTGCCTCGGGGCAGTATAATTTTTCAGGACACACGATTTGGGAACTGATGCGTAAAAGCGAATAAACGGTGAATTTTAAACCCTGAAATACCTGCATTGCTGTAAAATGTTTATATAGGTAAAATTGTAGAGCCTTTTTTGCTTTACACACTTAAGTAATTCTTTTAGAATGGAATAGTGTCAGTGATTTTTTTTTCTTACGGACACATAAATATTGACTAATGTACATATTATCCCGTACTAATAATATGCTCCAACGATAAAACTTTTTAATGTAAATATGGAGTATTAGCAGACCTCACAGACTTGGTACTCGTTTAATTCCTATTAAAAAAGGACTGTGTTTTTATTTTATTTTTGTTGTTTATTATAAGTACTATTGTTTCTCTTTGTTTTAACAATGTGCCGGGTAACATTTCGTGCATGTGTAGAAACCCAGAGTTAAATTAATGTATGTTTCTTGACAAACTAAAGTTTCGATTCGAATTGTGGCGCTATAATTACGAACGTTTCGCTGACGAGTCGAGCCCAAGGGATGAATAATGGCAAGCTTACTGCCTGTTGTAAATTAAGCTTAAATTTACAATGTGCTGTAAGTTCCCACGTTGAGACACAAAACACTATGTACAGATTCGCTTTTACGAATTTATTTATGATTCCCATTCTATTTGAGTGATTAAGTTTATTAAAATCTATATAACCTTTAATCAAACTTTAATTTTAATAAAATGTCATAAACAGAACCATCGTAATTCTGATATTTTTTTTTAATTCGAAATATTAAGATAAATACCAGGTATTTTTAAAAAAATTCTAGTAGTTTACATAGGTAGCTGTTTCAATATAACAATGTATGTAATAAAAGTTCATTTATTTCTGACGTATAACTTAATTTTGGTTCACGTGTGCAAATGAAGACTGTAGCGGATGTGGTGCTCGTAAATTGTAGTACGTGGCGTTTTTCCGCTTCCACGCCGACTGCTGCCCGTAATTCCAACTCAAATTTATATTTACCATTTAATTGGTACGTGCGGAACAAGTTTTGTTTAATTATACCTTATTTATTGATGAATATGTTGCTTAGCATCGACGTTAAGTTAAACAAAGGTATACTTGTACATTAGATATCATAAACTTTCATATTGCTACAATTCAGATGGATAATTATAGTGTTTTGTTTAAAATTGTTTTGCTAGAAACTACACAACTTACGCCCAATGTTCAAATGCCACTCAGATTTAAGCGTCGCTTAAAACCTAAGTGACGTCAAAATTAAACGAGATCGCCGTAGAATTAGGATTTGAATAGCGTTTGAAAATTCGACCAACACAAAACAGCTCTACACAATTTTTACAAAAAGCTTAACATAGCTTCTTAAAACGAGCTGACTCTTTGTATCCCTAATAAGGTGTTTACCGTTTATCTTGTAATATACCGGCCAAATTAACAGGAGTGCATGAAATGTTAAACAGCGGTAATTTCTGTGCCGTGGCGGGAAACGAATGACTGAAATTTACGAGCAACGTTTCCGCCATGATTTGCGTACGCCGCAAGGTGCCGCTGCCTGCCAGTTATTTGTTTGTTGGTTTTTTAATTAAAATATTAAGTAAAAAGGTATTTATTATCTAAAAAGTTTCATTGCTTGATCTCTTGACACAGTTTAATTTGGAGTTACCAAAGTTTGGAGGAAAGTATAACTTTCAGGAATTATAAATAGAAACAACAGCATCGAAAGGGGACTTGTTTGAGGGTTACGATTCGAATTTAAAAACAAATTGGTACTTATTACCTCACTTAAGATTATCGAAGTAAAAGTTTATGGATAAATTGTTGTTGGAAATAAAAATGTACTGCTAGAGTTGGAGTTTAACAAAGCTTTGTGCTCGGTCTTGAAGCAGAGAACTTTGCAGTTGAACTATTAACAAACTACGAGTTAAAGTTTTATACTCAAAATTACTTTCATTTGTAAGTTAGTCACGGAATATCCGTGGACTCACCTTGATTTCTAATTTAGTTAAGAAGAAAGTAAATTATTGAAATGGTTTAATTTTTGACTGATTTAAAAAGCAACAAAATAGTACTTATTTCTACGAATAACCTGAATCTTTTGCATAGTTTTTATGCACATTACCGTTATCAAAACAACTGTGAGCTACCAACAAACCAAGTCATATTGTTATCTCGCCTTATTTAAGGAGAATGAAAGAGAACAATATAGTTTGTAGGCAAGTAATTCAGTGGAAACTTGCGGTTAAAAACTAACTTTACTTTCGTCGCCGTTCAATTAATTGTACCGAGTCGTGACAGCGGTGTATTGTGGTGAGACTTGAATAAATAGAAATCAATTAACCTTAATATTGAACGCCCTACTGGTTTCAATTTATACTTAAACAAACAATATTATTTAATAAAGTCAAATAAAGCTCTTAACATCTTTAAAATAGATTAAAAACGAGTTTTGCTCGTAAGAAACGGGATTCTTACCACGATTTAGCTGTTTGAGCTCCCTATATTTCGGCATTACTTTTTGTACTAACAATATGTTAGTAAAAATCACGAAAATGAGTATTTTGGATTATTCCCAATATCCTTTTTTACCGGTTTTTTAAAAAGTATCAAAATAAAAACGTAATAATGTTTCTATTTTTATCAAAATACAAAATGAAATAAACATGAAGAAGCTCGAAAAGGATGATCCCGTGTCGCTTTTAATAATTAACATAAAAAAGGAGAGAATCCATTTTGCTAGGGCATCTACCTGCGATGTTTTTGCGACGGATTTAAAAGTATAATTTTTAAAATATAAATTGTATTAGTGGCTACCTAAGCTCACTAAGGTTATCAAAAATCCAATAACATACTAAATTAGAGCGTCGGTGGCTCAGGGGTTTAGAACTAAACTTGTAAACTGCAGGTCCCAAGTTGGAATCCCGCCATGTACCGATGTGTTTTTTGATTTTCATATGTACATATTTATTTACCCGACGCTCTTAGGTGAAGAAAAACATCGTGATGTAGCCAGCACATATCGGTAAAGATATTCAAAGATATGTGTCACGCGAAATACGCGCTAGTCGTGGAGTTGCGGAAAATGGAGTCCATCATGGGTCGAACCTTACATTACCTTTAGTGGTCACCTAATGGTTAAAATTCGACAATATTAATTACCATACTTCTTTGAGAAGGTTAAGCTTAAGTTAAGGAGGTTAAGCTTTTTTTAATGAAAATGTGCATATTCAGTAAGTATGAAAATCGGTTACTCTTTTTTTCATACCCCTAAGTGATTAGGGTTGTCCATTCCTAACAATTATTTTTGGACTAGGAATAATTTTATTTTATATGGTTAAAACAACGTTTGACGGGTCAGTTTTATACTAATTTGATTTTTACTTATACTCCCGAGTCAGATAACTTGCCTGTAAGTAACTTATATTTTATGAATAAAAAAGGAAGTAACCTGGGGGGTTATCCTAAGTATCTTTCGATTGGCGATATCGCTGATGGAATGGACAATCATTTATGAAACTGACAATGAAATTCGATAAGTCATGTGTCATCACGTGTGAGATATCGAACGTCATTACCAGTTCTATACATTTTTGATGTTCGCTATCGAACTTTGTAGCGCGTGTAATTATTTATTATTGTTAGATAATAAATCAGTTTCAATTGTTTTCGTTAATCGAATGTTTGTAACTAAAGCAAACCAACACTTGTTTGTTGTACTACACATGTTTCATTAACATTGAATGGAATTCATTTGTTCGCATGTCATAGGTTAATTAAAAACAAACAGAGCAGTGTGTGCCGGCGCGGCGCGGCGCGGGCGGACCGGGGCCTCTGTAGGCCTCGGACGTGTTTACATAAAAGTGATTCTACATACATTAAAATAACACGAAAACGGATGACTAGAATTTTAAAGTAATAAATATACAAGCTAAAGAAACTACGAATTGTTTTTTTTTCTTTAAATAATATTAGGATTATTTGGTGGATTAAGATATTAAACCAAAGTACAAGCGCTACAAAGAGATTCGATATCAAACATCCTAAATCTATGGAACTGTCATTGACCCTTTATGTCTCTCACGTGATAAGCACATGACTTATCGAATGTCATTATCCGTTTCATACTTTATTGTCGATTCCATCAGCGATATCGCCGAATGAAAGAAACTTTGGGTAAGCCCACAGGTTAGCTACAGATACAGAGTAATGATGCCACAGACTATTGTCTCCGAATACAGAGATACCGACGTAATACGAGAGGTACGAGACATAGCTTCTTATTGATAGAGACAAGATTTGATCGATGGTATAACTAAAGTCGATGTATCTCAGAGCTAACGAGAATCAATATGGGACATTTATCTTACGATGAATCCCGCTAACGTGACACCTTTAATTACATTATTGCCATTACTTTCATTCTCTCTGAAAAAGTAGAGATAGCGATAGTAGAATAGATAGAAATATAGAGGTAGAGTATAGTGTGTGTAGAAATAATATCACATTCGGAATTCAATCTTGTTGTAGCAGAAATCCAATAAATGCATTAAATAACAGGTGTATTTGCTTTGTAAGAACTTTGTTTAGAGCTTCATATATTCTATACGTTTTCCTTATGTGCCCCACGGGGAGTATCTATCCTACGCAAACGTATACGTGATATAGAGGTGGTCACTTTGCTACAGATGAGTCGCTTTCTTTATGAAAGCAATTTTCGAATAGATAAAAAACTAAGACCAGAACTAAATAATAAGAATACATAGTATATTTTTAAATACAATACGTGTAGTGAAAGCTATAATCAAATTAGTTAAAATGTTTTGTATACTAATATTATAAAGAGAGAAACTTTGTATTTTTGTATTTTTGTTTGTATTGAAATAACTCAAGAACTACTGGGCCGATTTCAAAAATTCTTTCACCATTAGAAAGCTACATTATCCCCGAGTAACATAGGCTGTATTATTTAATTACACGCAGACGAAGTCGCGCACAATAGCTAGTGATTTATAAAATGTTATGTACATTTTAAAAAACAAAATGAAAATATTTCGTTGCTCTTTTATAAGTAAAACATAGAGTATTGAAAACCTCTATAACATACATGAAAAAGCAAATACTTTAATTGGTATTGCTATACAACGCACAGGTAATAAAATTCTATTGATACTCGCTTATTCATATTGAAAAGATAAAATATAAGCATTGATTCCAATGGACCTTTTTCAATTGAAATAAAATGTTGAATATTTTTAAGGAATAGAGAACATGGGTATAGATTAGGTGTTCAAAAGGGAAATGAAATGTCATCGTTTGATATTAATCTCAGTGAATTGTTCTCAGACCATTACCTTTTCCAATTTCAAAATGTGATCTTTGTTAAATTAAAAAAACGTTTTCAGATATTATATTTGTTCACGTAATTGCTTCGTATTTAGAAATATATGAAATTTTTCATAAATGGATTTCAATTAAAATTGTAGACAGATTATTAGTTTTCTCGATACGTAGACATCTTATATATATTTTTTTTCAATATCATCTACTCTACTATTTCCTTTACTCAGAGATATACTTGGAATTGAAACATACAAGTACTAGGAACATATTGTCCAAATATAACCCGCAAGTGAAGCGGACGTGTAATACGTAGTACTCGATCGATATGACCAACGTCGGCGTAACCGAAATAAAATACAGATTTCAAACTTTTGTTTCATCTATTTTCATTTATGTCTGTTTGGAAAATATTTACGTTTTAAAATTTAAATTTCGAAGTAAAAAATAAAACAAAACAAACTAGCTATTTGGAGTTTAAAATTAGATACAATTCTATAAGAATTTTATGATTTCTGAGGTTGGAGGACTGCACCAAAAACTGATGATGATGATTAAGAGGACTCTTCATACCTACAAACATACTCGTATAAAACATTACTATACCGTTAATATAAAATTTTATTGAAGACGAATCGTTCCAAACACAATTAGGACGCAATTGCCACGTTACGCCAATTGATGTCCTTTGTTTCCAACCTTTTCGTTAATAAAAACCCTTTTAACATTCTTTACCATCATTATATTTATACATTTTGGAAATGAACTGTATTAGAGTGAGATGTAAAACATTTATTTCGTTTTTTCTGTTTTTTTTTTTAATTAAGAACTAGCGGGCGCCCGCGACTTCGTTCTCGTAGAACCTTTATAACATTAATTTGAAGAAGTAAATAATTCCAATTTGCATGCAATTTTTACATAGGAATCAAGTTGCTCCATACAAACTTTGGACCCTCATTTCGAACCCTTATGGGTTGAATTTCGGAAAATCCTTTCTTAGTGCATCCAGTGTAGTAACAGTGACCTCTATACAAATTTTAAATATCTAGACCCAGTAGTTTTTGCTGTGCGTTGATTTAAGATTTTCGTTTACTCATTTATAGATGAAAAGCTTACCAATACATGTGTAGAGACAGTAGAGACGCTCCATAATAATGTTATGTTTATTAAAAATGTTCAAAGCGATACATTTTAAAGTCGAGATTGGTTGTCAGAGCGCTTATGAATCTTTTCCCGACAATTCTTTAATGCACATCGTCAAAAGCACTTTAAATAATGGCTGTACATTACTCTTTTGAATCCGAGTTTTCATAACCCATTTTAATAAAAGTCTTACTTTATTAATAAATATGAGTAACTCTGTATTTAACTAATAACGCTCTACATTTTAGATAAAATAGAATAAAACATAAAACATTCTAATTATTCATTATTAAGGAATTGAATGTAAAATCCCTATCCTTATCCTTACATAGTATAAAACAATAACGCTTTTTTATGTTTGTCCCTATATATGCTAGAATCTTTAAAACTACGCAACGGATTTTAATGCGGTTTTTTTTATTGATAGAGTGATACATAAGGAAGGTTTTCATATATAATACATTCACAATATAGTAGAGTAACACTGATATATTAGAGGTTTTTAATATGATGACGAAAATTAACACATTTTGAGCGCTTACATTGCAAACGCTGCAGTATTTAGTATCAGCATTATACCGAATTGCACCCGTGCGAAGCCGGGACGGGTCGCTAGTATTTAATATTTCCCTAAACAGTGCCGTACATAACTTATTTTAAATACGTAGTTATACAATTACTAAGTTCTGACAAGGGTGTATTTGGTTTCAGAAAGTTATAAGTTTTACTGAGCGTCTAACAACAGAAAGCAATAAATTACTTAAATTGAATTACAGCTTAAATATAACATTTTTATAATTAACTAGCTGTTGCCTGCGACTTCGCTTACCTGGAATTAAATAATATAGTCTATGTTACTCGGGAGTAATGTATTTTTGTGTTGGTGAAAGAATTTTTGAAATTCCTCTGGGTCGATTTCAAAAATACTTTTCTGTCGGCGATATCGCTGATAGAATAAACAAAATGTATGAAATTGACATCGATATTCGATAAGTAATGTGATTGTCACATGTGATATCGAACTTCATTGTCAGTTTCATACGTCTTTGACGTTCACTATTAGAATCGCTACGTAGCGAATGTACTTTGGGTAATCCATCTGGAGATCTTGAGTTATTTAAATACATACTAAAATAAAACGTTTCTCTCATTGTAATATTAGTATAGATTAACTTTTTAATCTATTCATAGTAATAGTACAATGGTAGAAAAGTATAATTGAGTTAAAATATAAATGTTAATCCAAGTTTTATCATAATTGAAAACGTAATGGCAGAATTATAATTACGGGGACAGAATCAAGCTAGGGCCATTTAATTTCCTTTGTTAGTGTAAATCTCTTTTATATTTCAACCCTTTCGACGATTTTTACCGTAATAAATTTAATTGCTTTTGCTAGAAGGAACAATCTTAAAATTATACAATTATTAAATTGAAATATTGTAAATCTTACGAATAAATGATATTTTCTTATATTATTGTTAACCCTTAAATGGACAATGTTGTTTTTAAACAACATACTAAACAGTAATACATACATTTCCTAGACAGTGATACATGTCTATTACACAAATATATTATTTTAAAACGTGTAACAAAAATCGTCCATTTAAGGGTTAACTACTCGTAGCTCCGTATTGTTAACCTCTTCCGCGTGGAATTAAAAAATATAGCCTATGTAACTTGTGAATAATGTAGCTTAGTAATGGTGAAAGAATTTTTGAAGTCGGCCCAGTAGTTAATATATTTACTAAATCTTTAATCGTCCCACACTTTTGTTTTAAATAAAAAATAAACTCTAATCAATCTCGCCGTGACTAAAACAAAATAAACATTATTCTACGGAATAAGAATAAAGAGATTAATTATCATCATTACTAACTCTGAGAGAGGGTCGATATAGACTTAGAAAGTTATTTATTTGACGCTGAATGTGAACTAACAATGGTTGCCAATAAATTACTTGTGTTAATATCATTAAAAAGATTGATTACTTTAATTTTTCATTAAATAGAAATAACTTATAATCATATAGGCCATCAAAATCGCTGAGAACGGCATAGAGTGAACATCATCTACGAGAGATGGACGAGAACAGAGTTCACGACGCTTTGGATTGAGGAAACGATCCATAGAGGGGTGATAGTAGTTAAAAGTAATAGTGTAACGTTAAATAGAATTTGTTAAGAATCAAATTAGTGGTTTATAATAGTTTAGAGCTGGACCTGCACGAGCTAAAGGCAGCTGATTGGCAGGAGACAGCGCAAGATAGGCGACGCTGGCGATCTCTCGTGTCGGAGGCCAAGATCCACTTTGGGTCGCTCCGCCAGCGGAGTAAGTAAGAAATAGTTTATAATAGCTATTTATAATAGTTTTGAATTAATTAAGCTACAATGACAACTTTCTTTTTAATCTTGTAACTCACTCAAAGGTGTAAAGTGATATTGCTTATAAATGAAGGAACCTCACTTTCTTTCGATATTATATTTTAGAAACAATAATTAACAACACTAACTCCACTTCATTTAAATTAAGCGCTAAGTTAAGTATTCATTCTAGAATTTTATCAAGAATTTAAACAAACACCGGGCTTTTATATTTCTTTTTTTCTCAGTTCCATTTATAGCGCTTCCCATTTATCTATTGTCTAGTCGTCTGGAAAATTTAATCCAGGATAAAGTAAAATGTTAAGATTTATATGAATTATTTTTATTATCTTAGTTGAAATAACTTAAAATCAAATATTTCCAGTATTAAAGTGGAAGGCAATGAGGCAATATAATGTGAAACCATGTATTGTTTGAATGTAATGACTTACCGGTCCATGCCCGATTTCGACTCTACATAATTTAATTAAACTTAGCTTTGAACAGAGTCGAGTCAAGGTTAGGTCTTAAACGTGCGAGCAATGCTGTCTTTTTCTATTGTTACAATAGGATGTTCACAACAATATCAAGAACATTTTTACAAATCACAATATTCTTTTGTTAAAGAATATTGTGATTTGTGAAAATGATTTATATTTTATTTATTTCTGTTGAAATTAAAACATAATTAAAATAAGCTTGAATTTGTATTTAATTACTGTACAACCTACGCTGTTTGTCCTGTAATCTATATGTTTTCGTTAAACGTTTTAGTATTTATAATGAAATGTTATTTGAAACGTTATTTCAATAGATATAAGTCTTCTGTAAAAGGTTTTCATTAAAATATATTTGTTATTTTCCCGCGTTTCTGGTAATCGTAATTGATATCAGTTTCATATTATTACATTCATTACGAGAAATGAAAAGCTTTAATCTTGAGATAATACAAATGAAGGATTAAATATGTTTTGACAAAAGGAAGATTTTTTTAAATAAAACTGGCTGTTCGTGACTTCGTCCGCATGGAATTAAAAAAATAATTCGGCCCATTACTTCTTAAGTTTTTTTTCAATACATACAAAAATATAAAGTTTTCCTCTTTATAACCTTAGTATAGACTAGCTATGCTTCCCAGCTTCGCATAAATATTTATTAATAAATCTTTTTTTGCAGTGGGTACGTAAATGACAACACGTTGAACATATACAATACTCAATGTGGTCAGCGATCAGTGGTCAATAATGGTCAAAGAGTTATAGGAAGTTTACAAAAATACATTTTACCTTCATAATATAAAGCAGTGTTCATAAATAAAGACACATATGTTAATAATCCTTTATTTATATATATCAGTCCATAATAATAAAGTAAAATTTTTATTTTATTTTATATTCCGCGTCAACGATTTGCAACCCCCAGATAACTACATTTTTACGCATGATTACTATAAAGGTATGCTTTTATATTTTATTTTAAATCTGGTTATATTCCGCTTTATTCCGACACGAGAATCAGCGTTATCACTGTTGTACCTTCTACTTTTGGTACTGACACATTCATAAAATTTATGCCAAAATACAGTACATCCTTGTTCCTGGTACTTCTTATGTTACATAAGGTCCAATGAGACCCCTGGTCTATCTTATTTAGTTCGGAGTGTTCTTCAGTATCATATAATCTACGACTTATTGGTCCTCGTTTATCACAGTTTTTATACATTTTTTCCAAATAAGAGGGATTAGGTTAACAGTAAATAATAAATATTATTTGTATATCCAGGTTTTGTTCGGAGTTGTTGTTGTGGTTTTGTTTGTGTTATTTAACTTTGCGTACAGTAATCCGTTGTTGTATTGAATTCGTTTGAATGAATGAGTATTAAATCTATAGTTAACATTAATTTGCGGTCTGACAGGACAGTATCGGATATTGTGTATTGCAAGTTTATTATGTTATGTAACTTTAGCTTTTGATATTAATTAAATATGAGATAATAAATAATTAATCGCTTATCTAATCTAACTTATGTCATCATCAGCCTATCATCGTCTACTGCTGAACGAAGGCCTCTCCCAGCGATTGCCACAATGCCCGGTCCTGTGCCGCCCGCATCCAATGCACTCTTGCAAACTTGATCAGGTCATCGGTCCAACTTGACGGAGGCCCACCCAGCGTCGACCTGTCCCAGGCCACCATTCCAAACTCTTTTGGCCCCATCAACCGTCCGTTCTACGGGCAATGCGGCCGGCCTATCGCCACTTATGTATTATGTAAAAATTGTGATGAAATGAAAGTATTTTTTTACTATTTATTTATCTGTATTTCTTAACTGGCTGTTGTACGCGTAGAAATAAAAATAAATAGCATTAGCAACAATTAGTATTCCTTGAGTTATTACAATACATACGATAATACAAAGTTTTCCTCTTTATAATATTAGTATAGATAAAATTAGCTTTCAATGTTCATCTGAGTTTTGTGTTTGTGACATTTACGGAACATCGCCCGCGGTCATTGATACTCGTATTGTGTCGCTCTCTTTGTGATTTTTAACGTCGTTTCTTTAGTTAAACAAATACTCTTTTGATTTGTAATCATTTTCACTATCAAAAAATGCTTACAAACTTTAATTCTGCACGTTGCCGAAATGTTGATAAAAAAATTGATACAAAATCTCGTTTTAAGATATCTTTCAAAATAAAATAAGTTAAGGTTTCGTATTTTCCTTCTACTTAAAAGATATATCAGAAATTATATATTATGTTCACATAAACAACGTTAAACCATTTTCTTCCAGGAATTTAATTTCCTTCGACGAATTCCTAAATAAACAAGATCTGAAGAATAACAACAGATTATGTATTGTTTTTTTGACAAAAAGAAGGTCGAAAAACCGCCGTAAGAAGTTGTTTTTAGACATCAATATATGCTGGGATCATTCAGCCCCAGCAACGATATTCCTTTGTAAATGATAATGTTGAGAAATAATTTAAGAGAATAAAGGTATTTTGTAACCGCCGGTTTCCATTGTCAAAACACAAGTACAAAATATATTATTTTATTTGTTCTTCAAAGAGAATATGACGCATAAACAAAATATTATATTCTTAAAATGTTGTTGCATACTTATCCTTAATTAATGATTTATTTGCTCCTGTTTTTTCGTATTTCAATAGCTTCTATTAATGCTTATATGTGTTAACTTTATAAATCAAAACCTACATATTGATAGCAAAACAAGCTTTTTGTTTGAAAGCTTTTTGGTATTATCGGAAAATATTATTATACTTCAATATATTACAGTTAATGTCATTTGTTGAACTTTGCAAGCGGTGCTTTGGTGTAAAGGGTACGCTTAATGAACCGAACGGAAAATACCCGCTGTGTCAATTACGATTTATTTAAAGCTTAATTGTTAAAAAAACATAATTATAGGAACATATTTTCTTTTGTATTTATTAATATTAAGTTAGGTTGAAAAAAGTATTCAATTAAAAATGACTCATTATTACGAAGTTATTCGTTCCTGAAGTCCTGAGGTCACCATATTTGTCGTGTGTTTTTAGTTGCTACATCTACGCTACGCTTTGCTACATTATGCTACATACAGTATTCGTAGCAGAACCGCTACACTATGAATGCTACGAAGCTCGAAGTTCCCAGATTTGCTTGTAGCATCTTTCCAAAATAATTAATGTAGTATGAAAAAACATATTATTTTATTTACGTTTAGATATATTTTAAGAAGAGAATATATCTCGATTTACATGTAAAACATTTTGACATTCACAATAAGAAATCCAATGAAGTTTAAGGTATTGTGACAGGTTGGCTCATCACGTTGTACGACGAACTTGTGATCAGTCTACTTCTGTGTACTAAATTTCAATTAAACTATGTAGTTACTTGTACTGAATGTAATCCTCGGGAACAGGCTCTGCCTCGTGTGAGGGTTAAAGTCAATTAAAATGAAGAAGTAAATACGTTTGTCAAACCATTACGTACTACTTTTTGTCAGTTTTCCTTTCTGTTAATAAAATATTTTCATTTAGTTTGTAGTTTGTTTTAGACAAAAAATAAACTATTGAAATATCAATGCAACCGCAACTTTGCATAGAATGGAATAAAATCCTTGAATTTCTTTGTAAAAATCCAGTTTCTTAGCATATATTTTCAATTCTATAGGGATCCCACAATGAAACTTACAATGGGAAATAAAATTTTCTATTATATGACGTCCTTGCAATTTCCTTCGTACAATAATACTTCGAGGATTTGGTTCCAATAAGGAAGCGTTGTCTTTTGAGGATTATGTATTTTTAAATCGCTTTGAGATTATATTTCAGCAATTATAAGGAATCCTTCGAAATAATAATATCGAAGAATTTAAAAGTTAAAGTGACTCCAAAATCTTCCTAACTGGGTATAGTATAAGTTTGTTGGTATAATATATATACAAAAAAAAATCGTTATGTATTAATGTGCATTCTTGTCTTGCTTACTAAGTTAGCATCGTAGGAGACTGAAATTTAGTGATCGTAATCGTAAAAGGAACAAATGAAATGTTACAACGTTGTTCTCGTAACAAATAAAATACGTAACGTAGTAAAAGGATACTCGTATAAGTGGAAAAGCCGTTACGTGACTTATACGTGATGTCAAACGTGAGGTCACGTATATGTCCAACATAACTTGATTTACAACAAAATTAACTTATATACGATAGCATGTGAATATAAATTTTTCAATATATTGTAGTTTTGAAACCTATATAGACATACACAACTAATATTTCGCTCCTGATTTGTGTAGATAGACAAATATAAAAGCGCTGGTTACTCGCTAGTGGAATAGATTTGTTTCTTTTTTAATTCCTTCAGTATTTTTTGGTGTACCTAAATGACCTAAACAACTAAATCTATTGTTCTTTTTAACTTGGCAGTATATTATTGTATAATTAGTTACCATGATATTGTAAATGTAAAGTAAAAAAATAACTGAATATTGTACAAAAAAGGTATACATTTAACCGACTTCTAAAAAAGGAGGAGGTTCTCAATTCGTCTGTATGCTTTTTAATTTTTTTATGTTCACCGATTACTCGGCTCCTGGTTGCCCGATTTTTATAATTCTTTTTTTACTCGAAAGGTAATGTGTGTCATTTGGTCCCATTTTTTTCACAATGAAAAACCATTCAGCAGTTTTTGAGTTATTTGAACAAAAAATGTTAAAAGAACTATTCTAACAGTCACATTATAACTGGCGAATAACATAAGTCAAAAAGCTTACGTATAAGTTGACATAACCCAGACCTCAGTAAATTCTCACTATAAAATATAGAAGTTCTAGCTGAACGTTTCCAGTGACCACTGCGCAAGCTTCTGCTTTTACCTCCATTGAAATGTGTGTCCGAGCTAACCTAATTCAAAAAGTAAAGAGAACCCCGATGCAGGTCATCTATACAAAGATAGCGCAAGCCACGCAAACACCGTCCATTAGTGTTATGAGATTTCTAAGCCGATATTCTATTTGCTGCAATTTTATTACTTCTGTTTTTATTTCAACATAAATCATTTGTTGAAATTATAAAAAAGTAGAAGTAACACAATATCGCATTACGAGTGTAGACTTAGGATGACAGATCTTTAGATATCTTAATGTATTAAGAGGCCAACCGATTTACGTGATTCTTTTTTTATTCGATGCAAAATAGCTGCCATTTGGTGCCATATTTACGTTTAAAAAAAACTATTTAGTAGTTTTTGAGTTTGATTTAAATATGTTTTATTTCGTTTTGGAAGGCAGTTTTTTTTGCGTGACCCCGGTCTAATGAAGCCTTGGGTAAGTGACAAATGAACGAATCTGGTAAACTTTTAAATTGTACTACGAATATATTAGAAAATACTTGGCTTTAATCCCATGTTCATTGGTAGTAGGATGTGAAATAAAACTCATAATATTAAATGTAACAATATATTTGTGTATTTACAATATATCCGATGATAGTAAAAAGTGTTGACTTAAAATCTATATAGTCATTTAGCACTAGTTTGGAAGCCCGACTTCGCTTCTGTGCATCAAGTTCACTCACGTCTAGGCTTTTATCGAAAACATTCACATCGTTGTACTGCAGGTCTTCGTATTTACTGGAGATTGCTGGAATTTGTTACGTTATTACTTAGTTGTTTTGGATATGATGAGAGGATGAATGAATGCAGGTTAACGAAGAATATTTATAATGCGAAAGTGAGTGGCAGTGTTGGGCAAGGTGGCCCAAGGCCGACTTATATCCCACCACGGTTTTTCGCCTTGTCGTGGCGGTGGGGCTCAAACTCAATAAACAAATAAACAAATCTTTCCTCTTTAAGATACGATATTATTATTTTAAAAGTATGACTATACTATTAGTAGTAGTCATAAAAATAAAAACACAAATTGTTCGTGCATGTCTGATAGGCGATTTTTATTGTACATCTATGGATGGAAACAATCTATAATTAACGCACCCACTATAATTATTATGGCTTTCCATATTATTATAATGAGGGAGAAAAAAAAACTTGATTTAATTTATTGTAGAATATTGAACATTGTTTTATGCTTTGAAACTTTAAAGTTTCATTTTATAATCTCCTTAACGTCGTTTTTCTTTGCCTACTTTAACTTGAAACGTGACTGCGGTATTAAAAATAGGAGCAAAAAAAATATACCATGATTATTGAGCAAATTTATAAGAAATTTAAAAAGACTTATTTTATTTTTAGATACAGTCACATGGTAATTTTCCTTGGAAAATTTTGTAATAGACAATTTTATAGGTTTCAATATATATTTGAAACGTTTCTTGTATTTTTAATTATGATAGATTTTATTTTTAAAGATACTAAAATATAAAACTTTCATCTTTGTAATACAGACTGGAGTATAACTCAATCATACAAAGATTTTCATTTTAACTTTTTTTATTTGTAATATCCTACATAGGAGAGATATAAGCCTACGAGATTGCATGCCTCGTTATTGACTTACAACCTAACGATTCTTGTGAACGTGAAATATATGATTTTTATTGGTTTTTTATGTTTGCCGACGTTTCATAGCTTTTATGTTTACTTTTAATAGCTTTCTACAAATCATGTATGGTAAGACTTTAGTTTATAGGTTCGGAATTAATTTTGATATCTTTTTTTTATAAGAGAAGAGGGCAAACGAGCGGTTGGATCACCGAGGTGATCTTCGACGCCCATGGACATTTGAAAAACCGCAAATGTGTTGTATTTATAATCAATGGATAGAGTTTTTAAAGTAAGTTTGATTATATGAAAATCTCTTTCCGTTGTTTGTTAATCTGTACTAATATTATGAAGATGAAAGATTTGTATTTTTGTATATATTTAAATAATTCAAAAACTACTTGGCCGCTTTCAAAAAATCTTTTATTTTTAGATAGCTGTTATCCACGAGTAACATAGGCTATATTTCATTCCGCGCAAACAAAGTCGAGAGCTACAACTAGTCTTAAAATTAATATTGAAAAATCAAATGGAGTATTAAAAATAAAATGTTCTACTATTTTCTTTCCGCAATGTTTTAAAGTGTCAAAGTGCAAAATTAACTTACGATATAACTTTATACTGCCGTCGGTGTCTCCGAGAGAATTTTTCGATACACAAGTATATGTGCCATAGGAATCTCTGTTTACTTTTTTAATTTTTAATTTCATATCTACTTCATACCCTCTATCAATACCTTTTATCTCATATTTCTTATCACCTGTTAAAATAAAAACAAACTAAAAAATTCTGAATTATTTTAGTCTCTTAGAAAATAAAAAAGTACTCACTCTGTGATATAATACGACCGTTAAAAGTCCAATAATTTATAGAATTAGGGAATGCTTCTGAATGACATTCTAAAACAATCGATTCTCCATCCACACTTCCAACTAGTTGATTCTGTATCGTCATTATTGGTGGAACTGAAAAAATACCCTGAATAAATTGTACAATTACAAAAATCTCATTTAAACAAACCATGGGATTACCCAAAGCATCTTTCGATTGGCCATATCGCTGACGGAGTCGACAAAAATGTATAAAACTAACAATGACATTCGATAAGTCATGTGCTCGTCACGTGTCATGTGAGATATCGAACGTCATTGTCGATTCCATACATTTTTGATGTTCGCTATCGAATTGTTCTGTAGCGCATGTGCTTTGGGTAACCTCCATATTTCGAATGCATTGATTACTGTTACTATTCAATCATTATTTTGTATGAATATGTAATTAAAATATTACTAGGATTGAAGAAAATAGCTTCGGTATTAGGGTAGTGTTCTCAAGAAGGAATGGAAATATAAACTGGGTATTTAGCGAACGTCGGCAGTGTGCAAGCGATCCTGACTGTAAGTGAGGAGATTTACGTCAGTACAAGTACTTACAATGTACAATTAACGTGATCCTCTTGCTAACTGAAGGCGGCACTCCGTTACTGGCTATACAGAGGTAAGCGCCCATATGTAGCCGCGATATCTTCACTATTTCTAACTTCGAACCGCTTATCGATTGATCTGTAAATAATGCCTAGAAAATAAATTAAATGAGCACTCACGTTTATAACCAGACCAGTGCAACCCAAAGTATCTTTCGATTGGCCATATCGCTGATAGACAATCGACAAAAATGTATGAAACTGACAATGGCAATCGATAAGTCATGTGCTCGTCACGTTTGAGATATCGAACGTCATTGTCAGTTCCATACATTTTTACAAATTTGCAGCCCTCTAAAATCTGCCGCCATAATCTTCAGCCTTCATGTAAATTCGCCACTGCTATCAAAGCACTCTGCATGCATGGCATGACGAACCTCTCACGTAACAAAAGCTCGTATTAAACTGTCTATATTTTTAATATTTATGTAAAAACCTTTAAAAATAAAGTAGTTAAGTAAGAGTTAAGTTGTAGTTAAGAAATCTGAAGTAAATTCGTAGTTATGGTTCACTCTGACTCTAGATTATGCGGTGGAGGAGGGGTAATGTATGTTGTGATGTGCGGGTAGTTGGAGAGAAGCTTTCCCTGTACATAGTTTGCGGAGCACTCGTTTTAATGTAAAAAGTTTTATAAGTTCAACTTCCTCATTGGCGGCGCGTACTTACTTATACTTTATTCCGAACAACTTGTTAACATTTACCATAAAATATGTTACATGTACAAAATACACAGATATTTTGGCAATAATATACTGTGAATTTAATTATTTAATATATTACGTATTTAGAAATACTAAAATAGAAAGCAAAAGATCTTTATCTCAATTACAAATTGTTAACACATTCAGTGCCGACAACTTGCCCTGCGAAGTATAAGTGCATTTACTACGTAGTATAAGAAGCGAGCCTATCTATTACTTATAGGCCGGCAACGCATTTGTAGTTCCTCGAGTGTTGCAAATGTCCATGGGCGTCGAAGATCACCTCGGCGATCCAGCCGCTCGTATGCCCCCTTCTCTTATAAAAAAAAGTAAGACATTTGGAATTAGCGACAAATCTACAAACTGTAACCTTACTTTGTACATCACTGAAGTTCTTCGTATCGAGCAGATCTCCGGTTTCCTTTCGCCAAATAACAGCAGGCGTAGGGACGCCGTGGGCGGCACAACGTAAAGTTATATTAGTACCTTCTAGAACGACTTGATCCCCACTCGTTGCGTAATCCAAAATATCCGGTGGAACTAAATATAACAAAAAAGATTAATTATATACACACTTGTATTGGCTAATCTTATAAATATCGGTTGTAGTCACACAAAGCAAGAGCCTAACGTATTCGGGTTATAAAGCTGGCTACAGACGTTGAGTTTTTAACCGTACAGTTTTATCTGAACAGTTAAAACTGATGCCCTTGTGCCTACACACGTTCAGTTATTCAGTTGTAACCTCGCTTTCATTGCAGTAAGAAGTTATAAAAAAACAACCATAGCAAGCAAAATATTTTTGTGGTACTAGGATAACATAAACGCAAGGATACGATTACTTCAAAAAACTAGTCAAATCCGCTACAGACACGCAGTTGTATCAAATTTTTAATTGTACAATTCTCAGTTTTGCCTACACACGCCACTTTCAATTGCGCATTTGAACTGTACATATAAAACTGTGCAGTTAAAACTGAAGGTAAGCAGTTATATTTTTAGTAATATGGAGTAAAATCTATCCCTAGAACTCATTAAATCATAGTAATTTATTTATAATATTGACGGCATAATAAACTGTAATTAGGCTAACAATAAAATGAATACGCGTAGCTTTTCGAAATACAGAAAAGCTTTCAGCGAAATGTGGAGGATTATAATATTTGTAAATATTTTTCTGTTCATTTTTTAATATGTATTCATTATTTTTACCAATTTTACGAAATTACATACATAAATTAAAAGTCACGTGTAAATTATACAGTTTCTTTGATAGAATTGGTTGATCGTTAATTAATAACCTCACAAAAAATATTAAATCAGATTTTTTACACTTCACGCATTTTTTTAAATAACCTTATATCCAAAAATATACATAAAAACTATTAGAAAATAAATTATTTTAGCGAATATTTAATATGCGATATCTTAAGCCGGCTACAGACGCTCAGTTTTAACTGTACAGGGGGCTACTCAGATCATCTTTCTATTGGCGATATCGCTGATGGAATCGACAAATAAGTCTGAATCTGACGTGTATGCTTGCACAGGTGAGATATCAAATGACATTTTCAGTTTCATACATTTTCGTTGATTCCATCAGCGATATCGCCAGTCGCAAGATAATTTGGGTAATCCCCCATTTTGACTGCGCAGTTAAAACTGACGTGTGTAGGCAAAACTGAGAACTGTATAGTTCAATTGTACAGTTCAAATTGACGTGTAGTACAGTTAAAAACTGTACAGTCAAAAAACTGAAAGTCTGTAGCCGGCTTTAAGTAGTGAAGTCCGAGGCATGCTAGTGATTTAATAGAATTATGTTCGAGGTCGTATTGTAGCTTTGACCATTAAAACGTGCGATAGCCACACGAGTTACGTCGCCTTAAGTAAGATTTATTGTACTAGGGTTATAAACAGTCCAAGATGCTTGTAATTCTAAATACATCTCAATTTCATTAGGATTAGGATCGAGAGAAGGTACTAGGATATCAGGGTCACGACTGCAGTTAGATATAGCAATAATAAGTTCATAAATTATTGTCATTTCGTCATAGTATTAAAAAGTTAGTATAGCATACACTAACATAAAAAAATGTGATTGTAAAACCCTTTTTCCTCTAAGACTACCAGTACGATATTAATTTATATAGCAGTCGTATCGTGCACTGTAATAGTATTGCTCTTGGCTTTTTAGAAATAATAATCGTGCGGTAGAATCGCACGTCTAGCTGTGGTCGTAGGCACTGTTCAGGCATAATTGTCTTATTGGTGCTGACTCTTGTCTTCTATTTGTTTGTCTTACCTACTACATCTAGATGAGCGACCTGACTCTTCATAGGGTCCGTGTTGAGTTGGCACATGTACCAACCGCGGTCTGCTTGTCGTACTTCCAGTATGTGTAGGAACCATACACGTCGATCGCTATGTGTTACCGCGATTCTATGGTTCTTTGTGATAACATGGCCAGCGATTGATAATATAGTCTGTGTATCGACGCGCAACCACGCCACCTAGTGGAGAAGAATATAATTAAACTACGATAAGATTTAGTAATGTTCTCCTTTACATTTTTTGACATGTTTTTTTCTTGCAAAAGTTTTGTACGTCTCTCGTATTAATCTATACTAATATCCTAAAGAGAGAAACTTTGTATTTTTGTATGTATTGAAATAACTCAACAACTACTGGGCCGATTTCAAAAAATCTTTCACTATTACAAAGCTACATTATCCCCGAGTAACATAGGCTGTATTATTTAATTCCACGCGAACGAAGTCGCGCACAGCGGCTAGTATTTTATAGAGTCTGTAATCTTTGTTATATCAACTTTTTATACAGTTAAATCTAAATATTTGTATTGTTAAAGTAACTACATAATTCATATTAATAATGTAGTAAGGTATTAAATAGAACGAAATAGTGGTACAGTATATTAAATATTGACGATAGTACTGAATATTTAACGTTGACCAGCTTAATTTATTTACGTAGACACGAACAATGCTGAAATAATATGAGTTGGTTTACTTCAATATATTGCAATAATTTTCACGAATAATGTATTACAAAATTAAACAAATATAATTAAAATCATAGAAATGTATATTAAATCATGAAGCCCAATATTGATTTGATTGTTAAAAAGAAATCATGATTTACGTGGTCTTTTACCAAAAACATAGGAGGAGAACCATAAACATAGAAGGAGGACCGTGGTCATAATCGTAGGAGATCTCAAATAAGTGACATAAATAAAACAAAATCCTATTGTACTTCGAAAATACAAGAATGTGAAATAAAAACCCTATTTCCATTTTGCTTCTAGTTTGAAGTCATTATGAGCACTGCACCACAGTAGGCCTTTCTAATTAAAGTCATGCTTGTTAGACGAGCTGACGACCCTACTTAGAGACTTAGCAAAGACAGACTTCGGAAACATTGTCCTATCCAACTTATTCATGTTATATATATTATTGTTATAAAAATAACATAATTTATTATTTCATAAAACGTACAACCGTTTTCTAATGGAAAAAAGCACAATACAGGAGGCTACTCCAAAGTACATTCGCTACGAAGCGATCGGTAAAATGTATGTATGAAACTGACAATGACATTCGATAAGACATGAGCTTGTCAAGTGTGAGATGTCGAACGTCATTGTCAGTTCCATACATTTTTAATGTTCGCTATCGAATCGTTTTTTAGCATTTTTACTTTGGGTTACCCCCTGTTTACATTGGAAACTGTTTTAATGTAATTATAAATAACTAGAAGTTAGTAAAAAATAAATTATACACACCCTGTATAAGCCCAGGTCATTCACGACGCACGTAAATACTGCCTCTCTTCCGAGCGATACTGTCAGGTTGGGCATGTTGTTTTCGAAGCGTGGAACCTCTGGAAACAAATATATTTGTAGAAAGCAACCATGGTGGATAGGTTAGTCAGTTGGAAGCCGGATATACCTATATTTAGGTTATCAATAAAGAATAATAAAGCAGGTACATTGTTATATTATTACTGTTTTAAAGGTGACTCAAAACCCCTCTGTGGGGACATAAAGTGAGCTGATGATAAGATAAGTCTACGAGACACTCCGTTATATTTTGTATTTGTTTATCTGATCCTTCCTTTTAATCTTAAAGTTGAACGTATATTAGATAGAAAATGTCGTCTCGTATAGCAATACGTCTTTAAAACGTATTTTAGCCATCAATGTAAACGCGTAGAATTCCTTTCTAAAAGTTCAATCAGTCTGATTGATGTTAGATTCACGTACCAGCGTCGAAGCCTGCTTTTAAATAGAAGTGAGTCCGATGAATAAAAAGGTCCACTCTCTTTCTACTTGATGATTGAATAAGTCGATTGCTAGGAAATAAAACTAAATAGTATAGAGGCCCTACAGTTGAATACGGTACTTTAC
Source organism: Papilio dardanus tibullus (assembly GCA_013186455.1). NCBI lineage: Eukaryota > Metazoa > Arthropoda > Insecta > Lepidoptera > Papilionidae > Papilio > Papilio dardanus. Next base: position 908,336 of record QDHC01002289.1, read on the forward strand.
AATTTTCGCTTTATTTTTACGTATTATTGCAGCTCAAAGGTCTCTTACTTCAACTATTTTTGTGGCGAGTAAAAAAAAAACTTACAGAAATTTTCAAACGTCACAAAATGCTCTGATAAAGGGTTTTGTGATTATTATTTATCATTAAGCTACACTCGTAGTCCTAAGTTAAGTAACACTCAACAAATAAACAAAAAGATAAACTTTCAGATAATAAATAAAATGGGCAGTTTATTGATTAATGTTATCGTGACTAACGTCAACAGTTTTCAACAACATAAATAATCGCTTTAAAGTTAAATAAAAACTATTCTAAAAATAGGCATTTCTAAAATGTCTTTATAATATTCTGTAATAAATATAAAGTACAAAATTATGTTTTGAGATATTAAGTTCTGTTAAAGTCAGTATAAATATCTTTGTATCGCAGTAAGCCCCGGGCGCCCCCACGGCTCACACCTTGGCCCTACAATTGTCCCTTGACACGCGAACTCTTGCCCAAGCATAAGAAATTCATTTCTCTTTAAGCGGCCGATCAATATCTTTTAGGGTAATATTGATGAATTAATTTACCCCAAGATTTATACCTTGAATAATTTAAATCATTTTACTTCAAGTTATTTTCTATTTTGGTTATCCATAGTATTAATCAAAATGATTGGGTCAAAGGTGATTGCAATGAGTATATGTGCCTATCCCTATTAACCATCGTATTTAACAAATTATTGTACGGTCCTGTTTGAAATATGGATAATAGCAAATTCCAATAATTCGATGTCAAAGCACATCCTGTGAGATTATATGATTTTAAAAATTATGAATAATTTAATACAACAATATTTTTGTTTTCTAAATCGTTGTTACTAACCAACAGGATTGTATTCGGTCTTAACTATACGCTTTATTGACTCTTTAGTAGGTTGCGTAATTACTTTACCTAGATTGAGTTTTATTAAAATCAATTTATAACTTTAGCTCTATAGAAAAACGTCTAGGTATACCCAAGACGCTTATAACTAAAGTCAGGTGGGTTGCGTGCAAACATTTCTTCGTTCCGGTTGGCCGGGCGGCGGCGGCGGCGTACGCTAATGAAATAGCCGTACTAACGAGACATACCATCTGATGTCTCAGGCAACAAAGGTTATCGCGATAATATCTAGACATATTTTAGTAAATCTATAGGTATATACATATACCACTTATGCAGGTGGTCAAGACTTGACTTGTTAGGTCCTAACCTAAAATTAAAACGTATTGAATGTAGCATACATTTTTATTAGAATGCGTTCATTTTTGAACAGTAAGTTTACCGACTTATTCTGGTTATTGCTATGTTCAAAACTGTTTAATTAACCGAATTCTTTCTACTTAGAAGTTCTTTAGTATTGATTGATTACTAAACTCCTCCTCTCCTTACTTATAAGAAGATTTTGAATGTGAGGGTTTTGTTTATCTGTAATTTTCGTGACTTAATTCCCGGCATTAAAGTATAAAACAAGAAAGGAGAATTATGGTGTTTGTGGTGTTAAACATGACAGTTTTATCCCAAATTATGTATCAGCTATTTATACCCCATCTAGTGGTTAATAGCTATATATTAGAGTTATGCCTAGGTTTGATAAGTCCAAGTTCGCGATAAAAATGGATTAAATTCGAAGTATAATCTTCGTATTTATCACGAACTCGGTCTAACGAGGCATTATGAATATTAACATAACTAGAGTTAGCTGTTAGCAAATGTATTGATATTATACCTGAGAGTTGAAATATAGGTCGATAAAAGTGGACTCGAAGTATGGGCCAGTTGGAATGCAAGAAGTGTGTTAAGTTAAATATTTAATGTGCTTATTTTATAATCTGTAACGAGCATAACTAATGTAAATTAAAAAAATATATATTGCTACGAAAAATATAAAATATTTTTTACTTATAAAGAGTTACAAGATAATGACGGTGACGGACGTGGATTATCCGGGGGAAGGGACGCATTATCTTCTTGCTGTGCGTCTCCTCCTCCGTAAATTAAGGATAGGTAACGCATCTGCAATTGCAGATGCCTATGGGCAGCGGTCGCTTTGCTATTTCAGCGAATCCAAGTGGCCGCTTGCTCGTTTTTTTTATAATAGAAGTGGGCAAACGAGCAGCAGGAACACCGAGGCGATCATCGACGCCCATGGACATCTGCAATACCAGAGGAACCACAGATGCGTTGCCGGCCTTTTAGAAAGTGATACGCTCGCTTCTTGAAGGTCCCTAAGTAGTAGCGGTTTGGAAATACCGCCAAGAACAGACCAATCCACATTTTGCTAGTTTATATAAAACAAAAAAAATATATATGTATTTCATTTCAATTTCTTTGATACTATAGACACATTACAAATGTAGTAGTAAAACAAAATTACCAGCTAATAAAAGGTAGCATTTAATCATTGTGATAATTCAAGAATGTCAGTGGAGCGGGACTTCCTGAATCGCAAAATCCACGCGTCGTTATTGAGACACGGCTCACTGAACTCCCTTTTATTCTCTCGTCTGACGAGCACAGATTCTTTTAGCGACGCTATTACGATAATAAAATAATATCTGAATACTCTATAAGTGTTAATTATGGAATATTAGTTTCTTTTATATTTTAGACTAGCTGTTGCGAATAGTAACGAATTTGTTCGCGAAGACTTAAATAATATAGCCTATGTTATTTGGGGATAATGTAGCTTTCTAATGGTGAGATATTTTTTGAAATCGGCCCAATAGTTCTTGAGTTATTTCAATACATACAAAAATACTAAGTTTCTCTCTTTATAATATTAGTTAGTTTTTGTGTATATCTCTAACAAACATAGAAAAATATAAATCTTTGTACTCATTATATAATTTAAGCCTATTTATACAAATATTATAAAGAGACAAAGTTTGTATGTTTTAAAATAACTGAAGAACTACTGGTACGATTTCAAAAATTCTTTTACCATTAGAAAGCTACAATATACCATATATCTAATTCTATGCGGACGAAGTAGCGCACAACAGCTAGCATAATATATTTAAAAAATAAAAATTTTAATTAAGAAAAAATAGGCAGCTACAGATGTACAAATATTGTTACAGATTGATCAAAAATATAATTAAATGTAATGTTACCTTGAGCAAGAAATCGATTTCCTTGAAAGAAGCGTTATTAAAATATTCTGACACAATTTGATCCTCGAAACATGAAAGTTTTGTGAACAAATTAAATTTACAATGAATTACGTATTAAATACGTGTATTTATGTCTGTGTGGTCTATTTTTTATCTATATTAATATTATAAACTAGCTTTTGTTCGCGACTTCGTCCGCGTGAAATTAAAAAATATAGCCTATGTGACTCAGGGATAATGTAGTTTTCTATGAGTGAAAGAATTTTCGATATCGGCCAAGTAGTTCTTGAGTTATTTCAATACATACAAAAATACAAAAATTCAAAAATACAAAGTTTCTCTCTTTATAATATTAGTATAGATATGAAAGATTTGTATTTTTGTATCTATTAAAATAACTCAAGAACTACCCAATGGGCCAATTTCAAAAAATCTTTTACCGTTAGAAAGCTACATTAACCCTGAGTAACATTAATTCCATCTAAATCTAGTTAACAATAATTTGTAAAAATAAATAAACTGAACTATATTCCAAGAGACGAACCTGATTGGTAACTATTTTATGTTTGTTTATATTTTAACTAAAACCGCGGGAAGCAGATAGTTTCGGAAGCGGTGTGAGGCTTTAATCGTTTATATTTCATTATACTGTAACATCAAAGGGTAAGTTCCGAGTACGGGATCTTGTATCGGATTGTCTGTTGGGAATTATATACTCCTTTGTTTGTGATGTCGAAGATTTCGAGATATCTTCTTATAGCTTGAAGTAATGTATTGAATTACTTTAGATTGTTTAAATCAAAGTGATACATTACGTCTTCAAGGATTGTTTTAGTTTGTAGGCGTCTTATTAAAAGCTATTGTTGTCACTAGTAAAGGTAAGATTCGGTTTACATAGATGTTTGGAACGCGTCATACAATCGGTATATAAATAGACTCTTATTAAACTTCTAATGAGGAAAGAATGCTATATTTTGTACACAACGAATGATATAAATCGTAATAAAAAGTAAAAGTTTAATTAAAAAGATATGTAACATTCATCATATTACAATTTGTGTCAGATAATTAGCTTTATTTCCTGATATTTTTAACAAAACATACTTCCTAGACTAATTAGGGTTTAATTAGATTCACTAACTTAGCACAGACAAATTAAAACAAAATATTAATAAAAGTAAAATGGTAAAATATGTAACAGAGTTGTTGAAATATATTTAACGAGTCAATTACTGGTAATAATAAAAAAAGTCGTCAAGTTTCAAGAGTCGAAAAAATTACACTTATGAATAAAGATTACATTAATTTGAAATTATTTGTTGCGCTCCTCTTTGTCCGTCGTATTCTGTAGAGGTATATCATTGAAGGCTTGACGGATGTTTTCGTTGCTTAATTATAAACTACGATTTCTCTTTAAAATTAATTGAATAAATTAAAATGTAAAAAACGAGCAATAAACATTTTATATTGTATAGCATCGTATAGCCGAATACATTATAGACGATACAAAAAAATGTTTTAAAAAAGTCACAAAAATGTATACTGAATGGCTATCGTAAATAATATTCGGCTTCCGATGGAAATGAGAATGGTAAACGAATACTCACCACCGGCGTCCTTTAAAGAAATAACGGTGTGCAATACAAGTCCAAAATGTAAACACAGCAAAAGATTACGGAACATTTTTCATTTCACATTTCAATCTTTTAATAAATCACTAAATAACTGATAATATTAATTCATCATCCCGGAAGCAGTAGAAGTATTTCAATTTAATCTTCGTAGCGTAGCTGCGTAGCAGTCAGCTACGGTGTAGACGCCTACGCCGTAGGAAAAGGACTGCCGGAACGTTACGGAGTAAGCGATGTTTTCACAAATTCGTCGTTTCGGTGCACATGCGCTTCCTATGTTATTTGTTATTTATTATTTGTTATAAATTTGATTTAATAAATACTATAAGAGCAAAACCAGAAGTATATTTAACGTCTATTTACGTATTTGTGTTTTCTTAGTAGTGTAGGTTTTTAATGACTAACGTTCAATATTAAAATTATTTATAAGTTTAAATCGAATTCTCCTGAACTGTTTTATACCGGGTACGCTAAAAGAGGTCACCTACATAATTAAAACTAGTTACAGGAAATATTTTATTACTTAAAAATACATTTAAACGATCTTTATCTTGGAATCATATTATCGAAATATTTTACCGTGAATAAAGCTCTCGGCGGCCCTTACACTTAACATCTTGAAGAAAACAAAAATGAAAACAATAAAAATAAATTGTACTTAAAAAGTAGGAATTTAAAATTATTAAAAAAAATACTTTG
>QDHC01002289.1:950017-963963 GCA_013186455.1 Papilio dardanus tibullus
TATTTGTTGGATATAGGGAGCAATGATAGGAACGCTAGCTTAGTGCAGACTGGTTTATTTACGTCACTCAATATGGCGGCAGGCGCAGCAGCCGTTCAGAAACGCACACAGATAACATACACAACAATATCATACAATACAAAGTTGTTTTTATCACTAGAAATAACTTCAAAATTAATCAGACGAAGACGAGAGAAATTGATGAGGCGGAAACTCACCTCCTCAGTCAGTATTAATAGTTTTATAAAAAACATATTTTATCATAGGTATTATTTATTGAGTTATTTCTCTTAAGCTTTTAAATGGGGTGAATTTACAAAACGATGACATTCAGATATGCGTTGCCTGTGAATCGTATTATTTCGTTACACGTACTCTCATAATTGAGGTAGAGATAGACTCGGCAATCGGCGTATCAGTTTCATTCCCCTGCGTATTACAAACATTAAAATTAATTCCCGCAGCGCCTACCGCAAGCTAAATATTTGATAATACGCAGACATTTTAACAGAACGAGAAACATTTTGAAATAACCTTAAATTCGAATATCGCTAAAACCTACTATAATGACTTTTAGACATTTTAGAATAAATTATTGGATTTCTTAGTCTGTCGTTTATGGAACAATGTATTTATGTTTGGACATAGGATCCTTCAAGAAGCGAGCATATCACCTCCTCAAAGGCCGGCAACGCATCCGTGGTTCCCATGAATTGCGGATGTCCATGGGCGTCGTTGATCACGTCGGTGTTTCCGCTGCTCGTTTGCCCTTATAACAAAAAACTAGTACTGTAATATTTAGGGTTACCTAACCCTTTTCTGTATTGCAACAAGTTACAAAAATAGTAAGATTATTAGGACTATTTATTCATTTATTTTAATGGTTCTATGATTTTCCATTTAATTTCTAAAATTAAAGGGATCTTCGTTGCTTTGTGCGAAACAAAGGAACTATTATTTGGAGCTTAGATCATTTTCACACCTTGAGGTTGTATCAAATTAAATGTTGCATTAAGCGAACAAAAGACGACCAAATTGAAACCATTTAAACTCCCTTTTTGTACAAACACACTGACAAGTTAAAGGGATCGTAAGGAAAATTCGTTGTTACTTTGTATTTATTGTTTCCTGATTTTATTTCTTAGTATTAAAGCTAGTGTGCTATTGTGAGAAATAAATAGCTTTATTTAAACTAGTTATTTATGTCTCCGTTTTCCTATATTATAATTTTTCAGTTCTAACAAATAAGACTGCACGTCTGAAATACAAAAAAAAACCTCTTGATGCATGCAATGTGAATAACTTTTAATCATAATAGGCATGCTTGAAATATGAATGGTTTTTTTACTCTACGTTCATTTGGAGAAGTATTTCCATGTCCATTTCATAAATGAAATTTGAACGAGCCTACATGTACGCGAAAGAGATTTCATATTTTCATTCAGAGAGGTTAAAATGATAGAACAGGCTATAGAGAATAATTTTAAAATATAACGCAATAACTTTTAGTTCAGTCAGATTTAATGTAATGATATAGTATGGTAATAAAGTCTTAAAGCAAAACCATCGTTAACAAAAGTCAATAATAATAGTAGAAATATCAAATATAATATTGTCACTATAAAGCCTATAATTTAGCGTGTATTGCTACTAGTTTCTGACCCAATTGCATTGTGTGCGTCAAATGACATTTAACCAACATGAACAGAGAGGAAATAAACATCCCCAACTCTAGTCATCTGGACCTTTCGTCGCACGACTACGCAAATATTCATTCCCTTTGTACAGGCGTAAGTACACAAGAGATATACGAGTAAGTATGTTCCATTATCTTTTATTTTGTATGTGATATTTATATCTATATCTATACTAATATTATAAAGAGAGAAACTTTGTATTTTTATATGTATTGAAATAACTCAAAAACAACTGTGCCGATTTCAAAAATTCTTTCACCGCTAGAATTACCGCATTACCCCCGAGTAACATAGGCTATATTTTTTAATTCCGCGCGAATGAAGTTGCGAACAACAGCTAGTTTTTTACAAAGTGCATAGATTTTTCACACGATGTGATCTAGACGTATATGTTATTTTATTCAGAAGTTATCATAAAATACCACTACGCATATTTCCTGGAGCCGACTGTTTCGTCAAAAAAATCCTAATTACGGGACAACAGTCGTAACATATAACTCGTGTATTGTTCCACGATGTAGACTTTGTTTCCCTTTCCTGTTTGGAAAATATTACAATACCCAAATATGAAAAAAATCCTTTTTACATTTTTCATTTATTTTTATACTAAGCTCTACAGGAAACAGACAACTAAAACGGCTTCGTCATTTTTTTAAACGCAAATATATCAACAGAATTTTTGGATTTTGAATAGGATAGTTAAATCACCGAGGCATCACTAGACTTGTAAGTCTTAAGTTATAGGTCGGAAGTTTTTTCAGTTAAATTCTTGTTTATTATAAAGAAAAAACGTGTTACACATAACATTAATCTAGGTTAAACACGACTAACGACTCTGCATTCACGGGGGAAAATTCTAAGCGTAGTACTGCACCACTAACTTTCTTAATATTTCTCCCTATTCATAAAGACCCACAACATTTTTCGTTTAAATTCTTGTTAAGCTGAAACTATTTCATAATATTGAAAGACAAATCTTTTCTTATACTGTTATTTATTTATTACTGTGGTCATCACAGTTGCACGGAAACAATAACTCTAGAAACTTGCATTATTAAGACATAAGTGACATTTACAACAAAAAGAACTAACCTAACCTAAAGGAGTGCTAATCGTTAAACGCTTTGTAAAAGTAGGTTAATGACTTACCATTCGATGCAAGTATGTACAAGCTCTCCCAGGATAGTGGACGGATCTGCATCATCACAAAATAACTTCATAGCACTACGACACACCGCGTAAACGACACTACAGAGTCCCAAGAGTGTCTTTTTATATTTAAAAATAATTTAAAATCAAATGAAACTCTGGGTATGCCAAACGACACTAGGTATCACCGCATACGATTGTACTACCCGAAAAAGCACGCACTTTTCACTCATTTTAAAAATACCCTCAATATATTATGCAGGTAATATTTTGTTGACGTTCTAATATTGCGAAAGAACAACTTGAAGTGCCAGCAACTTTAATAGGTTAAGTTGACGAGAAAAATAAAATGTTTTGAAAAATTTTCCTAACTTCTTCATGAAATAATGGAACAGAAAAGTTTTTCGTCGTGATTTAATTTTTTCGTTGTAGAATGCGAAAATCTAATATTTCTCTGTAAAATAAATAGTTTCAATTTGATTTATAATTTTTTGCTCAAGCCACAGGTTACATAAACTCTTGTAGATTAATAGTTTAAACAAAGATACATTATACTATAGATGGAATACTCGAAGCCTAAAATTGAGGCATTTTCTTTGACCCCCGAGGGCTTCCGTAGGGAAATTTCCCCTAGTGCTGACCTTCACATTACATTTGCCGACAAAAGTCGACCTAACTTAACCTCTTTTCTCATATTTAAATTATATTTCATAGTATTTACTAAAGTTTAATATTATAATTAATCGAGACATTTATAAACGATAATTAACATTTTAATTAATGTTTTAGTTTATTCTATTCTTTATTTTAAAAATTAAAAAAAAAACACATTTTCCCAAACTTTGCAAATTTTTTCATGATACTGGCAAGTTTTTTTCTTTTTTAATAATTTCTTTCGCGGCACGCATTTTAACGTCAAATTACTATGGAGCGCTCCCTCTATGTATAATATCTCTTTGAGTTTAAATACAAATTGTCACTCAACCAGTAATTTCTGAACTGGTTCGAATTATTGCATTATAGAATTCATAATTTTTTTTTTGCCTTACTAGAATTTGCTTATTTTTCCTAATTGCTATTTTATTTTATCTATCCTAGTATTACGGTGTTAACAATCAAATATTTTTTTCTGCGAAAATCTTGTTCGTATCCTTCGTTTAATAGACGTAGTTTTCCTTCTCGTTATTTTTGCCTTAACTCATTCTAAATAGCAGAGGGCGACTAAATAGGGTCGCAATACCGCAGTTTTGTGTGAATTATCCCGCGGAGATTTTGGGACATTAGCTTTACGTTATTGCGAATTGCTTATACGACCGACTCACTGGAGGCCAACACATTCACTTAATATGGAATAGTTTTAATAAATATACCTATAGTTATACAAACTTTTCGACTGAATGATAAAAATTTGTTTTATTTATATAATGTGTTTAATAATCGATTCAAATATTAATGGCCTTTTATAAACGAATAAATAATTAGTGTATGTCCGCCTTTATGTATTGATTAAGAATTACTTTAATTTAATTCAATCTGCAGTACAGAAACCACAATTAATTTATTAGAGGACGTTTTTACTTTGAAAATCTTAGTATTTTTGTATGTATTGAAATAAATCAAGAACTTCTAGGTCGATATCAAAAATTCTTTCATCATTAGAAAGCTATATTAGACTCGAGTAGCATAGGCTATGTTTTTTCATTCGACGCGGACAAAGTCGCGAACAACAGCTAGTTATTAAAAAAACAAAAGAATTACGCCTCTCCAATGAGTAAGGAAATGAAGACAGCGCCATCTATATATTTAGTTGCACAATTGTGTCAATTAGGACGACGAAATCTGACGAAATCAGATTTTTTGGCAGGGAGTTTATAATTTCCGGAAACGAGTGTTATGAAATGGATAGGCTTACTAATTTATTAATTTCTACCAAATTAGTTTTTTGACGGGTTTTCTTTATTTTTCTCTAAAACTTACTGACTGACTGACAAGCTGACAACACAGTTGCTGTCAATGTCAGATGTGAAATGTGAGTGAGCTTCAATATTTGCATTGTATAAAAGTGTTTGTTGTGTGAAAAAATCGATTTGTATTTAATTTTAAACATTTATCGTCAACAAATTTACGATGTTTCGTGTTATAATTACAATATTATTAGTAAATACGTGCTATCGAAGTTTAGGCCATCCAATCGGTACCCACATAACTGTAGATAATTTGCTCAAAGCTCTCGCAAACCGCTGTGAAAACCAGTTTCTTGTTTCACAAATCAAGGAGAAGATTTCGGAATGCAATGTTATTGTGCCGCCGTTTGAAATTCCAGAAATGCAATGCTTGATCTTTTACGACATAAACACCCAGCTCTGCGACGCAATTGGAAGTACAAATATAATACAGCAAAACGATTTAACAAAAAATTTAAACAACGTAATTAATTTAGACTCAATGTGCACAGATATTACTAAAAACTGGCAATTTACAAACTTTACTGAAATACCTAAGTATAAAACGATAGCTGAAGAAGTTTTTTATAAAAAAAACCGATGTGATAAAGTATGTGAAGTGGCAGAGGTTACGAGCGACGACAGCAACAGCTTTTGTAAATATTACAAATGGGGATCGGACATAATAAAAATCATTCAATCAAATCTTCATTCACAAATTAAAGCTGTAAGTAATGTGGGAGCACCCCCAGTTTCTGTGGCGACCAGTACGGACACAAAAGTTGAACCTGTTATTGCTAACACCACTGTTACTTCAACAACCAAAAACAATATTCCGAGCTCTAATGATGAAAATAAAGATGTAGATGCCGCCAAGCCTGCACCAATTAAAGATATTAAAATATTTGTGCAACCAGAAATCAAAGAACCTAAAGAACTAAATCCCGTTGTAGGTCAAAAAACTGATATTGAGCTTTCAGAAATTAAAGTAAATGAGGGTATAAAGAAATCTAGTGAACCTGTTATACCAAAAGTTGAGATAAACAATAGTGAAAAGTCAGTAGTAACTCAGAAATATAAAATAAATGATTTGGGTGATGCTAAGACTTTACTTCAGGAAGAACAGCCGCCAAAGAAAGTTGACATTGAAAAAGAAGATCAGCTCTTAAACAATCAGATTAAAGATAAAGATTACAATGGTGAAGGTGATGATGATATGGGTAAGTTGATCAGAACATTCTTGAACTATCTCATAAGTTGTTTTGTATAATTATAAATTATTAAAATTTAACTGCTATGTATTCTTAGATGTTAGATCATTAAGCAGTTTTAGAAATAACTTAACATTAAAAAAATTATATTTCAGTAAGAAGTAAGATTAGTAAAGTAAACTGCTAAAAATGAACTATTACATCCAAATCAAAAACATTGAATAGTGTACAGAATTACCCTCAATAAACACAGTGTTGCCTAATATTTAAAAATATTGCAATGCCAGTTTAACCTTTTAACACAATCACTCAAATTGCAATATTGTGCAATATGTCCGTGGGCACAAAACATACTAAAGTTATGCTTTTCATCCATATATAAAAATTTATTTTTCCCGTTAAATTTGATTATCTGCTTAATGTTAGCTCTGCATAGACCAGTGCTATTAAAACATTGCCTAAAACATATTATAATTAACTATTGTAATATAAACTTTCAGATTCAGAAGATGAAGAAAAGCTGGAATTACACGATAATTCTGAGATAAGTATTGGTCAAGGTGACAAACAAAATGTTGAGGAGAAACCAAAGGATAATATGAAAAGTGCTGCACCGATTATAACATCTTATGCAGATAAATCTGGTGGTAAATAATTTGAATATTTTATGTTGACATATTGTTTGTAAGAAACGGGATTCTTACCACGATTTAGCGGTTCATCAATCTATAATATCTAGTGCTGCGCTAGTCGTGGAGTTGCGGAAACATAGACCCTACTACTACTAATATCTAGTGCTTACTTAACCTGCTGTGAAAACGCGGACAATAGTAGTGGTCGCCGTATCCCAAAAAAAGGTGGACAGATATGGCTAAATTTAAATTCTTTCAACCTTATTGCACCATTTCAGTCAGCATGTGACCATGGCTCATGCAACTGTTCTGAAATATCCGGAGCTCTAAAACGAAATCGTGTTATGAATCCTGTTTCTTACAAACAATATGTTAATAAAAATCACGAAAGTTCAAAGTTATATATTTTATGTTGAGTTACCAATAACTTGTGTTAGAAGTTTTCTAAAAAATAAAGTAGATATGCCCGCACACATCAGCTCCCATCACTTTGTATATTAGCTGGATTAATTCGCTAGAAAAGACAAATATTGCAACAGATTTTGTCATTAATTGCATTGCACTTTTTGCTATTGTTATTATGAACTCACCAATAATATTTTTTTAACTATGGTCAAAAATATTAAGCAAAATTAAACATTTTATTAATTAAATAGTAGTTCATTGTTGAATAATGCTATTGTTATGGACTTTATGTATTCATATGTTTTTCGAGGCTATTAAAATTACGTAATTCGTTTGAATCATGGCATTGTATTCACGGTTTTATTATTTAGGTTTAAAATAATGCAGTTATGATTTCTATATTCAAAACTACTCATATAGTTTACATTCATACAAATTATTTGAAACACTCTGTAGACTGTAGGCTGTTGTGTCATATTTTAAAACATGTGTTAGAGGTCGGGAAGGTTTAAAGTAAATAAAAAGGAAACAGAATGGTGTGATGAGATATGCTATAGTTTCAATGAAATAGGTCTCCAAAATAACTGCCTTTTGTATTGGGCCCTTAATCCATCTTATAAAAATCATTATTTTAAAAATTAATAATACTACGGTAGTTACTTTTAACTGACTTCCAACAGAAAGAGGTTATAATCAATGAGTTTTTTTATATTACGCACCTATGGAAGAGTAGGCTCCCTTAAATATACAATCCAAAAAACATTATTTTTTTTTTACAGAATTCATTTCTAAAATGCCACAAGATGAGTTTGCGGAGGATGATGATCATTTCTTTTCGTTCTTTTTGACTGCAATCATTATTGTGGTCCTGCTCTACGTGTTATATCACAACAAGAGTAAATTTACCAAAGTGGTAAGAAATCTTTATTATAATATTTATTTATAAGCTAGCCTTGGAACATGAAAATCTAAATAATTAACGTTTCAAACTGTTTAATTACTTGAGTGTAGCTGTTTTTATTAATGTATATAAAATTTGCATACTTTTAAAACGAAAAAATGATAATATCTTTTTAAAATATTTTAAGCCACGAACATATTCCGAAACGAGAATCAGCGTAACTTCTGTTGTACTTTCTACGTTTGGTACTGACACATTCATTAAATGTATTCCAAAATACAGAACACCCTTGTTCCTGGTACTTCTTATGATACATAATTAGGTCCTATGAGACCCCTGGACTATCTTATTTACTTTCCGAGTGTCCTCCAGTATCTTATCGACGACTTATTGGTCCTCGTTTATCGCAGTTCTTTTTATTTTTTTTCGGAATAAAGGGGATTGAAAGCGTCTAAAAAAATGCTTAGACATATTAAATGTTTATTAAATAGGTTATTTCATAAATCTTCAGGTCCTAGGTCTGATTGTGGAAGGTCGGCAGCCCGGCCGGCGCAGGAACAGTCGCGGCCACGCGTACCGCCGCCTCGACACGCTGGAGCAGGCCATGGCCAGCAACAGCCCCGCGCCCCCCACCAAGATCATATATTGAGTCATTTATATACCTTCTTTGGATATTTAAATAAAAGTTGGTAGAAATATATCCTGTTACTGGCAACATTATCTAAACTAAATTGTACTATACCTCCATGGTAAAGTTGGTAGAAATATATCATGTCACTGGCAACATTATCTAATCTATTATTCGTGATTTAGTTTGGATACTATTTGAATAAAAGTTGGTATATGACACTTTACTAGCATTCTTGATTCAGAATGTTCTAGAAATTTGGATACTATTGTAATAAATGTTAGTAGAAATATGACATGTTACTGGCAACATTACCTAAACTATTCTTGATTAAGATTGTTCTAGAAATCTATTTCTCATGTTGTATGGGATAGGAATTAGTGGAAATTGTATGGTCTACTTAAAGTCAAGATCTCTTTACTAGACTTAGCGTAGCTTAAAGCTATCTATGGACTTTTAACATGTAATAAAGGCAGATATACACGTACTTCAAGCAATGGACTAAGGACCGAAAAAGTTTAGCAGTAACTGCAAACTGCGGTCCGTGTATGGGAAACAACAGATTCTTCGAGCATTCCGTGTATATCAACCTTAATAAGTAAAAAATCGTACGTGTACTTCTTAAAAGAAGTTTTTCAGTGCGATTTATTTGTTCTGCAGCTTTATAAAGTATGAATTGTACTTATTTCTTGATTTTAATCACAATTCTTTTAATGATAGATTTCTAATAGTTATTACGTTATGATTTTTGTGCGGGTGAAATTGAACAAGTTTGTGGATGTGGATTTGTCATGTGTTCAGTTCAATATCGATTAATTTTCATACTGATTTAATTTATTAATATTTTTAGTAATGGGTAACAGTCAAAAGATGAAATAAAAAATATTTGGTGCGATTTTTTTTCGATACTATGCGAACAAAGTCGAAAAAATTTCGATACTATTTTTCGATTTTTTTAAGAATTGTGATCAAAATCGTTTTCGTTTCTTTGAAATCTTTTGATTCTTTTTTTATTTGCAAATCCAACACTAAAAATCCTATTCATATTAAAAAACGCTATATTTAATTGAATGGATTTGTTGACCATATTTCACAACTTATCTTTACGCCAAGTTTTCTTTAACTTATTTTCAATATTTAAATAGTAATAACATATTAAATTATAATAAGTACAATAATAAGGGTAGAAATCTTCATAATTATATTCAAAATCATTAAAACTAAAACATTTAATTCACTTTAGCACATGTACTCTGAAAATCCAGATTTTTTTACGATTTGTGTACTGTAATTTTAAGACTTTATTTATTTTACAAATTAGCCAATTGGAAAATTTTACTGTCTTGATTCAATGTGGATCTCAATGTGTGTAGTTATTTATCGAAAGTAAAATTTCTAAAAGGGTTTATTTTTGTTTTATTTTGTGAGAAAAATAAGCGATACCCAATAAACTGTATAAATACATAATAAATCAAAGTAAACTCAAAACAATCCATAAACAATATTTTTCCTATTAAATTAGTTTTATGTTCCCCAAAATGTGTTTGTTATTTTTTATTCAGGGATGCTCACGTTTTCTCTAATAAACCGTAAAATCCAAGATATATTATACATAGAGGGAGCACTCCATACTAATTTAACGTTAAAAAGCGTGCCAAGAAAGAAATTATTAAAAAAAACTTGGCAGTATCATGAAAAAAATCCCAAGTTTGGGAAATTGTGTTTTTTTTTAATTTTTAAAATAAACAGTAGAAAAAACAATTTAAATCCAAACAATTTTTAACAAAGACTATTTTTGTTTTATGGTTGTTATACATTTTATATTAGCGTTTTAAAAATGTCTCTATTAATAACAATATTAAACTTTAGTAAATACTATAAAATAAAATTTAAATTTGAGAAAAGAGGTTACATTCGGTCGACTTTTTATGTCGGCAAATGTAATTTAGAGGTCAACACTAGGGGAAATCTCCCTACGTGAGACCTCCGGAGGTCAAAGAAAATGCCTCACTTTTAGGCTTCGAATGTTCCATCTACAGTATAATATATCTGCGTAAAATGGTAAATCAAATGCAATTTTAAAGACAATAATGTGAAAGATTGCTATGTTCATGAGCACATGTGTAAGCCGGTGAGAGACTTCACAAGTCAATTTGACCTGCACATTCGAACCGCAGTTCTCAGTTTTGTCTACACACGTCAGTTTTAACTGCGTAATAGAACTTAAGCCAGCTTAAGACTGAGGAAACTCTTAATTGCATTACAAGAATTATATTTCCGAATTCGATTTGTTCGCGATTATATAAAGTTGAAAATCAAAGAATTAGACAATAAAACGATTATTCAGACGGAAGTGATATGTTTGTTGATGACAGGTTCACAAGCGTTATGACCGTGCACCCAGTGATGCGAATATCGCTGCGACAAACATCAGAATTATAGAAATCACAATAAACACTTATTTTAATCATGCTATAAATTTTAATCTTCTAAAAAATAAAGCAACTCATAGATGACGTCACAACATCGTTAGTAAAATATTATTTGACATTAAATCCAAGCTGCAAGCATTTTAACCATATTCTATATGGCACAAGGGACACGTTTTGAGTCGCTGTACTAACATTATGATATAATTTATTGATCGTTAATCATAGAATTGCCAGCGGTAGTACAGAAACTAGAAAAGCTTACACCTGAAAATATAGGTGTTTAAAATTCTAGCTTAAAGAGAAAGTAGTTTCTGAGTAGAACTAAGTAGGTACAGTTGCTTTCATGGTAGAGATTTCGGTACACCTTTTTAATCTATATAACAACGCTGGACGCATAACGAGAATGAACGTCTGCTGGGTGCCCAAGTGTCTCCTAGAGAGCCAAGCAAGAAGGACGAAAATCACGAGGATGGTCGAAATTATGGCTGAATGATGTCGAAATAGACATTAAAAACATCGGCGTCAAAAGATGAAAACAAAAAGCATTGAGAATAGAGAAATTTACTAGGCCTGGGGACCAGGCCCACCAGCGGGAGTGATGCCTCAGATGATGATGATGATTTTAATCTACATTAATTCCCAGTCTAGATAAAAACTTACGTTCCAGACGAGAAACATTTTTGGTAGTGACAAAGTAAAATATACAAAACATAAGTATAAGCCAGAGTGGTGGTGCAGTCTTGGCGTACTACTTTCGCCTAATTAACATTCATACATCGATGCATACTTATTGACTTTCAATTTCAAATCACGTAAAGCTTTTCCGACACGTTTACATATTATCAAAGAAACCGCTATTTTTCTGACAGATAAAACTAAGAATTTAAATAACAGTCTGAGCGCTTACTAGCATTATATTTAATGCACCATTTAGGAGAAGGGTCTTTGAATATTTAGATTAATCATCGTTATTCCAGTTAAACGGCTGGAAGTGTCTGAAATTGCCAACATTTTGACGCCGGCAACGCTACCCCTCTCATTGATTATTCACACGGAGTCTAGCGAGGCTGGTATTCTTCCGAACATTGTCTACTCAGTTTTACATATTTGTCTAAACGGCACTTTTGTTTCCCTTCTTATAAATATAGACCAAATCTTAGCAATATATTAAGTTGATTACACTTTAACTAGACATAACTAGGAACTATTACTTTTCTTACTGTTTTATTATGTGAAATAGTGCGGAACATTATAATATAAAACATGCGTCCTTCCTTTATTTTTTTCTCAGCGTAGTCCGCGGTCGCAAATGGGAACTTTGACTCTAATAAAGTTTTATCTTGACCTATGTCTGTAAATAATGAGACCTTTACGACACAGCGTCTACGTATTCTTTTTGTTAAACTCTTGCACCTATGAGGTTTACACATATTGCCTTCTCTCACATTTCCTTTGTAAAAAGGGAGACAGAAATACGAGTGTGAGGGTAGTCGAAACATACAGTTAGATAGTCTTTTGTTATGTAGACGAAGTGCTGCTTTAATTAAAATTTCAATTCCACTAATGAGTAGGTATCAAAATACACAAACAGGATTAAAGATATAATGAAGACTAGCTTTAATTAAGAATAATAGGAAACTAAGTACAGAATACATGCGACTTGAATAAAACCTTTTGACTAAAACTTTTATCTCAAGTTTTCATTGCATTGCGTGCCAGTGGACTGACTGTGGTACTTTCAATGCCACTTGATACTCGTAAAATAAGACAAAACAAATAATAAATAAAAGTGTTTTACGATGCGATAAACATGTCCGTGAACAACTTAATGACAAAGAATATAATTTCATTACGTGAAGACATTATCAAGGAAACTCGGTCACAGTAAACGCTCAATAAAACCCGTCCTCACGACACTAATGTGTGATTAAAATTAATCGTCTTCGCTATAACGAGTACTGATTACCTTTCTTACAATTTGCCTCTACATTTGTTTATCTATGAATACGTGAAACAATAAAAAAAAAACGAATTCACTATTTGTGCAACACCGGAGGCCTCATTTTAGTCTCCTACTCCCCTTTTCTTATAAGAAAATGATGGGAATTAGGTTTAGCGGAGACAGGGACGCAAAGTAAGGTTAAATCCCCTTTTGGTGTGTCCCCTCCACCGTGGAGTCAAAGATAGGCAGCGGTCGCTTCGCTTTATTACCGAAACAAGGTGGCCTATAACTAGTTTCCTATTTTAAAATAAAAAAGTATTATAAGTTAATTAATAAACATAAAATTTTTTAAACATTGAATATTTCGTCCACCGTCCACTTTGAGCATCGGTTAAAGAACTTAGGGTATAGATTTCCTTATCACATAACCTTAAAACATTTTCTATAAATTTCTATGGCAATAATTCTTGTCACAAACATATATTACGTGATAAATTACAGTCGATTATGTTGATTTATAGCTACGTATTTGTCGATTGGATATATAGTTCTTCCAAAGTTGTAAGTAAAAACACGACATAATATGATTAACTTGCTTAGGGGAAGTCGGAAATTAATAAATGTATGATTGAACAGACAGACATGACTGATATGTGTTTAAAAAGAGACAAAAATTCTACTTAAAATTATGTCAATTACAAGAAAATCATGACCAAGTAAAATACAATACAAAAAGACAAGACATCATACAAAGATATATTTTACCATAGATGGAACACTCGAAGCTTACAAGTGAGGCATTTTCTTTGACCTCCAGAGGTGTCACGTAGGGAGGCTTCCCCTAGTGTTGACCTCTAAATTACATTTGCCGACATAAAAAGTCGACCGGAGGTAACCTCTTTTCTCAAATTTAAATTTTATTTTATAGTATTTACTAAAGTTTAATATTATAATTAATCGAGACATTTTTTAAAAGCTAATTAAAAATATATAACAAAAATTGTTT
>QDHC01002289.1:964478-1000073 GCA_013186455.1 Papilio dardanus tibullus
AACCTAAAATTCTACTTAAAAAGATGTCAATTACAAGAAAATTATGACGAAGTAAAATACAAAAAGACACGTCATAGTTATTTTCTTAGGACAGTATTAATTGGAAAAAATTATTTTCGTTCCAGTTCCAATTTAAGACTACGTAGACTTAACAATTTAAGACATCGATGTCGTAGAAACGTTATTACTAAAATACACACTTATAAAGCAATTTCTAATTTTAAACCGTTTACAAATAATTTAGTGAAACCACAATTTAATTAAAAGCCACAAAGCAAAAGGTATTACAAAATAAGTAAATACAAATTAGTATTTTAATTATGAGAACGAGCGACCGAACAAATACCTATAGTAAAAAGTAGTAAAAACGTATTTTTTAACCCCTTGTTAAAAGCCCTTTGTAAATTGTGAGATTTATAATTTTTCATTTAAAATTATAGTTGTTTTATTTCAATGTGTGATATTGTTTTTTATACGTTAACAAAATTGGTGATAAAAGTTAAATAATTAAAAATTAATACATTCAAACTCGAAACAAGACAAATTAGAACTTTGAGAAAGTGTCCTTAGACTTCGAATATGAGACATTAAATCAAATGACTTGCTTAATTCTTACTAACCATATTGCAGAAGTTCCATCTACATTGTTACAATTTCAATTTAGTACTCGGCTCGGCATATGAAACTAAAATTAATTTTGAAGAAAATTGAATTAAATGCTTTGTAAAAGCACAATACTGTTAGGACAATTAAATTTAAATCAAAGATAAATACCACAAATGTCCCTAATTACGCAAACTGTATGGAATTTACCAAACGTAAACAAAGTCAACACGCAACTCCAGCACAGATTAGAAAAAGAAACAAGATACAGTCGAACCAGAAAATGGCTCACTTATAGAGGTTTCTCGCTTACCAAGGTCTCGTTTATCCAGGTTTGACTGTACACCTAAATGTATTTGTAATTAAATTTAGATTAATAACGATACCAGTTTATTATTAATGAGATTAAATTGTTTGTTTAGGTTTCATATCCTTTACAAACTGTAACCTTTTAAAATGTTGTGATACGGTTGTTTGGTTTGCGAACTCGACTAAACTTCTATAAATTGTTACACTTATAAACGACGAATCTCTTGTTATTATTGAACGGAACTTTCAAACGTAGGTAGAGTCGAAAACACTTTAACTTATATTACTTAACTACCAGCTGTTGTGCGAGACTTCGTCCACATGGAATAATATAGTCTATGTTACTCGGGGATAATGTAGCTTTCTAATGACGAACAAATTTTTCAAATCGGCCCAGTAGTTCTTGAGTTATTTTCAAAGTTAGTTATATACAAAGTTTCTCTCTTTATAATATTAGTACAGAAGACTATACTTGAAATAAAGTTTAAAATTGTTTGTACGGGAATTTTATCTAATGTTGAGATAGTAATAGTTTCAATATTCTTTAAGTATTCTTTTTCTAAATCTCTAATGCCCTCTTGAGACAAGGCAATGAACCGTTCAGATTTAGCACAAAGGATCTAGCTCTATGCCCAATATTGCCATTTTCATCAATTAGTTCCGAAGCACTATAAAGATCGCGAATTTAATTGATTTAATTTAT
The DNA here is from genome assembly GCA_013186455.1 of Papilio dardanus tibullus. Classification (NCBI taxonomy): domain Eukaryota; kingdom Metazoa; phylum Arthropoda; class Insecta; order Lepidoptera; family Papilionidae; genus Papilio; species Papilio dardanus. The sequence goes on from QDHC01002289.1 coordinate 966,094, forward strand.
TTCTTATATTGCATTGAAGAAAAATATTAAATAAACCGAGAAGTTACGTGGAACAGCTTAGAAATCCTTTTTATTGATACAATAGAAAATGTCGCGTGCGTCAGTGATTCCCTGGAAAAACGGATTCGAGGAGATGCACTCAAGCGTACCCCTAACATTAAAAAAAACCTCATTTACTTTTAACATTTCTTCTTAACTTGTAGGTGTGAATGTGCTTTCTAAGTATAATGTCTAACCTCTTCTCTAAATGCCACTATAAATATAGAATCAAATTATTTCAAGCGAAATTTAATATTTTAATTTTTTCAATCATTGGAACTTCTAAAATCAGATTTGTATTGCTTACAATACCACGTTTATCTGGAGAATAAGATATTACTGTTTTTTTTTAAGAATTTTTAATTTTATTTTATTATTATTTTTTTATTTTAAGAAGTACTTTCGTTGGTTTTGAATATAACATCGAAATTACATGTTTAGGCGTCGAACAGTCACAACTTGAATACCTAAGGCACAATAAACGTACGCGTATTTTATGCTATCGTCAACAACAAGGAAATGTAATAAGGAGTACAACGCCCCCTGAAATCAATAAGGGCGAAGGTTGTTTGCAATATATTTCTTAGACGAATAGTGAAAATGCTACTCAACATTCCAAACGCGTCGTATCTATCAATAACAAACGATTCCATTCACAATAGATGAAGGGTTTTCAAATCAAGGGAATATCGAACCGCGAATACAAATCGCTAATCAATTTTTAAAGTAACGGACCGAGTTTAAGGCTAGATTATAGAATCAGTAAATAAATCGATTATGAAATTGGTTTTATTATACTTTCATCCCTGTTAGATTATTTCAATAATTCAATTTATATTTCGGTCGATTACACTTAAATAACTTAGTCCATTGTACATTTACAACTTCAATAATTTAACCAAAATATTTCAACAATTTCGGCGAACTCTTCACAATTTCCTCGTCGGAACGTACAATGTTTTACTTCGCTTTTAAACGTTAATATGAGAAATTCAGAAATTCAATTGAAAGTTACCTTTATAACATTAAATTATTATCGGGTTTAAGAGATTTCAAAGAGATTCTGCATTATCTACGTTAAAGCTTTCTCTTAAAATTTTCCTTTATTTCAAACCGTTGTTAATGTAATTTGAAAATTCAATAAATAATACTTAAAATATCCAGAAAGTTAAAAATAAAACTAATAAATGTTGTGTCGGATATACTTATTGATGTCTCGAAATAACAAGCTAATATTAAAATCTAAAATAAATCTAAAATCTAATTTACTGGAGTTTGCTTTTAATTGCGCTGAGAAAAGTGAGCAAAAAGCAATTACTGTGCGATGGATGTTTCCTTTGAACTTTTACTTGAGGGTTAATCTATGTATGGAAAAGATTATAATTTATATTTTAACTAGCGACCCGCCCCGGCTTCGCACGGGTGCAAAACTGATACTAAATACACTACAGAAAAACTGTGAACATTGTATGTAACAGCCATACTTACAATATTTGCACCCGTGCGAAGCCGGGGCGGGTCGCTAGTTATATATATAAACCTTCCTTATGGATCACTCTATCTATTAAAAAAACCGCATCAAAATCCGTTGCGTAGTTTTAAAGATTCAAGCATATATAGGGACGAACAAAAAGCGTTATTGTTTTATACTATGTAAGGATAAGGTTTCATATTTATTTATGCAATATCTCTTTAACTAAAATATATGTCGAATTAAAATTATATTATAGCAAGAAATACAAGGACAACATTAAAATAATTCGTTTTATTCTTCTAAGTTTTGTTAGTTCTTTTGGTTGTGGTTTTTTAATATGTTTGAAAATTCACAATAAATTAATACTTCCTTTGTTTTTCCTATGCTTACATTTACATATTTTCTAAGTATACTTAAGATTTGCAAGCGAAAGATAAATCTACCAGTTTACTGCGTGGGCAAGATATTTTATAAAAGCTGGAATATAAATAGGAAGGATGTTTCAAGGATGAAATTTACTTCTTAAGGGAGACCATTATTTTACTCAACAACGTTTAAACAGGCGATTTGCGTGGTCGCGCAGAGCCTTACCTTGTAAATGTACTACAACATTTGTACATATTTGTATTTAGTACTAAAATAATAGTAGAATCCTTTCCGGTACCTACCATCGCAATGAAGCACAAGCGACTATTTATTATAAAAATGGTCACTGTGCTACCATTCTTTCTACTTTAACATTAACTATTTATAAATTGCTAATGCGTTGTAATTGTAAGTATCTTAGCAATTGATACTACATAGGTTTTATATAATTAACGAACAAAGTTGTAATAAAATTGCTAAGATTTGACAATTTTAGTAGACAGTTTTTAAGAAGCGTTAGTGATCTGGCGAGCTTCATTCGAACGCAAAATGTAAACTTAAAATAAAAGCTTTTATCAGCACTGCCAGTTATAGCTTTCACTACAGTTGACATAATTTTCTTGCCGACTTTCTTGGTTATTTTAGGATTATTAAGCATAATTACTCTAGCGCTTAGCATTTTTACGTAAGTTTCTTTTCTGATTTGTAATAAACATTTTTTTGTTTAGCATTTTTTTTATTTGCGTGAATATGTTAAATCTAGTCTTTACAAATTAGTAGGTCTTATAATAACATAAATGATATAACAATGCAAGCAATAAGCTTATAATACTTCGAACATTTTTATTTTATATATTTTTATAGTATCTTCTGGCAGTGCTGGACACATTCAACCAAAGTTTTAACATCTGTGCCTTTCTTTAGGACCGCATCGAGGAAAAATATACAAACATCGTTTTTTATTTATAGACATAACTTTATACTATTTAGTTTTATCATTTTTTATGACGGAAGCTACAGAAACATAAATCATAGGAATAAACGTGCTTTTCATTTGAAATTGTATTTTATCTTACATGGTTTCATTTATTCATGGAACCCTTTATTGAACATCTATGTCGATGGGAAATAGAGAATATGCGATTTCGTGACATTTGTTCGAGCGTGACTAATTTATAATATCGTCATATATCACGTTACGGAACGCGCTTTTAACGCTTTGACGAATACGACGATTAAATCTAAGATGAGCATGTAAGATATTACTTAGGTACTTATTTCTTTAAATAAAATTTAAAGTTCATACTTTATTCCATCCAGAGCTCAATAAAGACAATTATGCTCAAATTAAGAAGAGAAAAAGATTTTATTTCCAGTAAGTGAATTTAGATGGGAAAATTCAATAGAAAATTAAGTACCACAGCCCTACTTTATGGTTGACAGTTTTAATTGTGTAAAAAAGGGTAAAGGTACTTGACGAAAAAAAGGTAACGTACTTGGTTAATATCCTCGGTCTTAAAATCGATTCTTGTAGGAAGTGAACCTTTATAAATTGTCGGGGGTTAATAGTACGGGCTCTGGAAAGCGGAAGTTATTGCCGAGAACTTCCTCGTCTTTGGCCGAAGGCTTCAACGGAATGTGTAATATTCGAAACTCATGTTAATTAAGAATTCGTACTTTACGTTCCCTCGGTTATTTAGGCATGTTTACTGGGATCATTGAGTTAAGCCTTGTTCGCACCAGGATAGTGTTTTAGTCTAGTAGCAAGTAGCATTTATCCGAACAAGGGATTTACTACTGTTCGGACTCGTTTAAGCATAAACCTACGCACTAAGGTAGTAATTTAGTACATAAACGTGTCCGAACAGTAAATTTTTTGGTAGAATAAATTAGTAAATCTTTTGTTCGGATACTTGCTAATTGCTACTCGACGAAAATACTATCCTAGTGCGTACAAGGCTTACAAGTAAGTTGCGTTTGGCTAACTTTAGTGTCGATTATTCCGAGTTAGTGTTGTGGTAGATGTGTAAATGTGACAAGTTAAATGCTTAATTCTATAAGAATCTATCTTAAAAAATATATATACTATTAGGAATAAACTAAAAAAAGTTAAATCTATTTTATTTGTAGAAAATCTGCTGAATTCCGAAACGAAAAATCTACCCCAACTGAAATGGAATTTGACTTACAAATACAATCAGAATGGATGAGTTCAATTATCGCCCGATTTGCTTGGTCCGTCATTTATTTCTAATTTGTCAATTTCTCGAACTTGATTACCCTTACTGACCTTCCCAATATCTAGAGATGTAGACTTATATTAAGATCTTATCTTAAATGGAAAATACGATAGCTGAGTAGAGGGAGAGAGAGAGAGTAGAGCTAAATTAAAATAGATAACATCAATTTTGTGATAGTGAAACTAGCTTTATTTAAATGTTTATAGGTACCAGTACATTTTAAATAGGGAATTAACCTCCCATTGTCCTTCTGATTTTGAAATCTGCAGGAAAATTTCATAAAATAACCGTAAACCGAGGTTTTTTCCTATTCCCCTTAATACAATCTCTATTAATCTTAGTTCAAATAAAAATGTAACTTCAAAGCAATCAGTATGTTTTAATATTAAAAAATAAAAAGCGTTAAAGCTCGCAATAACTTTGATTCCTTTGAGATGAATCTCAGCCAGCCTCCGAGATCATATCTAACCTTTGAAAGCTCATTTTTATCGTCATCACGTTCCTGTAAACACAATGAAAAATGTTCGGAACATTTCAATTTTATGAAGTATCGTTTTCTTACAGATTACATATTTTATTTTTAAATAGAATTTTCTTTTTCATCTGTCTACAAAAATGAACAAGTTATTATAAATAAAAAACTGTCTAGAAAACATTTTGAACGTATCTAAAAATCAAAAGGAAAGTAACAAAAAGGCAACAACAAAAACGTTTTAGATAAATAACGAGCCGATTTATTGGTTCTTTAAAATTCCTAAGAAATATTATTGAAAATGAATACGGTTGGGTTCAACGGTACATAAACATATTAATTAGCGTACAGAAATATATGCAAGTCGCATAATTTTATGTAAAACGCGTGACGTAGAGAGAGATAGAGTTCATTTCTTGCATATTTGTCAATAAATCTAGTTAAACTTTGATTATGTCCTTCTTATGTCTGTATAAATTATAGCTTAGTGTTATTCTATTAAAGTGAAGTTACAACAATAATTATGTAATAATTATTTCACAAGAATGTGACAAACGTTCAAGCATCCAAATTTAAAAAGAAATGAAACTCACATGAATTACATGCATATTATTTCGTATGTTTACAGCCTACTAATACGTAAAAATATTTTCCAATTAACAAATATTAGATGAAATAAATATAAAGGGGTTCGACCATAAACAATAATAAATAAACCTTTTTGTCATGACGGCGTTTTAATAAAAACAACATGTTATTTATCCTTATCCTTACATAGTATAAAACAATAACGATTTTTATGTTTGTCCCTATAAGTATATGCTTGAATCTTTAAAACTACGCAACGGATTTTAATGCGGTTTTTTAATAGATAGAGTGATTCATAAGGAAGGTTTATATATAACCAGCGACCCGCCCCGGCTTCGCACGGATTCAATTATTGTTAGTATGGCTGTTATATACAAGTTTTTCTGTAGTGTATTTAGTATCAGTTTTGCACCCGTGCGAAGCTGGGGCGGGTCGCTAGTTGTTATTATAAAGGATAAGATACAATAGGTTTAAGCTTTATGTTCCGACAATATCTGAAGGGCACTGTTGCTCTGAAGTTCAGGTTCAGTCAGGGTCGGTACGCGATAGCGTGAACACGCTTACCCCTTGCCGGGAAAATCGTGGAAAATTTACTCAATAAAGTTTTAAATTAAAATATTATTAATATATTTATGTGAATAGTGTTTATTGTTTTATTAAAAGTTTTTTATTTACTTGTTTTTTTTTTTCAAAAAGTTCTGTGTTCTGTTCTGTGTGCGTTAAAAGTTTGTTTAAGTTTTCGTTACTCAACTTCACAAGTGAATATTTTTTATTCTAACGAATTAGTTTTAAATAGTTTTATTATGAGGTAGGAGATTTATTTATTGTGTATTCAAATTACGGACTATAGTCAAGCAATAGCTATAGCTTAATCAGATATGTACAATACCAACATTCAATTACAGTACAAATACGTTTAAAAGTTAAAAATATTCTCTATTATTTTCTATTTAAATAACTTAGCTAAGAAATATTAATGCGACCAGTAAAGGAGTCCCTTAGTATGGATTCGGTGAGATAAAACACTAAGGGACAGTTTAATAATAAACAATGATTCTGAGTGCCCTTGAATCGCTTTAGATTTTTCTTTAAGCGACTGCAATCAGTATTTTATTCCCATGGAAGTTTTTAAAGAAAATTCGATTTTGCCCGGACGTGAAACTTTGTGTCACATTTACAGTGAAGTGCCGGGAAGTTTAGCGAACGAATTTTCTCGAAGGCTTCAGAGATAAACTTAATCTTAAATATCGGATTCTAAAAATGTGGAAGACTTCTCTGGTAAATTAACATTTTTGTTTTCCAAGAAAACGGAAGTATAGTATTAGTATGTATATCACTAGACAACTTTACCTGTCATTTTAAAGTTGTAGATATTTTTTGAAGACTTTTTGCAGTAATATTAAAACTAGGAAATAAATAATCGTACCTACACTAATAAAACCGCATTTTGTATGTAATTTTAATGGATGTGTGAAAACAATATTGGGTACACAAAAGGGAAAGGTGACTTTGCAGATTACATGGCGTGTGTAATGTCCCTTGAACGAGACGACGTGTATCGTTTACCGTATTTCGGGTTTAGGATATTACTAGGAACCCGGATCCCCTTATTTAGGAAACCATTTGCTTACTTATAATAACATTTCAGTATACAACTATGGTTTTTCTTAAATACAGTCGAACGTGATTAAGCGAGGGTCCTAGATACCGCGATATTCGTCTCGCTTATCGAGTTTTCTCTCTAATCCGAGTTTCTCGCTTATGAAGGTAACTCGTTAGGACCAGAGAATGACTCTTGCTTATACAGGTTTCTCGCTAATCAAGGTTTGACTTTATAAGATATTTCTTTGTCGCATTTTTATAAAGCTTTACTATTTAATGACCCCAAACAAGTTGTTTGCGGTCGTGCTTAGAATTTTGTTTTACGAGCCACATTTTTAAGAGAACAATGGTTGCTTTCCTGAACAAAGGAGTTCGTGGGATGTTCATTATGTATGGTTAGGTAACTCTTTATAGAACAATTCAGGGAATGAAGGTGATATCTTGAATGTTTAATTGCTTTCTCTTCTTTAGTTTGTAAAATAGAAATTAACGGAGTAATTTTCAGACCTAACGGACGTCTAAAAGATAGGCATTGCGCTTGGCGTGGCCACAGAGAAAATCTTGTAAGGCTTGTAGCACACATACATTGAAACCGTAGTGTCTCGGTTTCCCTTCGTGACAGTCTTGAAATATCTTACGATGTTCTGAAAACTGTTTTATGTTATGAAATAGAGTTGTCTAATTCTCCTTTTGAAACGATTAGGGTTACGACTAAGTTACAAAAAATATTTTTCTAGAAATCTTTACCTTCTAAAAAGAGGTTCAGTTATACAATAAGGCATTTACAATAGATTTCTTCTTGAATAAGTTATCCTGTAATAATACAATATGAATGAATGTGCTTCTGCTAATGTATTTCTGTATTAGGTTTTTTTTGTGTTTTGAATTTGAAACGAAGATGCCGTTAAAATCAAAAACTGTAAACAATATTTTAATTCACAATGTAAATTAATTAAAATAATTAAATTAATTCATTATTACACTATACTTCGTCAATTATATTTCTATACTTTATTAATATTTTAAAAGAAATAATGTGCTGAATTCTAAAAAATATTTAGACACGTATCAAATAAAAAAAAATATGATAATTAAAAATCATACAAAGATTTTACAATCTCTTTTTCCAGAAATTAGGGTAACGTTTGACCCTACAAAACATAAATATAACCAGAAAAGTATTTAACGACTGTCCCTAAAAGCGGTTTGTAAATTACGAGTTTAAGTATTTTGAGGTGGTTCATTGTTCATTTATACCTCTCGGCTGTCGCCCATTACGTTTAAGGTGTTCTAAGACTTCTGTATAATGAAAATAAGGAAATTACGATGGTGGGAAGTATGTATGTTTGTTTGAAGATATCTCGGAAACGGCTTAACGGATCTTGGTGAAATTTTGCATAGATGTAGTGTGAACACAATGTGGAAGGACATATAATCTAATTACTATGTCTTTTAGTCCTGCGTAGACGGAGTCGCAGGCGAATATAAGAGAATATCAGAGAAATCATTTTACTAGGGACTAGTGCCGCAATCGGAAACTTTAAGTTTTCTCCTCAAAGTGGTCCCTTAGTGCCGATTTTCTCACGCTAAATATACAAAAGAGACTTCTAAAGAAGAATGGTAAACCATTTAACGACTTTTAATGAAGTAGTAAGATTACATATAACTGATTTACATTTCACAAACATCTATAAAAACGTCGGCCTTTTAACCAAAAATAGTATAACAGTTTTTATTTTTTTGTTCTTTCCAAGATGTAATTTAGAAATAAATAAAGCAGTTTAATATAAGTTTTTCTTCAAAGTAAGTACAAAGTAAAGTTAAATATGTGAAAAGTGCTCAAGTTTTATAAACAGTTGAAGAGATGGACTCTGAAATGGAGATACAGAACTTTTTCAATTGCACTCAGCACATACTTGGCCGGGACACGTCCTGGGAGAATCTCAATGTGTCTCAGTTGCTGGATTTATTACCAAAACAGCTCCTTGAAGATGTAAATTTGAAGTAAGTTAAATTGTAGTTGTAGTTTATTATTATTAACTAAAATGTTTAGTATTTAGTAACAAACTTTAAACTCATTAAATCAATGAATTTACCAATCATATTACCAAATAAATTATCACAATTCCAAACCTTAGTCAATTTATTCTTAAATCTATATTTTCAATTGGAATTTTATCTCTAATGTTGTTTAGTTTAATAAAGCAAATAAACTTTATCCCAGGGGACTTCCTTGCCGCGGTTGAGAGCGTACTGTATTTCACATTGCTATGTATGGTTGACAGAGTAACACTGGGCAACTGCATGGGCCTAGGCAGGAGGCCCTACAGCCCGCCGTGGTGGGGGCAGTTTGCATGGTTCATTGTATTCGCAGTAATGCTTTTACTCGCGATCATTGGAAATACATTAGTTATTTGGATTGTACTCGGTAAGTTTCCTTTTATTAGGTTATCGAACTAATATTGTAAAATCTAAATTACTACAGATCTGTAATTATTGTACTAGCATAATCGTATCTCTTTGAAAAAGCTTAGACTAAATTAATGAACTCGCACTTAATTGTTTTAGTGATGGCAACATTAAACGAAAATAGTTTATTTCCTTTTGTCCTTTAGCCCATCGACGTATGAGAACCGTGACCAATTGTTTTCTGGTTAACTTGGCTGTTGCGGATCTTCTAATGGCAACATTGAATGGAGCTCCGAATTTCGTGTTTTTGGTGACTGCGAATTGGCCATTCGGTTCAATTACTTGTAGAGCAAGTAACTTCACTGCTAATTTGACTGTATCGGCTGGTATTTTCACTCTTGTAGCCATCACAGTTGATAGGTAAGAAAATATCATTTTTATATTCATGAATTTCTTATATTTATCGTCTTTACGTATAGAGGTAAAAAAGCGTGACATGTTTATTTTCTTACTGTGAAAGTCAGTCAAGGTCAACAAAATAAGTTGTACATCAATAAACAACTTGTGACGTAAAACATTTTAATATTGTTGAGAAAAGAAGGATAGTATTAGAAATTATAAAAGAAATGCTTCAACGTGATAAGAACTTTAATGTTTATCCGAAAAAGAATAAAAATGTAAAGTTTGTAATTTACGACACCGTAGCTGAAATTAATGAGACTGAAGAAATTTCAAATTCGAACAAAATTTCGCTGCACATTCATGATATCAGTCAATAGGGTACTAAGTTGTTAATCATGATAAACGTAATTGGCATTAACGGCCATAAAGGCATTAAACAACAGCTAATGAATTGGAAGATCTAATTACATTGATTAAGGCAATAATGCCATCAACACGACACCTAATTTGACGAACAGGGGGCTACCCAAAGTACATGCGCTACAAAGCGATTCGATACCGAACATCAAAAATATATGGAACTCACAATGACGTTCGATATCACATACATGACACATGACTTATCCAATGTCATTGTCAGTTTCATACGTTTTCGTCATTCCATCAGCGATATCGGCATTCGAAAGATACTTTGTAAATCCCCAGTTCTAAATAATTTCCTTCGTTGCAATATTTTTTTTTCTATCCCAAGGTATCCTTTACCAGGAAGGTACACGATAATGAGGCGCATGTAATATTATCTAATGATTAATGATCTTTATTTTTAAAAGCATCCTCAAAAGGGTTGCGAAGACCTGACTGGTCGAGTTTTACGAAGAATTTTTAAAATTGTAGGTCAAGGTTATGATTATAAGCGAATACGCTTCTCGTCATATCTATAGAAAATACAAGAACTTTATCTGTAAGCTTAGTTTTAGGAATTGGAAAGATGATGTGATCTCAAAGGCGCCAACTCAAAAATATTTGGTGTCATAAAAATAATTATTTTTCATAAGTAACATATCGCCTCGATGCAATGCTGCAGACAATGCTAGTCCATACTACAGCAGGCCTAATCTATTTTGAATAGGGTTCATTATTAATTTCAACCTAATTTTGTTTAGGTACGTGGCTATTGTGAAGCCCTTACAACACAGGCTCAGTAGAAGAGTGGCACGCGCAGTACTATTTAGCGTTTGGTGTTCTAGTATTTTACTAGCCTTACCTACACTGCTTTATTCGGACACCTATACAAAAAAGTAAGTATTATGACACAGTGTTTAAGCTTGCATTTACACGGGCTTTTTATTAACGCCAGCGTTGTCGCTTCTTTCCCACCCTTGTAAAAACGATCGCTGGAAAATGACTCTTGTTTCGTTCGGCCAGCGCTCAAAATCCAACGCTGCACGATACAACTTTAAAAGCGCCGCCGTGTAAATAGATGCATGGATACATTTGATCTATCTCAACATTTTTTCAGCGCGCGTTGAAAAACCGCCCGTGTGAAGGCTTATGGTTACATATTAAATATTACCTATGTCTGATTCTAAAGCTCTATAGAATAAAAATGTAAAAAGTTTATATTTTAAAATCAAAACACAAGTAAATAAACTTTTTTTCAACAGAGTCACGAATAAGCTAAGTAATTTACATAAAACCAATTTGTATATTGACAAAACGTTAGCCATACAAACATCGAAACCTCTCAAATTGATTCGAATTGATAAAAAATTGTTTAGCTTTAGCCTTTATACATTTAATCCATGTACATTTTTTGGTGAATATTTCGTCCGAATTTTTTCTTTATACGACTACAGTACTACTGTTTTATTTTCATCGAGTTTCAAGTTTAGGAAAATTCAGAAATGATATTCCTGATAACCAAACTTCTTAAATCAAAAATACACTTGAATGTTTTAGAGAAAAGGATAATACCGTAAATGGTATATAATTTTTCGGATAAGATTTTGTTTAAAATCATTAACTTAAATTAATCTCGGCCATTATCATTATATCCGGGTGGTTGAAGAATACGAATTTCCATTTCACGCAATCTTGATACTACACTCTCGATTACGAGGGCTCTTAATGACGACCTTTTACTAAGTCACTAACTTGTTCCATACAAACGATATATGTCAATAAATATAAAGATAAAAGCAAAGAGCTTTTGTCACTTATAGCTTATAGGCTTAAGTGATAGAAATATGTTGTTATGAAAACATTGTCAAAGCTTAAAGCTTTGCATTAAAACTAACATAAATACAACTAATAGCTACTAAATTTAATACTAAAATTAATTAAGCGCCAATAGCCTAATGGTTTGGGGTATGGACGATCTAGTCGTGGGCTCAAATCCCGGCAGTCGACTATTTTTGTGAACTCCTAACACAATCTTTTTCAAGCTTACTTATTAAAGGAAATATTAGTAAATTCACAAAAAACTACTAAAAAAAATATTATAAAAATAGTAAAATGCTTAAAATCATTGGTTTTTCAGTATCCATTTTGCGTATCTATTGCTTTTATTATTCTTCAGATACTATAATTTTTCATTGTCTCAAAAATATTCGAACTTATAAACTTTATTTCACAAATCGCGAGAATTATTTACTCTGATTGAGCTCTTTTATGAAATGGAATATTAAAAAATAATAAAAAAAACTGTCCACAATTCTGAATAGCAAAATTATACGGTAAAACGCATTAACTGCGTTTCAACTCTCAAATACGCCCACGATGTAACCGGATGAACGTAGCGCGTATTTTATTCCGACCGTTACCTCTAAGCTCTTCGCTTTTTAATGCACTCGCTGGCTAATGGAAAGAAAACTTGCTACAAACGAATACTAAATTTTACCAACAATATTTATTCCTTGTTACAAACAGAAAACTAGATATCAAGTTATGAAAATTTTAAAGATAGTATCAATTTTTGTGACTGCATACATCGTCTGAAAATATAGTTTAACTAGCTATTGTGCGCGACTTTGTCCGCGTGGAATTAAATAATATAGTCTATGTTACTCCGGGATAATGTAGCTTTCTAATGGTGAAAGAATTTTTGAAATCGGCCCAGTAGTTTTTGAGTTATTTCAATACAAATAAAAATGCAAAAAGGTTTCTGTCTTTATAATATTAGTATAGAAAAACATAATCTTTAACAAGTATAAAGTAATTAAGCAGTATTTTGCTACAAGAAAATGAATTATTTTAGTACGAAAACTGATTAATGCCATATCACAAAACAAAATGACAGCATAAATTAGTCATTCTAATAAGAATTGAGTCACCATCTATTTAGGCATATTAGTATGCATCGCATCATCTATCGATAAGGCATGTAAATGCGTAGGCACACCCAAGGCCTTCGTTTAATCCTGATCACATAAAATAGCCAAACTGGCGAAGTAGAATCGTAAGCAAGGCCTTTTCCGGCCAAGCCCACTCGCATCAGCTTGTTTTTAGCTAACAATATAAATTCACTTCGTAACAAAATTTATATAAAAAAATAATGGAAATACGATATTTATAAAATGATAAAATTAAACGCTGTTATAATTATTTCGGATAAGTAAAATGGTTCTCTATCAGCATTATTTACTTTCTCTAATTAATTGGAATTCTTAAACTTAAAAGGAAAGTAATAAAAAAAGATTTATTAATAAAAAGACCATAATCTGTAGTAATAAAATAATCAATAGGTAGAAAATGTATTACATAAATAAATAATAAACTCCTAACCCTACTTCCATTAGAGTGACAGTATTGTGAAGTTAAAGTTTCGCCCTTTGGGACACAAACGTGACCTATGTTTGTTATTTGTTTTGCTTTCATTGTATACAAATTGAGGATAAAAATGCACTACGGGGAATAGAGTATTTTTGTAATACCAATATTATTCTTAAATAGTAATAAAGTCATTATCTGCACGACCTCATCTTACGCCCGTAGTGTCGGCCTTCCAGGTTTTTAACCCCCACGTTAATCTATCCTCCGACATTTCAGTCGTCACACCTTTGTTTACCATATCACCTTAGGTAGTTCAACCCATAATGTGCTCCATATTCCACAAGTCCGCGACTAGCGCATATTTTGCGTGACTTCACACATATCTTTGAACTTCTTCGCCGATATGTGCAGGTTGAATTACGATGTTTTCCTTCATCGTAAGAGCGTAAATATTTACATATGAAAATCGAAAATCACATGGCGGGATTCGAACTCGGGACCTGCAGATTACAAGTCAAGAGCTAAACCCCTGAGCCACCGACGCTCTACCATATCACATCATCCATTTCTTCCTAGGCATTCCCTTCTTAAATAGTTGTTTGTTGCTGGTTTATTGTAACAGTTATACAACGATGAAGTTTTAAGTTCAAATAATGTTTGAATATAATTTTCAGATATATAAATGGAGAGCGAGAGATATGTTTTATCAAATGGCCCGACGGCAGTTACCCTACATCTAAGACAGATTACTGGTAAGACAGATATTAATTGCTCATGTTTATTGTAGGTAAATACTCTGTTTGTATTAGTTTCGGGTGAAACTTCCTTATCGTACTTACGAACTTTCATGTATACTTGTGTTTTGTTTATTACGCTACTTATGTGCTAATTAAGGCATATTCAAAAGTGCTCTTGGATATAATAATAACCATGTTAAAGAAGCTAGAGTATACTAAAGAATGGTACTAATTTTATTAACCATTTTTTAAAATTTACTTATATTTGAAATGCCATGACTTCTTCTCCGTTCTAAGTACTGTTGCTTATATGAATATTAATTAATCTTCGATGAATGTTAATGAGGAATATTATTTTTAGTTACAACTTAGTGTTCTTATCTGTGACGTACGTGGTCCCTATGTCTGTGATGGTGTGGGCATACGCACAGATGAGCTCCGCGCTGCGAGGCCACGGCATCGGGGAATGTACGCATCACCAGATGCAGATTGTTCGCGCCAAAAGAAAGGTACGCGTGTATTGATAATTGTATTTTGTTTATCAGCGTAATCTAAAAATATCCTGCATTTTAAGATAAAGACACTGTCTGATAAAGACAGTTCTGCATTCATATATAAAATAATATAATATTAAAATAAAAATATTACGCAAAATACGCGCTAGTCGTGGAGTTGCGGAAAATGGAGCCCATCATGGGTCAAAACCTTTAACCTTTAACCTTTTAATATTGAGTCTGTTTTATGCAGGTGGTGCGTATGTTCGTGCTTGTCGTGGTGGTATTTGGCATGTGCTGGTTGCCATACCACGCGTACTTTGTGTTGGTGTACCACCACCAGTCATTGGCATCCGCGCCATTCGCCCAGCACATCTACCTGGCCTTCTACTGGCTCGCCATGGCTAATTCTATGTTCAATCCACTGATATACTACTGGATGAGTAACAAGTGAGTACAAATGTAGTTTGAGAAAGGCTTTGGCTAAGTCACTATTAGTCACTATTTCCCTACGGCATCATGATACTCTGATGTCACGCAAAAACGGCCTTATAAAGCAAAATCTACGTTTTTTTAGCAAAGTCGGTCTTATGAAGCTAGAGAATAGAGTATAGAGTATAGAGAAATAAAAATGCTTCAAGCACCACCGAAGCTATCAGTCTATGTACGAAGGCCCTAATTATATTTTGCGCTTTACTATACATAAGCTTATTTGTAAAGCGCTGTCAAAGGTTATTCCGACATTGGTCAATATTAATATCATACAAAATATGTAATACAAAATTTCACTCACCAATGTTTTATGAATAATAATAATAATGGTAGTTCTGTTCCGACCATTAGATAACGTAATGAATCAAAGCTCAAAGCTGCGTCAAAGTGGACGAATAAATCAATAGGCCGGTACCTACTAAAGAACAAATGGTGTGCCGAGAATATGTATTCCATAATAGGAATACGTATAAATTGTGGATCTTTGACTGTTAATGCAATTCTACTTGTATTAAGGGATAACGGAAAACAGCCTGAATATTCTACAGCGCTGATATTTTTACACAAAATGTACGCCAGACATTTTTAAATATCGACAAAATTTTAAAGATGTCGCATCCTATCAAAATATGTGTTAAAAGTATTAATTTTGTTAAAAACTGATGGTCTATGTACTTGAAATATTTGAGGTCCTAAAATAAAATCTTTATTTCAGGTTTCGAGTTTATTTTCGGATGGCACTTTGTTTGTGTCGGTCGGTGAAAAATTCAACGCCTGATCAATTAACAAAACAATTTGAATTGAACAAGTCTTTCTCTGGTAAGCTTACATTGAAAGTAGCAATTTTTACTTCATAAATATTTTATCAATGTCTGTACATCGTTGTAAAATTTTCTTATTCAAAATAGTTGATATCCCTCCTTTTCTGAATGCCCAGTCTTTTGATTGTTGATATATTTTGACTACAATAGGTACTCACTCTATTCTAATTCCTTCTATCATCTGTCATATCTAATTAAATTTTACTCTTTGATGTTCTTCTACCTTTACAGTTGCAGCTTTTCCTATTATTCCCTTTCTCGGTTCCTTACTTTCTGAATAACATACTTACACCACACTAAGCTCTTGTCATACAAATATTAGAAATCGTTCTAACGTTCCGTTTGATGTAACTATGTTTAGTGAGCCAGAGGCATTTCCACGGGGCATCGTCGTGTTCGAGAACCTGACACTCGGACAGACGGTGCAAGCTGTCCCGATCAATGCCCCTACATGGTACGTAGAATATTACTATTGAAATATTATGTTTAGAACTTACGACTATAACCCGTTTTATGTGATTTCATTAATTTGTATAGTGCTAATGTGTCTGGATATATTACAGGGAAAAGTTTATGATTCATATAAAGACTAAAAAATATGTTAAAAATGCACGCAATAGTGTCTCCTATTTATTGCAGTGTTTTGTTTGCAGAAGATTCCAAACCAAATCAGACAAACGGCAATGTGGTGAGGATACACGCCAACGGTACGAGAAATAACGGTGTGAGAAATCACCACGAGCTGGAAGATAAATTGTAGACTAGATATATCCGCAAGGATGTAAAGAAATTTTGTAAAAGTAATTGAAATTATAAAGCGTTTTTAAACGTGATTATTTCGAAGCGAAGAAAAATTGTGATGTTCTTTCTTTCGAGAAATTCGATACTTTGTCGAAATATTATTAGAATAAGTACTAGAAATTAATTAACTTTACTAACTATTGTATATGACACTCATACTTATAATTTGGACACTATTTGTATAGCGTTATATTTACCTTGATAAATATAATGTAAAAATGTTATGTATAACTGTTACGAAGATTTATAATATTTTTATTCTATGTAAGATATTAAAATCGTAAAGTGAAAATGTAATTATTTATTCTTGTAATAATTAGTCATAATTTTAACTTAATTTGTTAAGTAGTTTAATTAAAGATCTATTGAATTTTGAATCAATTAAATCTGTGTAAATAAAAATGCCAAAATTAAATAATAAAAATGTTATAAAAATTAACGTTTGTTTCATTTCTAAGTGGCCTTTTATTGAATTTTAAAAACCTTCGAGTCACATAAGGATAAATTAAACTGAACTAAATTCGGATTTGAAAATTATATCTTTTACGTACAATCTAATACTTCTGATATTATCTTTCGTAAAAGATTTAAAATCCTCTGCAGCTGTTTCTGATGTCAAATTTATTTGCAGGAAAATAAAAATCTCGTTTTGTGCTCACAGAATGAAGAAAAAGTAAGTAGTTTATATTGTATAAGACACTCAAAGAACTTTAACAGAATAAAGGAATCGCGATAAGGTAATGTTAAACATTAAAAAGTTGGTGAAATTTTTCTAACTCTATGAAATATGAAAAACAAAAGAAAGAATTTCATTAACGAAGCTAAATAAAGTATTTATTTTTTAATAGTTTACACTTATCACTTATTTTGGGATCCTACGTCGCTAATAAGTTTCTAATTAAATAAAACATACTTAATACCCAGTTAATCATGTGTTCAAAGTTCTAAAAACTGTATATCTAAAATTCCGAGGGTTGTCACCACCATTTCCGGTGTACGAAAATGGAGGGGTACTGCACAATAACAAATGGATACAGTTGCCAATTTGACTAAGTCAATTAATATAATTCTTAGCAATGGCGGCTTGGATTCCTGACAAGTAAAAGTAATAAGACCTCTTGCAGATGCTTGTATAACGTTATTGTTCTATAAATCTATCCAGTATAGTGACTATAGTCTACTTTCAAGTGAAGGTAAGTTCTTACTAAGTATAATATCAGTGGTAGATATCATGAGACAAGTGCTAGCAGATAAATGTGACACTGCAAAGTTACGCCAACTTACTATTACACGTGTCGCAAATCTCGACGACAAACTTTTATTTTTATAAAATGCTGCAGGAGAAACGAAGCGGCAAAGAAATTAAAATGAAAACATAGCAAAATGAAATCTTAAGAATGTTGAATTTTTCTACTGAATATTTTACTGATCTGCCTATCTTAATCACCTTTTTGACTTCAAAATCAATCTATCACGTATCGTTTGAGTCACGTTAAAGTAAAAATAGACATCATGAATTGAAAATGCTTGAAGTGACTGACAATTTTCTTAGTTATTGGAGCAAGGTAGACTCTGACTCAGACTACAAAAAATGTGTCATATTAATACTTATAAAGTAATGTCACTCAAATTGAATACTGATTATGTTTTGTTAAAAGACAACAATCGAAAGTGTCAATTAGAATAATGATTGTTGGGGTAAAAAGGGTCCGACGGACGGTTACTTCGTTTACGTAAATCTTGTCCTTTATTTTGAAGTAACGAAATACAAACATATTACGCCATTGGGATAAGAACTCTTTCGTTGTCAATTCACAACTTGTATTTATGTCATCATCACGTCACATAAGCCTATCATCGTTCACTGCTGATCGAAGGCCTCCCTCATCGATTGCCACAATGCCCGGTCCGCCTGCGTCCAGTATTTATGTATAGATTAGAAATAGATTAAACAAAACCAATGAATTTCACTTAATTTAATGGCAAAGTTCGTTGAACTAATATCCTAATTGAAAGTAAAAATACTAATGGCCGTTTTCACCAACAATTCCTAAATTTTAGGTAACCCTTAATGCATTTTAAATTTCACCTAACCCTACTTTCAATTTCACCAACAGTTAAGTGTCACTTTAGATATCAAATCAATTTAGGTATGAGTTAGATTTAGATTAAGTGTCTTTTTGCTTAAGGGTCTCCTTAAGCAAAAATACATCTATCTAAAACTACTTTAGGGGTTCGTTGGTGAGAACGGGCATAAACCCCTTAACACTAACATCTAAATATGCCGGTAATATATATATTAATGGATGTAAATATAACAAAACAAAGTATCGTTAAAACATGGAAATTCCCCCGAGGGCAAAGTCAAGGTTACGCCCACATAAGAATCACTTTCCCAACAATAAATAAAACAAAATTTATCTCTCACGGACAGCGCAAAAAGCTGTGTAATAAGGAAAAAGCGCAAGATAAAGCCTAATATTATGTGATATGAGTTGAAAAAAGTTTCCTACTAGCGGTAATATATCGAAATAAGTTTCAGTTATATTTATTTTAGAGAAAAACAAATTGCTATAACTTATTACTAATATTATAAAGAGAGAAACTTTGTATTTTTGTATTTTTTGTTTGTATTGAAATAACTCAAGAACTACTGGGCCGATTTCAAAAATTCTTTGACCATTAGAAAGCTACATTATCCCCGAGTAACATAGGCTATATTATCTAATTCCACGTGGACGAAGTCGCGCAGAACAGCTAGTTATTTATATGTCGCAATCAGAAGAAGACATAAGTTTGAATTCAAATAGCGTGCGCGATGAGTAATGGTGTTGATCGGAAGTCTATCATTCAAAAATTTGAGATCGGTACTAAGGCGTTTATTGCAAATGGGCCATGTATGTGAAGAGAAGGGCAGAGTGTATTCCTTTATTCCGACATCACCCATTGCCGCACACTGATAATAACCCATAATAATTCTGATAACGTACGTTTAGGTCGTCATATATTTGTTTCAATATTTAAAAATCGAACTATAATTTCTCTAACTATAGTTAAATAACGCTTAGCCCAGTATCTATTTTTACGATAGTAAATCACATTGTCAGTCTAGCTCGCCCTTGAATTATGATAAGAGCATCAATTGGGTAATGTGTGGCTTATTGAAAATAGACACGCAAAAACATAATAAGCGTTATGGTAAAAAAGGTCATAAAATTCTAAGGAAATCTTTCATGAAAACACTACAACTACAACAGATTTAATTAAACGAAAGAAAGGATTTTTTCTGCTTTTGCTCGGAGATTTCTTGAATAAATCTCAAATACTCGTTATAGTTTACACATTTTCTTAACTAAGCCTGTGTGCCATGGGACGTTTGATAATCGCTTTAATTAATAATTTTTAACGTTTTAAACATATTACTAATTCGTATAACTTTTGGTCACGTTTATTTCAATGTTTTTGAAATACGAAACTCATTATGAAAAGAGCTTGTTAAAACTTTTAATTTGTTATAAAAGTTTGACAAAGCTTTTTGTGCATTTAATTTCGTCTGAGAGTAAAGGAACCAGTTAATAAATAAAACTTGTGTACAGGTAAAAAGTTCTTAATTACATTTTAATTAAAAAAAAAAGAAAAGTAACTTTGTTAACTTGTATGTAAAAGTATCTGGAAAAGGTAAGATAACGTTCGACCCATGATGGGCTCCATTTTTCGCAACTCCAGGACAAGCGCGTATTTTGCGTGACTTCACACTTAACTTTGAATTTCTTCGCCGATATGTGCAGGTTGCATGACGATGTTTTCCTTCGCCTAAGAGCGTCGGTTAAATATGTACATGTGGAAAACACATTGGTACATGGCGGGATTCGAATTCGGGACCTGCAGTTTACAAGTCAAGAGCTAAACCACTGAGCCACCGACGCTCTAGGTATCAGGAAATAGAAAATTTGAATTGCTAAGCAATCTGTTAGCCCGAAGCTATTCTCTTGATTTGTAAATCCCTTTACTAACGAACTTTTTCCGCCTATTGTAAACAAGGTTGCTACCGTAATAAAATAAATAAAAGGAATTTCTAATTAACTTTGTTAGAATTCATTAGAATTTTACAAAGGTTAGCAATGTTTGTTTTAATCTTAAAAAAATAAATAAAACTGTATAATTTACTTTACCTACAATTTACAGTCAAACCGGGATAAACGAGAAACCTCTCTGATTCCGACGAGCTACCTCCATAAGCGAGAAACTCGGATCAGAGAGAAACCTCTGTAAGCGAGACAAATATCGCGGTCCCTTGGACTCTCGCGTAGCCAGGATCGACCTGTGTAATGTAGGAATGTATTAAAATGTTTGTAAAATTTTTGATATAAAGAAATTCTGATAATATTAATATTAAACATTAAACTCCCATAGAAGGTAAAAACACGGATCATAATCCAACAATAACTTAAGTAAATATGTGAAGCTTCACCGGTAAATGTCACTAATTCACGTTAAAGCTCTCATACCGTATTACGAGTATAAGTCTTCAGGAAACGGAAGTCACTGTCTGTTTTCATATGTTTGTGCTGCGTTGACATTGAAAGCTATTGTGAACTTAGTTTTATTAGAAACATTTTCTTTTGCTTCTATTTTGTTCTAATGCTTTGATATTTTTGTTTGTGTTTTGTTGTACAAATATTAAAAAGATAAGTATTTAAAATTGTGAAAAAGTATTTTGTGTTAAAATAATTTTGTTCTTACTTCTGTTTATCGAAACCAAACTGACGCTATATGTTCACTAATTTAGAAGTTTAAAAGTATCCTTTCAACGTGCAAACTCCACAAACTTTATGATAATAAAGACACGTGACAATTTGCACAGGTTTCAATAAAATAACTACTTAGTTATTTGTAAACCGTCCACTTTAACAGTCATATAATGTAAAGTAATGAGACCGTCATGCTTTAGGTAATAAAATAAAATAAAAATATTATATAAACTTTCCAAAATAAAATATTGTTTCCAATATCATAAAAAAACTAATTATCAGCTTACTGTTACAACTTGTCTAGAGAAATTGAGAGTCTTCTATTTGGCTAATTTTATGTTTAAAAAAAGGAAGCCTTACATTTTGACCTTGTTCTTAGTACCACAGGGTGAATAAAAGTCACCTTTCTCATCTTATTCTAAAGAAAATAAAAACCTTTATGAACGAGGGTTTATAGAACATTCCGCTTACAATGGTTGCGTCAAATGTTAACATAGAAAATAAACTTTGTCTAAGACCTCTTTTTATTTGGTGTAAAGTAATTTCAGTTTATTAAAGTTTCAGTAAAGATGCTTGTTAAGTCAAAATAAAAAAATATATATATTAATTTTATTCATATCATTTTTACCCTTCACTTTTTATTACTTCGGGAACAGATTCTTGCCATAAGGTCAAATCAACTTCTGGAAGTTCATCGCATAGCACTAATGGATTCCTAGCATAAATAAAATATTAATACAATTCTAATTAAAAGTTCAAAAAATATTATTGTGACAAATCACTTACTCGCGTGATACCAACTGAAAGGCTCTTCGTTGCATCCATGTAATTTTGTGTCCGTTGTCACAAAGAAGTCGTGCCATAGACGAACGACGAATACTATTTAATTGAGCTGATGGAAAAAGAATAATAAAATAAAATAAAAAGTTTTGCAAATTATTAAATTATGAAGATATATGAGAATAAATGTGAGGCATTAAAAAACCATTGTCACCCTTAACGAAACGTGGAAATGAAATTCTCTTGCGTAGTAGATAAAGTCTCTTACGTAGAGTAAAAGCGATGTCCTGGTCTTTCCCGTTTTCATAAAAGTACCGATCACCGATACGGATATTTAGAAATTGTTGCAATAAAATGCTGAGGAAGGTTGGCCCGACTAGAGCGCCCGGGGCATGATTTTCCAAAGACCCGCCAACAACTAGGTCTATATCTTCTACTGAGTGGTATAATTCTTCTAGTTTTTTAACGTTCTGTAATTAAAATATAAAATAATACTTTCATGTTTTCTTTTTTAATGTTTTAATGTTTTTTCCTGCATGATTTTATTTGGATTTGTGTATTTTAACTTAAAGCCAAATTACTACAAAGGATGTTCAAAGCATTCTTAGATTGTGTAAGACAATGTAGACTACATGAAACTAGCGACGCAAGCAGAGTTTTGTCCAAGAAATGTAATTTTTATCCAAACTTGAAGTTGGAATATATTTTATAGTTCACCTCTTTTGACATATATTCTTTTAAGTCCTTGAATTTTTCTGGCACGGACAAGCCGTAGTGAGCCCTGAGTTGCACGTACGTGCCAAGACCGTGGTCCCGGCCGCGCTGAATGTCCATTGCACGTAAATCACCTCCACTAGATTTGTTTCCTCTAAAAGAGATCGACCCCAATTATTAATGTCCAGAAAATAGATGTATACGACTACGAGATAACAACATACACCTAGCATCAAGATAATTGTTAAAAATGCCTTAAAAAATCAAAGGATTTCACTATTTAATCCTTAACCGTTTGTATTAAAAGCCAGCTAGTTAGGAATGAAATTAACGGTAATTTAGGAAATTACAAAGTGCTGTATAACTATGGCATGTGTCATTCTCGACCCTCATTTTGTTACATGCTAATATCTAATCACCGTCCATTACTTTTGGTCACATCCCTATTATTTTAGAGATTTTTGGTTATTTAGTTGTAGCCCAGTTAACGCTTTTGCAAGTAAAGTGTTTTATTTATCTAATCCCAAGGTTCCTAAATAATCGAGACTAATTAATGCTAATTAGTACTATATGGCTATAGTTTTCAAATAACAACGAAATGATTCAATAGCTGCGCAAAATATTACTTGAAAAGATTTTGTGTGACTTCGAGATCCCAATACTCGTCGCTTTTACTAGCTGCTTGATACGACAAACCTCGAACCAGATTGTCAAAGCCGTTGTCTTTCTCCAGTATAGCCGGTCGGTTGAACCAGTCACTCAGGCGGACGGATTGCGCTAGCACCCTATCCTCAGATATTAAACTGCAATAATAAATAGTAACTTAAATAATAGGAAATGAAAATGAATTGATCGGTATTCGGCACTATGTTAGAAGAGCTATGGATGAAGCAAATTTGTTTCTGTCTAATAAGATTGACGTCTTCAAGAATGTGACTCTGCATCACGCTTTTTGTATTTCATTCTTTTCTGAACAAATAATAGAAAATAAAAAATCTAAATCTTACTCTAAGAAACCACGTATCAATGTATGAAAATGTCTGAATGCAGCCGTCGCATATTCTTTGTATATAGCTGCACTAACTTCACTGTCGTAATCGTCAACATAACCTTTTTCCTTGGGGTAAATTAATTTTTTGGCGACCATGTTAGTTTTACCTGCAAATAATGTCTAGCTTTATAATTCTTTACTTTCAATTATTTGATTAGTATCAAATAAAACTATTTTATAATTTAGTCAAATAGTAAAAACATACTTGCTTAAATGGTAGACACTTTTAACACATAGCTTTTTTGTACTCACCAAGAAGTATAATCAAATATTCGTAATAGTTAATGTGCTGTGTTTCGGCGATGGCAATTCTACGCGCCTCTTGGTAGATTTTCTCGTCGTCCCAATGCGGGTTCAATTTTGCCAGAGCATCGGCGATGCGGTTGTGCTCGTTGACCAGAATTATTTGCAGTGCTGTCAGCTGGGGACTCTGATTGCCTCTAACATCACCTACGTCAATCAATGTTATTTTTAATTTTATTAAACTGTTAATTAATAAGATTGAGTCCTACTTAAAACCAGACTTTAGTGAAATATGAAAGGATATGAATTATTATGGACCTATACTTGTCAAAATTATGATAAACATTTTTCAGACCAAAATAAAGTGTATCTTTACCTAACAAATAACATGGTTCGTCATCCGACTGTGCTCCTACGCAATCTTTCTTTATGTTGCCGGACTGAGGGGGCCACTCGTAGCCATCGCGAACTGTTGTCCACATACGACCCCCGCTGCCTTCTCTGATCGCCTTTGCATGTTTTTCGTCATTACCGTAGCTTACAGATAAATCCATGTAAGAAGTAACCACAGATAACTGAAAAATATAACATCGCGCTTTTCTTTTTTTTCTCTTTTTTCGTGTACTTATATCTGCATATACAGGCTCTTATGTTGGCTTTCTAATTGTTCTCAATATTATTACTTCCAGTCAACGTAATTTTATTAATCAACTTTTTTGATAAAATGTATTGAAAATAGAAATTGCCTTACCGGAGCAGCGACTTGATTAGGGCCAGTACAATTTATATCTTTAGTGGATGGTGTTCTTATAAAGTTCAAACATTGTCTTTTCTCCGGAATATGCACGTGATCAGTGGGTGGTATTGGGATATGATGACAAAGTGGATGGATGCGCGCGTCTGGAGCTAGATGACCATCGCTCTCACAGCAAATAGGAGCTTCAAATTCTAGAAAAAATTAAATGCATGTTTCATGTTTTGGATATATTATCATCTCTCATTACTTATTTCGTTCTATGTGGAGAGAGATGTAACAACTTTTCTTCGTCCAGATGGTTCGCCAATTTCTTTTCATTACCATGTTTAATTTTTTATCTCCTATTTTAAATAATTTTTCATTTAAAGTGTTATAACTAAACTTACCAGTTACATCTGGTCCAGCAGTGTGTGACAAGTCATGTGCTACTATTTGCCCCCATTGCTGAGTATTTAAGTTCCACTTGTGTTCGATTTCATGTTTTGCTATAAATATTTTCATACTGATCTTTCGAGCATTTGGCAAATGCCGACCGTCTGATGATTTTGGCCAAGAATTTACACCTGAGGAAACACAAACATAGTTTTGATACGGCTGTACTAACCAAAGATAAACAAAAAATAATAAATTAACATTTTATACAAGTAAAGAAGTAGTATACCTAAATATAATCCATGAATTCTTACAAACGTGGAAGAGTTGTTAATGTGTCACGTAATGTACATTTACGATTTTTATCATCTTACTTAACGCAAAACAGTATTCCAATCAAAACATTATATTGTTAAAGCGGGATCATTAGTATAATAATATCATAATTATTATATATCAAACCATCAATTGCCGGACTGCATCAAAAGGTTGTAATTTTCTATACATTTTGCTTCCAAATGATGTTATGCATCTTATGATAATTTCGTACATCGTTTTCGTATCCGATTGAGTATCAAAATGAAATACGTACCATCAGGGTAGTTACTTTTTACCATATTTTCATAGGGATTATTCGGTGTTCCCCAACTGGGATTTGCTAAATTATTACAAGATCCATCGTATGACCGATAACGAGTCTTCGTACAATTCGAATGGTATGCGGTGCATACTGGAGTTGATGTAAAATCATTCTCTTTTTCACTATCGGCGTCAAAACTGCAAATAAGTATTTTTACAAATTTTTGCTTAATAACAACATATCAGCATTTTTTTTAGTATTTCCGAAGTTTGTTATGAAAAATATATGGTGTTCGCGATCGCTATTTGCCATTGGAATATCTGAATTACACCTTCCGACCAAGTCACATAACCCAGATTACGTAAGTAGTAAATATTGATCTAGTTAAAAGCAACAATAGAAGTATTGAAGTGAGTTAAAGACTATAAGCCTATTCTATCGACCTTTTAACAGTTATGTTTTAAATTGGATATATAATCCTGGGGCATTAGTTTTCATTCTTCCTTTAAAGTTCATTAAAAAATAAAAAAGTAAGATACTTACTCCTCATCTAATACTGTAGATCGAATTTTCGTAGTAGTCGATGTATCATACTGTCCAAATGTAACCAAACATTGAAATAAAATTAAGATTATCGTTAAATAATGGATTGCTTGTCTCATGATCTAAAAAACAAGAACATTTTTAAAAGAGGTGTTTTTAGAGAAGGAAAATGGTATTATTGAACAAATAAAAGATAACCTAATTATTCATTTTTTTATATTATAAAGTGGCAAACGAGCAAGTGGTCACTCGATTCGCTGAAATAGCGAAGTGATCGCAGTCCATAGACATCTGCAATTGCAGAGGCGTTGCTTACCCTTAGTCTACAGAATGATTCATTGTATGTGTTACAAAATAATTTGATCTAAACATACCTGTATTGAATCTCTTCAAAACTGCACACTGAAAACCATTACCGTTATACATTGAATATTATAATCGAGGCATAAATGAAGTGGTATCATTATCAATATTAGTGGAGAAGTACTTCTTATTAAATTAAACCTCAATCACCTCTTGTATTGAGGACACTTGTTAATGTTTTGTCACATGAAATGATACACCTAAATTTAATCACCCTATATATGAATACCGCATACTGTGGAAGGCATTGGGAAACGCCAGTAGTAGACTGATATATGATTGTGCGATATTCTTGTGTTGCTTAATTTCAGGACATCCTGTATATTCTAAAATGACGTATTACAATAGTACATACCTACTGAAATGTTAATGTAATACTTTGATACACGTATTCCCTCTAATCACATTTGCCTAGTCTTTTTCTCTTCGCAGATCCTTTTCTTGACAGTATCGGCTTAGAGATAAAAAGAATTTTCTTACACCTGAAAAACAAGCAATTTATTGCTTAATAAATAACGATAGAATTTATTTGCTTTTCATATTGCTCACCTAAAGGAAAAGACCTGTTGGTACTTTTTTTTATTTTTCATATTTATACATAAAGCTATTTGACCTAACTTCAAGTTTATCAAGTCGTTGGGCACCGAAATCTTTGTTTATGGTTATTTTATGTGTAATAAAAGTTTTAATAAACCAACACCTAACTACTAACCCTAACACTAAATCACTATAAGTGTTGGCCATGTTATCACGGTAACAAGCATAACCGAGTACTCGGAAGTAATCAAACTACCTATTAATACTAGTTGAAATTAGATAACGTTTTACGACAATAAATGAATTGTTGCACAATTAATAAGTAGAATATAAAATACGATCAATAAAAAAGTAATATAATAATAGAAATTATTTTTAAAATTGGATAGTTCTAAAACGATGTCCAAGATGCATCAGTAGAGATCAACTCTCTATAAATAATTCGAATGCAGTTTGCTTTTTAAATAACATTTAATACTAGAGAATGGACTAATACTCCTAGTCGGATTATATAAAGGAGGATATGATTAATAAAGGGGTGAATTCAATTATGACGGCTGATAGCGAACTATGGAATACTGTTTCGAATTTTCATAGGGGCAAGGGCAGGAAGATGCTGATAATAACAAATGAAAAGGGAACCTTCTAGAGCAGAAAAGAGCGGACAGGGTTCGTGCAGATTGAAAGACGAGGAGGAAAATTCAAAATATTAAACAATATTTTATCACTTACCTGTTATAATTATTGTAAATCTGTTATGCTTATGTACAAATATATCACAGACATAAATCACGTAGCTAATTTTCCGAATAATACAAGTCTTACATTATTTAAACTAAATAAAATGAATAATTTCGGTTAACTTCTTTTATTTTTTTCGCATGCTATTCAAAAAGTAATCGAGTAATTCGCGAGAACACAATAAACTGGTAACCAACGTTCGCTTATCGTTCATGCATTGTTTTTATATTACGATAACGTATACCGAATTTTATTTAGTACACTTTCAGAATAAACAATTATATGTAATGTAAATATTTCATATTTACAAATCGGAAAGAGCACACATTTTTTATTACTCTCTGATGGAAGGATCCATATTATACTTATTCTTTTAGGTATCTCGTGGTAGGTCGACAAAATCGCACTGTGTCAGCAGTGTGATTGACTATATTCTAGTCACTGTAGGCTCCAGGCCCCTCGGTGATGATGTATAGAGCTGGTGAAGATGATGATATAGGTACCTCAGGGGATGTATTATTCTACCTGATTTTAAATCTATCCTAACAGACTGCTGGCTAATAATTCATGATATTATAGCCTTGTCTGAAGGGGAAAAATTACTAAACTCTTTTTCTTTTGTCTATTTTATAAAAAATATACACGAACAAATATATAAATGATCGTAGTACAGTCCTGGTTGTCCTAATCTTCAGACATTTTATATTTTATAAACTATGTTATAGAAATAATTTCGTTATTGAAATAATTTGTGTTATTTTCTTAAGTAAAAATAATATTGAACAAAATATTTACCATGGTCTAAATTTTTGATCTCGTGCAAATGGAGATATTAAATATCAATTTAGACGAGATTACCCTCATTTCCGGGATCATTGCTAAATTGAATAAAAACCATCGCTTTTTATGTTAATACCAACTGCTCTCTCTTTGTATCTTTGTGTTTGATAATTTTCATACAAGTAAACACAAATATGTATTTACTCTAATATTACAAAGGAAAGATTAGTATGTTTGTTTTATCACGTATATATTTATAAAACTATGTGACTGGTATTTTTTTAACAGTAGCATAGCATGCTTCATTATCTCTCAGAAACATAGACACACACATAAATGTTGTTGTAAAGTGTTTAGACACACATAGATTATTTAACTAGTGCGAAATTCAGCCGCGAGATACAAACGCCTTAGGCATACTCGTATGCAAAACATCTACTCAATTTAGATTCGTCTAGCATAACGTCGATATATTTGTACCAATTTACTGAAAAATATATCAGTCATATGCGGCAACTATTTTTCTCGGTTGATGGAACATTTTTGCTTCGATATTCTTTAATTTATAAATACGTACCATAAGACAATTTTTGAAAAGAGCATCGGTAGCTCAGGGGTTTAGCTTTTAGCTTGTAATCTGCAGGTTCCGAATTCGAAACCCGCCATGTAACAATGTGCTTCGATTTTCGAATTTCATATATTCATATTTACCCGACGCTCTTACGGTGACGGAAAACATCGTGATGGAACCGGCACATATTTAGGAGAAATTCAAAGATATGTGTGAAGTCGACCAACCTGCACTAGGCCATCATTGTTTACTATGACCTAGTCACCCTTTAGGGGGTAGGCTCCGCCACTTCGGTAGAGACGAATAGCAAGCTGGTGATGATGATGATGATAAAATATTTTTTCTAAATAATATTATCCGAGTAACAATAGCTACGTAGTTAGTAAGTATTTATGCCCTAAGCTCATTAGCTTAGGTCATAAAAACCTTGTCTGCGGTTAGTCCTTTGTGTGAATACAAAGGGTCTAAGTTACCCGTAAGTAGATACGATCCATGTTATTACCGGCCATTTAAAAAGTACATTTACATGCTAATTATCATCATTAACAAAAACATATTTAAATGATAAAAATGTATGTTAATACGTAAAGAAATAATTATTAATTTCAATCGTACTTTTAAAAACAAATTAATTAATTACGTGAATTTTATAATTTAATTGAAATTGTGGATCGTATATCAGTCCCAGTTACTGGTACAAATAAACGAAGACACGTTTGTCCCGTTTTCCTTATTTACATCGGTTTATATCTTTTAAGACTGATTGAGTAAATACTTCTCAAAGGTAACAAATCATTGAAATATATTTAGCTATTCACGGATCGTTTATTTTTCAGTTTATTTATATTTGAATAAAGATATACACATTAGTACAATTTATACTTCCTGCTACTCGCAGAGTACAAATCTAGACTGAACTTTAAGTAAGTAACTTAAACTCTCTGAGTAAACAAGTTTGTAAGGAAGTAAAGTTAACAGCAAGCAAAAAATAACATAACTCAAACCCTGTTCATAAATATTTACTCTAAAATATTTGTAGAATACACAAATAAAAGCTTTAATAGAATAAACAAACTCCTGTCGTCGGAAGTGAAATAGGAAAATAAGATAACATTTTATAGTCCATTTGTTCGGAAGCCTCATGTATAATTCAATACATAAATAGTCAATGATGAGGGTCAAAGAAACTAAAATATTTTCACCTAAAACTCGCGATAAAGTTACCAAAACTATCCAATACGAGAAACATATTAATCTACGTCTGAAATGTTTTTTTATTACGTCTCTAGTACATTTCCGTATCTCTTTTACAAACATAAAATATTGTTGACTTAACCATTAGTTGTATTGGATATGTAGAGCAATGTTCTTGTTATTTTATATTTATATAACAAATAAAATGATGTCACAACAACCTAAATAATTTTATTATAGGTCTACAAGGATATTATGGCACTCGGAAAATTTGTGATCTAACAATGTCATCTTGACAGCGTAACATTTTAACCAATCATGGAAAGGTAGCTGAGGGAATTGAAAGAAGTTAGGAATTTTTTACCTATTGTTATATATATACGCGTCTTGTCAACACTGTCTGTTTTCTAGGGGGCTACCCAAGTACATTCGCTACGAAGCGAATCTATAGCGAACGTCAAAAATGTATGAAACTGACATAGACGTTCGACATCTCACACGTGACAATCACATGATTTTATCGAATGTCAATGTAAGTTTTATACAATTTTGTCAAATCCATCAGCGTTAAACCCGATCGTAAATTACTTTGGGTAGCCTTGCTGATCTCAAAACAAACGAGACATTCAATTAAGACGCTAAAAAATAATTAATTTCATATTTATGTACATGTAAACTTTTAATACTGAATTAGATCAATTTCTAAATACAATTTTATAGTATAATAAATACCATAATATTACGGAAATAAAATTAACATTGTAAACGTCGTATCGGGTAACTAAAAGCTTGTAAACATTTTAAGCGTTTATTGATCATCATAACATATCCTGACAATATAAACATAGCCTAGTTATAACGCAAGCATCGTTACGTTAAAATTATTTCACTATGTGTTGAAAATCACTGTTAAGTCATAGTTTAATACTTTAGGCGTCCATACAATCTCTTTACAGAACCACACTCCATAGAAACAGTATCGTCTGCTTGGCTATGTATGTCCTGCGTACTAGAAAGTAATAAGGGATCCTAGTTTATAGACTGCCCACGTTCGTTAGCCGAATTATCGTAGATATACTGAATAAGCGTTCAAGGAGCTATAGAATAGGAAAGAAAACTCTAAAAATGGGTTTAAGTCGTTTATAAACGTTCAGTTTTTTTAGGTTACAGTTAAAACTGACGTACACATATCAATCTGAACTGCACAGTCGAACTGTACAATTCTTAGCTTGGCAACACACGTCAGTTTTAACTGTACATTTAAAACTTAGGATCTGTAGCCGGTTTTATATATATTTTAAATTGAGTATATCAATATTTTCTAACAATTCCGACTTGTTAAAGAACAACTCAATACAAACATTGAGTTGTTCTTTAACAAGTTATGTTTTGTGACACGCTTCTCGTTATAATTACTTCGAAGTTGTTTTACTAGCGACGCAGCTGACTGCGTACATTATCCAAGCGTGAACGTAAACCTCACTTGATTAACTTGCGTGATTAATAAATCTAATCTTGAACTAACTCAATCGTAAAGTCGATAAACTTAAATTTATAAACAATAAACTCAAGACTGTTCAATATGTGCTCCAATCAAGGAAGGTTAGGCAAGTTATTGTTAAAAGTTAAAGGCGACATCATTTGTTTGGATCTACTGCTTTTCTTATTTTTATTATTTTTATTATATTATTTTGTATCAAGGATAAAATGGACTCTAAAGACAATGTATAGGCATTAGGTATCAATCCTGAACAAGCTTTTGATTTACCTATTTGTACTACGTGTCGCGAAGCGTGACGCAACAAACCAATCGATAGAGGGGGAGAAGAACAGAAAAAGGAAACGAGGCCCGACATTGAAACTTTGCAGCCCAAAGACAAAACCAAAACATTAAATAAATGTATGTTACTTCACGCTGTGTTCTGCGATGTGGTATGTGTCTTGTCGTGCCCCAGCATCTACTAGGCATACATAATCAATGTCCTAGGAACAAAAGCAAGATGAAATGTGGAAATGATTTAAGGGACTGAAGGAAATGCAAAAGCGCGCAAGTGCCTTTAAATTATTTCATTAAATGGGAATTTGCGTGCCCCCTAATCATTTCCGCTAGGCCTGTGCTTCTTTGTTTAAGAAAATTTAATTTAACCTTCACTGCTTGTGGAGGTTACAATTTCGAGTCGCCTCATGAGATTGTAATTTAGGTTGGCTTCTTTAAATTCTGTACATTACAGCGCTTTTGCCGCTTTCTTTTCAAATGGAAATCATCGGAAATGTTAATCATGTTCGCTAACTTAATTTTACTTGCTTTATTATTTTACAATGTAATGCTGACAAGTAACGATAGCCAAAAATTAAAATTCATACATAAAGGATGTCTGTTGGTCTTGAATCGCCAGAAGGATTAAGTTGTTGGTATATAATGTATTTTTTTATAAAATAAGAAGTATCACTTTACAATTTCAATCAATCACATATCCCTTGGCAAATTACTTTGCAACATCGTAACAAATGGAATTGTAAAGATGAAATACATTTAGTATTCAGACTGAAATGAGACAAGAGCTTCGGCGTACAATTCATAATGTTTTTCGTTACCACAAAATATTGAATATTACTAGAACAACCATTTTTCAAAAAGCATTTGATGGAGATTTATGTACCTAGTGAAATAAGATTTTAAATCACAAAGTTAGGACAGTGGTCACTTTTATGAAATAAGAAAACAACCTACGAGTATAGTAGGTAGTAATTTGCTTTATCCGGTTAAGAAACTAGACATTCTTTTTACTGTCTTATAAATAACTAACTAACTAGGGTGACACGATGATCCGAAGTGGGCCTTGATCTCCGACTTTCTCTGACTGTCGTAGGGTAACGTCCCCAGGGTGGCAGATGGAGGAGTGGTAGGTAGTACAGCCTAGCTAGCTACCGCTTAGGTCCGGTTGACCCGCTGATCAAAGTAGGATGTGGTCCTCCGGCATTTTGAGGGTTGTGCTAAGGGTTAACACCCCTCCCACATCAAAAAAACTAAAAGTTATGTCTTATACTGTTTAGTTATAGACAACAGGATTTTTATTACTTTTATTATGCCTCTACCTTTTATTAAAATTTTATACATAACCCGAGTAATATGTAAGCGCTTAAAAGGTATCTAATTGTACGCTTTACATTTGTATGTTCCTTAATTGTTTGCATCTTAACTTGGCTTCCGCCATTTCAGGAAAATGCAATTAATTCCAAGCACTTTCGTAATTAAGCAACGATACGAAGAGAGATTTAATTTCAAAACTTGAAT
>QDHC01002308.1:7358-95922 GCA_013186455.1 Papilio dardanus tibullus
TTATTCTACTGTTTATTTTAAAAATGTAAAAAAATCACAATTTCCCAAACTTGGAATTTTTTTTTCATGATACTGGCAAGTTTTTTTTTTTTTAATAATTTCTTTTTTGGCACGCTTTTTAACGTCAAATTAGTATGGAGTGCTACCTCTATGTATAATATCTCTTTGGGTTATATTTTTTAATTCTGCATAAATGAAGTCGAAAGCAACAGATATATCATTATAATTTTTAAATTATTTATTACAAAATTCTTATTTATATTGCATAGTCCAAGAAAACATTTTGTTGTTTGATTCTACTTAGACCCTTTTTTACAAGGTCATGCAAATATACAATTTTAGTTGTAAAATTAAAATCGCATATTTGCATAGCCTTGTGTACGAGGGGCCCTAGAATTTGTTTCGGCCCTAATGTTACGTTTATGCACTGCCGAAGCAATATCACAGTGATGTATTTGTTATGCTAGTAGTATGCTTAAATTAAACCTTATTAGGTAAAATACTTTTTACTATAATTTATTAAATTTTGAAGAGGCCAGTACCATTTTCATTTTACATGTTTTTTGTATGCAAAGAAGTGCAATTGGAAATAATAATGTGTGAAATAGTTGTGAAATTTCCTCATAATGAGAATGTTTCAAACTATAAAGTCGCAAAATACATTTAAACTGCACATAAGTTCGCAATAACAAACTCTGGGACGAACGTAGGAAAACAATTTTAATTTACATCTAATTGGAGATGACTATATCAATTTTAAAAGGCGCTTAGATGATAATAGAATGAAAACACGATGAATTTGTCATAATTCTACATTATTTTTATTTAATTTTTAAAGACAACAAATAAACTACAAAATAATTTATCCTGCTCTACCCCGTTCAATTAAATTGTCGAAGAAAGAGATATCAAACACAAAACAGTTATGCAAAACCATAGAATAGACAGAAAAGTTACCTCTTCAACATTTCTGCGCGGGATATGAAAGAAACTTAACAATAATTTTAGCTTCACTTGTGTTTGCAAATCTGGAAAACAATCTTTAATATTTTTCAGCACTTCCGCGTTTAATTGAGAACAAATTGAGCCACTTGTCCACGAATCATTCGATATTCCGAGTTTATTGTGAAGCCACAAGGATGTGTCACTATCCCGAACGTTCGCCATCTTGCAACTGAAGTTGTGACGTTTTATCAATGTGCGTACATGTGGTGTACAGACGCAAAATATTATTTTTTTAATGTCGACATGAGCCATATTTTGAAATCTTTTAATTGAATTTAATTTAAATGCATTTTGTATGTAATGGAAAATCAGAAATGACTGTAAAAAATAATTACCTCCTTACAAATACAATTAACAAAATAAAAAGATGACTGATTTAAATATTTCTTTGAAAACAGTTTGTCTATGGTTTAAGTAAAATTAAGTTTATTCAGTTTATTTAAAACTTTTCTTTAACTTAATGCAATTTTAGGGTGAATAGCATACAGTTTAATAAAAAATATAAGTAAAATTAACTTTGTCAGATAGAAATCAAAAAATGACAAGACTCGAGACAACACCCAGCAACAGTAACCAACTGTAACAATAGTTATATATCGACAAAACTTTTTGATAAATCAACCACACAATAGAGAAATCAGTACTTTAAACACAAAAAATAATCATGGGTGATAATTCAAATTCAACAGTTTCCTTTAATTTATATGAAGATCAAGACAGCAAGGAAACAGCAATAGATCTATCCAACCAAGGCTTAGCAACTTTACCAAACATAGAAAACCAACAGCTATGTGTAAATATTATGTCAGGGATATTTTCGTTTGTAGTGTGTAAAATATGCACCAGTTTAATTTCTAGTAATATTTCAGATACTATATCTACAAAATAATAAAATTCAAGTTTTACCTGATGATTTCTTCGAAACTCTGCCATACCTTACTTGGTTTGATATAAGGGACAATCAGCTATGTGATATTCCTAAATCAATTAAAGATCATCAAAATTTAAGTCATTTATTGCTTCAGAATAATGATTTAACGACATTGCCGAATGAATTAGGGACTGTAGCTAATTTGAAAGTACTTCAAATAAGTGGCAATCCTATAACGTATCCGCCGCAAGAGATTATAAATGCTGGTACAAGCAAAATCATTCAATTCCTACGCAAGAAATTTACTGATGAACAAGATTCTCATTTGTGTTTAGCATCTGGTGGCGACGAGAACTCAAATCTCAACATGAAAATATTGTCAGAAACTGACCTCAAGAGCTACAATTCAGTTTATGAAGAAAAAATAGATCGTCAGTATCTTTCAGTACGGTTAAGTGATAAAGATGTGACAGAGTCGGAAATAGATTTTTATAGTAAAAATAAAGGGAAATGCCCAAAGTTAGCCGCTAGTAGAAAGAAAATGTTGCCATCTCACTCTCAAAGTTCAAAGTACCTCAAGCCGATGTACGCACGCAGCAAAGAAAAGCAGGATGCTAAAATCACGCAATCCTACTTAAAAGTAATGGCACTGAAAAAACAAAAAGATTCGATGGAAAGTACAGAAAAGATCCTGCAGAGCAGAAAGTAAATAAACACGTACAAGTAATAATTAATAATATTGTAGTTTATACGGTTATGAATAATCCTTTATTTTCAGGAACATAGAACTTTTAAAGAGCTTTCGTCAAACCTATAGAACGAACCAATTGTCTATGGGTCGGGGAAATACACGTTACAGGCGCACCGCGGATGACTACCCTTACGACACTAATCCGGAATATATGACTCTTTTAACAAGAAACGATATCGAGAAAGATTTACCGGATAAATATAAAAGGAGATTATGGCGAAGATCTAAGCCTTCCGTGCCGCGGAAGGCAAATGGCGACGTACATTTAGCGATGAAGATTAAACAGTTGTTTGAAACTTTGGAAGCTATAGATTTGAATAAACGTGATATGACACCGAGGACAGAACAGAAAATTATTTTAAATGAGATCCACAAGGTAATGCAGATGATTTTAACACTTACCGCTTTATTCCAAAACTAGAATCAGCGTTATTATTGTTGTACTTACTACGTACATTCATAAAATTTATTCCAAATTACAGAACATCCTTGTTCCTGGTACTTCTTATGATGCATTATTTGATCCAATGAGACCCCTGCTCTATCTAATTTAGTTCCGAGTGTCCTCCACTATCGTATAATCGACAACTTATTGGCCCTCTTTTATCGCAGAAAAATGTATGAAGTAATACATTTATTCGGAATAAGGGGGTTAATTTTTCATGATGAAACCGTTATCGTAATAGACCATAGATTATTTTAACTGTTTATAATTTTTTTGGCTAGGTGTTTTATTTTTATAAATTTTCAGATAACTGAAATCAAACAAAAACTAATGGAGCTGACGGCGAACAATTCAAAATCAGTCGAGACCGATAAGATTCCAATCTAATAGATACTTTTCTGTTTAATTTGGTACTGATTTGGATTACATGTTATAAAATTGTGAACAACGAAGTTTCTCAACAACTTTGTCGACCATGTGTATTTGCTTTCGTATATTTATTAGTTCCTAGTTTATTAAAAAATATGTTTTTAATTATATATTAATAAATAAAAATAATTTTTTCAACGTCACATAGAAAAACACGCATTTTTGATTGTATATCTTTTATTTCATACACATACATATAGAATTATGGAACGGAAAACTATATTTGTTATTAAAATAAGCACATAAAGCACACGTTAAAAAAACTAGGTTATTTTTCTGTAGCACATTAAAAACATTTTAACAGTTATTACTTTTTAGTATATTTATAGTTATTTTCAATTATTTTGGCGGGCGAAGGTCATCGCGCTGAGTTTGGGACTCAACATTGCGTTTTGCAGAAGCGACCCGTACGATGTTCGGCACCAACAATATTTGACAACCACTTTATCAAGATTTTACTTTGTAAATAAAAAGTCTATCGTAGTTTAACAATGATTAAGAAGAAACAAACTATAATTATGTATAAAATGATCAATATAAGTAAGTAATATATATTCCTGGCTATATCTACAAATTTAAATGCAAAAGCTTAAAAGCACCCACAAAAATAACGACTGACCAGTGGGCTTACCCAAGATGCTTTTCGATCGGCGATGTCGCTGATGGAATCGACAAATTTGTATGAAACTGACATTGACGTTCGATATCTCACACGTGACAATCACATGATTCTATCGACTGTCAATGTCATTTTCATACCTTTTTGTCTATTCCATCGGCGACATCGCCGATCGAAAAGCATCTTGGGTAAGCCCACTGTTTCTAAACAGCTGTTTAAAATGTTGACATTGACAGTTCCGGTAAGTTTGTCTATGGATACACAGATAAAATAAAAAGCACACAACAGCTAACACATTTTCTACATCTTTCTTATTCCTTTGACTATCAAAATACACTTCGATTACTCAGTCTTTACACCTTAAGTAGGCGTCTTGTCCGATATCATCCCTTACTCTTACATACAAAACACTGAATCTTATAAGTGACAATAATAGTATTTTCAATGTAAATGCTGAAAACAAGATATTTTGTGACCATAGACTACGAAAGAATAGCGACATTTAAAAAAAAACTTCATTTTGTTTTTTTTTAACGTAGCATTTATATAAAACATTTTAAAACTTATCTATACAATAAAATTAAAACTGCTACAGAGTTGTTATTCACTCAGGGAGTGCCTAAGTATAGACTTTTTCGTTAAATCTATTTCTACTGTTGGAAGAAAATCGTCTAAATTGGAGGAAGCTTTATACCATACATTAAAATGGATTAAAAATCATAATTATTATTTATATCTTAGATTTATAAGAAATAAACACTGTATACTAATAGCGATTTCTAAACTAGAACACTGAGTTTTGACTGCCGTGAGACATGTATCGAGACATTGTATTGCCTGTGGTTTTTCATTCTATTGAGATATTTAGTCTCTGGTTTTACAAAGACAATAAGGATGACAGTATTTGTCAATACTAGTGTCAGCCACTGTCAAACCTACAGTAAGGTCCATAGTACACGAGGGAGTTTTTAGGTACCTAAATCGCTTACGCAATAATATCTTATTGCCTGCCATGGTGTACAAAGGGTCTAGCGCCCGAATGTTCAAACGCCACTCAAGTTTAAGCGTCGCTTAAAATCTAAGTGGTGTCAAAATTAAGTGGTGTCAAAATTAAGAGATTGCCGTAGAATTTGCAATGTAGGCGGGGATTTAACAAGTAAGACGATCTTAAATATTTGATTGGCGTTTGAAAATTCAGCCGTAAGACGATCACAAATTAATAACTTTTCAGACAGACAGACCTATAGAACAGATAAGAATCCCTACAAACACATTTACCATGTTACTTGACATGTGAGGATGTTAATTACATTTATTACCTAGCCCTACGTCTTCATTAGACCGAGTTCGCGATAAAAACGGCGATTTTGCTTCAGCTTAAGTACGTTATTATCGCGAACTCGGTCTAATGAAGCCATACGGTTATAGTAACAAGCGTGGCCCAATTGGGACAAAACTAATAAGATAAATATACATAATGTAATATTTACTTAACTGTAAGCAATAAACAAATTAACTTACATCTAGCGACTATAATACATTTCCACATTTCTCACTCTATTCCGTTTTACGAGTGAAAAAAAAGAATACAGTTTAATACAAAATTGTAGATCACCATTTTTTTTAATAGATATATTGTAAATTAGACGTCAATATTTTGACTAATCGTATACTAAAATTAAAACACGATGTATTCGGAAAACAAAAAAATGCCACTTTGGGTTAGGTTAGGTTAGAAAATAAACGGGACTTTTAAAGTTAAAAATATTTCTATTTGTATAAATAAATAACAATTTTTCAGAACGAAAAACTAAGTAAATATAACACTGTGATTTGATATTTTTTTTGTATTTTCTTGTCTATTTTTTAAAATGTTTTCAGTAAAAAAAAAGATAAATTATAATAAACAGAGGTATAAATGCTAAAATCTATTTAATGATAATAAAAAAAGTACAATAATAGCACATTTTTTCGTCAAAACTGCTATACAAAATCTATACGGTCGTACATAGCTACCACGCAAAAAGCTATATTTTTAAAATAAAAAAAATATACGAGAAAAAAATTGGTTCTGTTATCCACCTTTATAAATACATATATCCATGAGTTTCCAACGTTAATACAATTTTATAAAATAGAATAATGTCTCAGTCATATTAATGAGACCGAGAGGGACCGACGCTCTTATAAAGGAAAACATCGTGATGTCTGCACATCTCGGCGAAGAAATTCAAAGATATGTGTGAAGTCACGCAAAATACGCGATAGTCGTGGAGTGAAGGAAAATGGAGCCCATCATGGGTCGAACTACAAGTCTGAGAGGGATGGCTTCTGGCAGTGGAAACTCTTGGTGTTATTTCTTAAGCCCTTCGTAAACAAAACTACTTAAATCTGCGATTTTAGTAGCGTCGTATGCAATACAATTCGATAGAAGTTCTTACACATGTATGAAGACATTATAATGAGGAAAGATTTTTATTTTTGTATGTATTGAAATAACTCAAAAACTACTGGGCCAATTTCAAAAATTCTTTCACCGTTAGAAAGCTACATTATCCCCGAGTAACACAGGATATATTTTTAAATTTCGTGCGGACATGTCCCGAGCAACAGGCAGTTAATACTATGAAGCCGTTTATAATAAAATCACTGATTTTGCGTAGCTTTGTGAAGAGCTATAAATTGTGTGGGCGGATTTTTACCTATTATATTAATTATATACTTATACTATTCGTGTTAGATATGAGAACATAAATAAAATGCTGTCATAGATGAAGAAAAGCGTGTTATAAGGAAAAGTATTCTAGTGACGTACAATTATACGTGTCAGTGTGTTATTCGCGTCAGAAAAAGTAGGCGTAAGTGATTGGAGACGTCAGAAAAATTGGTGTAAAAGCTTTGTTCCTGCATATTTATTAAGATTTTAGATAAAAGAGTTTAATTTTAAAACCTATTCGCGTCTGACATTCAACAGTGACTGCTATCAGTCACTCAGTGAGCTCATTATCGACTTAATTTAGTTAGTGTCAGTATAAATCTAATTGCGTCAGATTACAAAGTTGACTGATCAGTGCCAACCGAGGTCCATACCGACTATAGTCAGTACCGACTTGAGTCAGTACCGACTTGAGTCAGTACCGACTTGAGTCAGTACCGACTTGAGGCAGCACCGACTTCTGTAAGTACCGACTGTAGTCAGTGCGGTCGACGCGTTCGTCGGCGCCTATGCGCCGGCCTGCGGTGCGAGCGCTAGAACGAGCGCGCTAAGAACACCGCGCCGCCCTCTCGCGACAACTCCACGAAGCCAAGCTTGGTATAGAACTGATGTAGGTATTGCTCAGACTGGTCGATACATGCGTGGACACCGCTCACACCTGGATACAAGGAAAATATTGTAAATATGTGTAAAATAATTAGTAACATTGTACCTATTGAGAAGTAATTATTTTCGTAAATATACAAGGTTTTGGTGTTTAGTTCATCAATGACTCAAACATGTTCCAGTGGTATTAAGATACCTGTAATTTTTAACCGAATTCCAACATAAGGTTATCAAGTCAGTGTATAAATTTTTAACTGATTTGCAACATAAATTTATCAAGTCACTATGTATTTTTAAGGGACTTCCAATATATGGTTATCAAGTCAGTGGTTATTTCTTAACCGACTTCCAACAACGATTTGATAACCGTTAAACCTTTAACCAACGACAAACATAAGGTAATCAAGTCAGTGTTATAGTACCATTAGCTCTGAGCGCCGCTAATAAACACGTCAACAGCCTGTGCGGTGCGAGCGGGTCGCGCAGCGCGGGCACGCAGCACGCGAGCAGCGCGGGGTGCGCGCGGAGCACCGACTCCGGCGCGCGTGCCGACTTGCTGAACTCGTGGAAATGGTTGATACATTCCTATGAAGAAATTATTATATGACTTAAAGAAATTAAATTCTTATATCATTAAAATTGGAATATCTGTATGTATTGTTTAAGAAATGTTCGCATTTCGTGTCGTTGATGTAAATTCTTTACTTATTTTTTTTATGATTTTTTATTATTTAATTATGGTGGACATTTTTTATTGATTATAAACCAGAGCTTGACCAATATCCCACTTGCCGATGGATGGAGATGCGGTCGAAAGCGCGTAACAACGCACTAGCAATGACGCTGTAATGTAGCTGATGTGTGAGGCCACGTTATAGGTTACTTTTTATTTGTTTTAGCTGACTAACATTAGATCGACCATCTCTGAAACGGCTGGGCTGATTTTGGCGGGGCTTTTTGACTTTCACTGAAACCACGCACTATTTTTATAATTTCCTGCTTTGAAAGTCAGTTATCAGTTATTTCTACGTTATAATCGATTTGAGTCTAAAATGACCTTCGCGGCGGGACTCAAGTCGTCCCTCTGGAGCAATTCCCTCGGGTACTTCTGACACATCTCCGGTATCCAGGCGACTTCTTGCTTCCTATAGAAGTCTTTCGCATTAATAGCTGCGCACGCGTAGCCCACTATCTCCGGTTTTATACCTGCTGGAAAAGATTTTGTTTATTTTATTACGACCCTCATTTTCGATCGAAAGCCTTATTACGTAAATGCAAGCAAGAATATCTCAGGGTCGATAAAGCCGTGTTCACACCAGGATAGTATTTTAGCCGAGTAGCAAGTAGAAAATATCCGAAAAGAGTTACATTAGTAAAAGTAAATTTCTACCTACTACTATTAGTAAAAGTACACTATTCTACTAATATGTTGCTGTTTGGGCACGTTTTGTTACTAAATTACTTGCTAATCCATTTAAATACTATCCTGGTGCGTTCAAGGCTTAAGAGAGACGCTATCACGGTTAATTCTGTCAGAAAAATGTATAAAACCTAATTATACATAGAACATGACGTCATCATCCTGCCCTTGTCCTTAAAAAGACAAAGACAGTTACCCTATGGCTTCATTAGACCGAGTTCGCGATAAAAATGGAGACTGCTTCGGCGTAAGGCCGTTTATTGCATGAGATCGGTCTAATGAGTCCCTAGGATTACAACAAAATCTTGTAAATTTTTGACATTGACAGTGGCGTTAGTGAGCTGACATTATTTAGTATTCTTTCTCTTTCTGTCCTTGTCAGATATTCATGTCTCTATTTTATGGTCTATATTTTACGTCCTTTTCATAGTCTTTATCAAAGCTGAAACAACACTATGAATCTAACATAATGTTACGACTACCCACACAAAACTGATTAACCGGGAAAAATCTTACCATTTAATTTAACTTCTGCGATGCTCTCGGACTTATCTTCTGAATCATCAACATCAGCTTCTGCTTCTGTCTCGTGCTGGATGCAGCCGGAGTCATCTTCTATCACCATACACAACTCGGGACACAGTGTTAGGAATGATGACACTAGTCTGTCAAAAAAAATCCTTATGACACGTTTTCGTTTCCAATAAAAAAACTTTTTTTCATATTAATTTTATATTTTTATTCTTCTAACTTAATCGAAGTAGTTTGGTCCTTAGAAGTTACAAAGAAATTTACATATAGACAAACAAAAAAACTCCAAAGCCTTGAAAGCACAAAGCTCAATTAATGGTAGTTAAAAATAATAATGGTTTTTTTGTTGTGTATTATCGTCTGGACCAGGGAATCGCTTATCTAGGTTGTACTGTATTTCACTTACCTATCCGCGGGTAGATTTTGAAGATCGCTTGGAAACAGATCTGCACAGTCAGATGTCTCTCTACACATTTTCTTACATATTGTTGTTACCTGAAAATATAAATAAAAAAGCAATGTTTTATACAGACTTGTTTAGTAATTAAAAAATGAATCTTTCTTTATCTTTGTGATTTTAAGGCTTCATTAGACCGATGTCATTAACCCAACACCGAAGTTAAATCTCTGTTTTTTGGGTGAACTTGGTCTAATGAAGTAGTAGGATTACAGTTTCATCTATATTTCTATACTAACTAGCAGTTGCCCGCGACTTCGTCCGCGTGGTGTTTAATATTAACCATGAATCTTATCTTCGGATTGCTCATTGAGTCTAAGGCAAAGGTAGCTGCTAGGAAGCCCGGAGTCCTTACCAAGGACTTCACACCGGGAGAGCCTTTTATTCTGTACATAGCAAATATCTGGCCGTGTGTGGAATACTGCTGTCACATCTGGGCAGGTGCATCCAAATACCAACTCGCACCCCTGGATTCAGTGGAGAGGCGGGCCAAAAACTTTATCGGTGACCAAAAACTAAATTTTGTCAATATTAAGCACTGGCGTAAAGTGGCCAGTCTCTCGGTGTTCTACCGGCTACATTTTGGAGGGTGTGCGCAGGAATTACATGAAATAATTCACCATCACCATTCTACCATCGGACGTTCAGCCGTACGACAGGAATCTGAACACTGAACTGCATCATCTAAGTAGCGTAGGTATCAA
Organism: Papilio dardanus tibullus; assembly: GCA_013186455.1. NCBI lineage: Eukaryota > Metazoa > Arthropoda > Insecta > Lepidoptera > Papilionidae > Papilio > Papilio dardanus. The sequence goes on from QDHC01002308.1 coordinate 17,913, forward strand.
CCTACATTGTGAAAACACAACATTATACTTTGATCGCCAAACTGTTAGTATTTAAAACGGAACACTGTCGAAATTTTTAACCATTTTTTTTCTATTTGATGTAAGGTCCAAAGATTTTGTTATATTTTACGGAATTAAAAAATCATGTCTAGAACAAAAGTTACAGACAATGGCTACTAACAGTAATAATGGATGCTTCGAAATGAACCATTTTCAAACCCCCACTTCGGATTGTAAAAAATGTTATACTTACTTGATATGTACTCAATTAAATATCAAAATTCTTTTGCACTTTCTACCACGGCCGGCTCGTGAGATGATTTTTCGGTTACCTTTATAACTTGTGTTCGTGATATCTTCTAAACTATTCGTCAGATTTAAATACGGTTAAGGACGATTTTAATCTACATTAAATTCTCCTGATAACAAACACATTTATTTGGATAAGGATTAATATTTAAACCAAAAAAATAACGCGGCAAATTAAGTGCATATTTTAATTGATTTTTATAAAACAAAAAGTGATTATTGTGAGAAAACCGTAAAAGATAAACATATGCCATCGCTGACTTTTTTGTAGAACTTTTTTAGATCTACAAATGTCTCATACATCATTTTTATATAACTCGAGCGGTTTAGCCAGCGTAAGCCAATGAAAAGGAAAATTTAACGAAATTTGCGACAGGGTCCAGAAATGCGCTGTTTATTCCTATTTCCTAAACTTTTCTAAAAATAAATTATAGCCTATGTTAGACACAAAGAACGTAGCTTTCTAATAGTGAAAGAATTTTCGAAATCCGTTCAGTAGATTTTGAGTTATTTCAATACAAACAAAAATACAAAAATCCAAAAATACAAAGTTTCTCTCTTTATAATATTAGTATAGATAAAGAATTGATTGTCAACATTGAATAGGTTTCGAAACTGCTTTTTTGGAAAAAAAAAACTTTCACTATTGGGCTTTCAGTGTAATTTGACATAGGCTTAATTTCCAGCTTTAGAAACTCTAAAAGTATAAACAGAAAATTTTTAAAAAACTATTTGATCATCGACAAAAATCTGCCAAAAAAAACGACAAAAATATTTGTAGGGTTCAATCATTTTTTTTTATTTATTAAGTTTATTTTCTCGGTATACTGACCGCTTCCTCATCAGCAGCAGTATAAGGTCGTACTGTGAAGGGTAGACCATCAGGTATCTGTCTCAGTACGTCTCCGCTGCACTCTATGGGCAGCAGTCTGCGCAGGTCCGCGGTCAGTCCGCCGCGGAACACCCAAGGTTCCTGAGCGCCGCTCTCGAACGCCTCGCGCCAGCCTTTCGAGAACCCTGGTTTGATGGAACAAGTGATAGGATGGACGGTTTTTTATATTATAAAGTGGCAAGCCACCAAGATTCGGTGAAAAATCCAAAGCGACCCCTGCCCGTAGACATCTGCAATTGCAGGTGCGTTGCCTACCCTTAATCTACGCAGGAGGAGACGCTCAGCAAGAGGATAATACCTCTTACTATGAGTCCCCTCCCTGTCAATCCAGTTCCCCTTCCCATCATTTCCTTACAAGGAAATTATACAAAGAGAAAGTGGACTAAAATGAGGCCTACAGCACCACACTCGTCAGACAGTGGGTGGAATTGCTTCCATTTGACGCCTATCTTCTGTGTGGTCGTGGTATGTCACCGGGCGAGCCGGACAAATCATCCGAACATGTTAAAGAGGGCTCTACCACTGTTTTTTTTTCTGCCAAACATCGTAAGGGGTTTGAACCGCACGATTTATACTAAGTAACAATACAGTGATCAAATAAAAAATAGAAGAGAAAAAAAAACTATACGATTGTAAATGGTCTTTGTATGGTCAGGTTAATATCTCCAGTGTTAGTTGACCTTTTACTTGACGGTGCAATATTTTGATGACTCTATATTTTTTTTTGCGTTCCATGAAATCTGTTTTTTTTATTTATTTTGTAAGACAATATAAATGTAAATACTTACACGTGTAACTTGCTTGTGTATTTGAAGTTATATTTTGTGGAAACTTGCCGAGCTCTGAAACAAAACGAAATACGGTAATTGTCAACAAAATATAACAAGCCAACAACTGTTTTTGGAAAAAATTACGATATGTGTGGTTGACTATCGTCTGGTCATCGCTTAAAACAGGGATAGGGTCTTAGCCCCTTAGTAGGGGATGTAAACGAGCTAGTATCTTGAGATTAGCCGACACAACCAAGCCGGCACTTCCATACAAAATCTGCAGAGCTATTGTCTACCTTAATAAACAGCGTGACCCAGAAATAGTGTATTTCATCACCTTTTTTATCATTTTCTTATCCTAGGGCTTTATTAGACGGAGTTCTGGATAAAAACGAATTTTGCTTCAACCTAAGACAGTTTTTATCTTTAACTCTAATAAAGCCGTAAAGTTACAAATACAAACCAGGATAAGAGAGACAAATATCGCTTGGACTCTCGCTTAAGCCTTGTTCGCACTAGGATAGTATTTTAGTCGAGTAGCAAGTAGCATTTATCGGAATAAAGGATTTACTACTGTTCGGACTCGTTTAAACCTAAACCTACGCACTAGGATAGTAATTTAGTAACTAAACGTGTCCGAACAGCAACATTTTGGTAGAATAGATTAGTAAATCCTTTGCTCGGATACTTGCTACTTGCTACTCGACTAAAGGTTCGACTGTGGTATACCTAGCCATCTGAGGAATGCGGTGAGGAGCGCGAGCGCCGCGCACAGCTCCCACACGTAGGGCTGCAGCTCCGCGTGCAGCTCGCGGTTGTCCGCGGCGGCGAGCCGGCGCGCCAGCCGCCGCGCGCGCCCCGCCCACCACGAGAAGCGACGCAAACGACGACGCCATTCACCTGTCTATATCATTATAATAATATAACAAATAGGAAAGATTTATATTTTTGTATGTAAACTCAAAAACTACTATGTCGTTTTAAAGCTGCATTATCCTAGAGTCGTTATTCGCCACTTCAATCGCGTGGTGAAAGAATTTTTAAAATCGGTGTAGTCGTTTTTGAGTTACTTCAATACATACAAAAATATAGACCCTCTGATATGATCGAAACTAGTCGGTGCCAGAACCTGTCAAAGACCCTCCGGTAGGATCGAAAGTAGTCGGTGCCAGAACCTGACAAAGACCCTCCGATAGGATCGAAACTAGTCGGTGCCGACTCCGGATTTCAATATCGTGATTGTAGCCGTTTTTATTCACTAATTCTACGGCTTCATTACGATGAAAACGGAGAATTTGCTTCGTTAGTCCGTTTTTATTACCTCTTGTTTGTTCCCTCTAGGCAGTACGCTGGCGGCGTGCGTCAGCAGCCAGTTGTAGTCGTGCAGGAGGCGCAGGCCGCGCGCGCCGTGAGCGAACGGCAGGTAGAACAGGTCGCAGAGCAGCATCAGGTCGTCCGTTGTTAGTGCGCTCGCTTCTATAGCAGGCTCGTCTAGACCACTGGAAGGTTTTATACAAGTAATCAAACAGTGGTAGAGCCCGCTCAGACGTATGCCGAAGGCCTAATTTTAGTCCACTTTCTCTTCCTATCATTTCCTTATAAGAAAATGGTGGGCAGGGGAAGTGGATTGGCGGGGGAGAGGATGCATAGGAAGAGGTATGATTCTCTTGCTGAGGGTCTCCTCCGTAGATTAAGGGTAGGTAACGCATCTGCAATATCAGATGTCTATAGGCAGGGGTCGCTTCGGATTTTTCAGCGAAGTCTGATGCCAACTTTCTTGTTTGCCGCTTTCTATTATAAAAAACTCGATTGACCCCAACCTTGTGTAGACTATTGGGAAGTTTATAAGTTCAAAAGAGACTACTGGGAAAATAGCAATAAGATATCGCACGGATCTTAGTAAACGATAGATAGATAAAGATTTTGCTTTGGCGTAAGGTCGATTTTTGCGTGACATTGGTCTAATGAAGCAGTAGGATAAGAGAAGGGGGCTAACGAGCAGCGGTTTTGAGAACTTTTCTACATCAGTGCAAAATCTCTGATCTTTTAAATTGTTCTGGAGGTTCAATTATCCATCCATTATAACTTTATCAATTACTAGCTGTTGTGCGCTACTTCGTCCGCGTGGAATTAAATGATATAGCCTATGTTACTCAGGAATAATATAGCTTTCTAATGGTGAAAGAATTTTTGAAATCGGCCCAGTAGTTCTTGAGTTATTTCAATACAAACAAAAATACAAAGTTTTTCTCTTTATAATATTAATATAGATAATATTAGTAATATAACTTACTCATCTGTGGGTTCAGTTAACTCTGTAGGTTCAACCATCATGTCACCGCTCAGCGGACTGTTGCTCGGCTCCACTTGCATTGAACCATTCTGGTGACAAGGCGATTTAAATATATTTAAGACAATTTTAGTGACAAAAAAACAACAAATTGAGACCCTCTTTTCGGAAGTCGATTAAGAAAGAAACAAAAACCTCTTTAGAGACAAGAAAACCTCTTAATAGACAAAAAAAGTAAATAATATTTCGAAATACTAGAAATAAAAGTATATAAGCGCCAATAGTCTAATGGTTTGGGGTACGGAGTGCCGATCTAGCGGTCGTGGGTTCGAATCCCGACATTCGACTATTGTCGAGAACCATACCCTAACACAAGCTTTTTCAAGCTTACTTGAAATGGTTAAAGGAAATATTAGTAAATTCACAAAAAAATACTAATATTTTTTTAAAATGCCTTCAATCGTGACAGATGCACATGGATGACATAGTTTTTGTTGTTTTTTATTGTTCAATATAATAAAAACATTTTGAATGCATTCTTATTTACTATACTTAATAAAAATAATAAAAACTAACATATCAGATTATGAAAAAATTGTTCACATATTGATAAATTTCTTTAAAATTAAAAAAAACAACAATTTTTACCCCCCTCCCATTTGCCTTATTGAAACATATTTTATAATAAAAAACTACTATTAGTCCCCCTCCTATATATTACCCTACCTACTGGGTAGGGTAATATGTAGGAGGGGTCCATTACCTCGCTAAGTCCATCATTCATGACAACGTCGGAGTCCGCGGCGGCGGAGGGCGGGTCCACGTCGAGGGGCTCCAGCGCGCACTCCGCGGTACTGCCGCGACTCGGGCTTAGAGTTTGCGGCGTATCTGTTATGTTACATTTTTATACTACAAAGTGCCAAAAAAACCTTATAGCCTTTTATTTCTTGTATAGATACTACTAGATAAAAAAAAGGTAAGGTTCGACCCATGATGGGCTCCTTCACTCCACGACTAGCGCTAATTTTGTGTGACTTCACATATCTTTGAATTTCTATGCCGATATGTGCAGGCACCACAATGTTTTCCTTCACCTAAGAGCGTCGGGTAAATATGTAAAATACGAGATATAGTAATCTTTTTTTATTTTATTTTTGACCCTACGTCTTAGACCGAGTTGGGGATAAAAATGGTGATTTTGCTTCGCCATTTTCACCATTTCTCAGCATATCTTTCACAAATATATATGGCTTGAGATGGCAATATATTAACTAGTTCAAAATTTGATTTTTTTTTTTAAACTCACTTATTTACATTAACTTTAACTGTACAAAGATTTAATTCCGTATTCATTTCTTAATTACTTTTCGAAAAAAAAAATCACACAATTTTTTTTAAAAATCTTACCTCCAACACTCATATCACCATTCTTCTGTACATCCGTCGGCTCATCATCAACTATCAACTCATCTTCTTTATCCTTCTTAATATCATCTATAAAGCTAGAAGTTTCTAGAACACTATCATTACTCAATGTATCATTTTCTATTTTATCCATATTCTGTTGTTCTAAAGCTTTTAAGCCCATAATCGGTACGGGTAATGTTGAAACTGGTATTTCTGTCGGTAACGACATATTAGAACTGGCGATCGGTATAATCGGATTCGGTATGGATTCATTTAGAATCACTTTTGTAGGTGAAACAAGTGAATTCATCACTGGATTTGCAACTGGATTGAAATTTTCTATTGGAGATACCTGAAAAAAATACGTTTATTATTGAAAAGTATTTAACTTTAAATTACTAAAACTATTATTTCATTAAAAAAACGGTGTCTCAATTTTATCATCGTCATCATCATCACCAGCTCACTAAACATCCACACCAAGGAGCTTACCCTAAGGTGACTGAACTCACCCCAATGGACAGGATCGATCTAAGATGATGATGATCAACTCACACGAGTGGACACTATCGATCTACGACGATATGATGCCCTCACCGCAGTGGAAAGTATCGCTCTACTCTGATGATGAATTCACCCCAGTAGACAGTATCGATCTACGATGATGATGATGACCTCACCCCAGTGGATAATATCAGTCCACGATCATAATGATGACCAACTCAAACTACTAGACAGTATTAGTCAACGATGATGATGACCAACTCAACCCACTAGACAGTATTAGTCAGATATTGATGATGAACTCACCCCAGTAGACAGTATGGGTCCATCAGGCGTAGCGGAGCAGACGTCAGCGAGCGCCTGCAGCTGGCTGGTGTTGATGGTGGGTATGCTCGGCATTGGTCCGGACATGTCCGCGGTGCTGGTGGTGTGCGTGGTGCTGGTCGCGGTCATCAGCGACATGCAAGTGTTCACTGATGGTAGGATTGGGATTATCGGCACCGGTGGTACTGGAAGTGTTTTAAAAAATGAAAATTAATTAAAAATAAAAATATATTTTTTTAATATTAGGCGACGCGAATCGACAACTTTAGTCTCTAAAGCCTTGTTCGCGCCAGGATAGTATTTTAATCGAGTAGAAAGTAGCATGTATCCGAACAAAGGATTTACTACTGTTGGGACTCGTTTAAACCTAAACGTACGCACTAGTATAGTAATTTAGTGACTCGACGTGTCCGAACAGCTACATTTTAGTAAAGTAGATTAGTAAATCTTTTGTCCGGATACTTGATACTTGTCACACTTGTTGACCGATGTCAGGCAAAAAACAGCCTTACTTCGAAGCAAGATCTCCGTTTATTGCGCGAACTCGGTCCAATAAAGCCGTAGGGTAAGAGACTAAAATTACACATTTTGTCTATGTTTTTATCCCTATGGCTTCATTAGACCGAGTTCGCGCAAAAAAAACAGAGATCTTGCTTCGGCGTAAGGCCGTTTTTTGCATGACATCGGTCTAATGAAGACATAAGGTAAACAATAATTTTAATTTACCTGTTACCGATGGTTGAGGTTTTATAATAGGTCCTTGTGATGTCTTCGGTATAGAGAACTCTGGCAACCATTCGTTTATCGCTTGTCTGGATGTAACACATAATAAATATATATTTACGACTAGCTTATACACGCGACTTCGGCCGCTCGAAATTAATAAAAAAAAATAGCATATGTCACTCAGTGATAACGTAGCTTTTTGTAGTAAAAGAGTTTGTAAAATCGGTTCAGTAGTTTTAGAGTTTTTTTTCATTACATACAAAAATACAAATCTTAGATTATAAATTAGTATAGATTTCAGTGGTCACTAAAAAACCTAAATAAAAATTGGATTTTAAGTTATTTTTTACGGTGATGTAAAAATAACATAAAAAAGAAAAGTTTATAATCTATTTACCTTAGTGCTTGTCTATGATGATAGACATGCTTGCCTAGAGTGAGAGGGGGCTCGTCCTCGCATACACCTTGCTCGCTCTCACGCTCCAACTTTATGTCCCATGACACTGCTTCCACTGGACATTTTGTTATACAATTAAAGTATGGATGGATAGATAGGAGATGTATGGAGGAGTACATAGAAAACTACATAAGAAAAAGGGCAGGTTGAGGATTTTAGTTACACTTAGAATAGTAAAATTTATTAAGTCTTTATATTTTAACAAAAAAAATGTTTTTTTTTAAGTAATATAGCATTTTAAACAACTAACAGTGCTCAAATATAATTTGTTTTATTAAAATTCCATTAAATACTAGCTGGTATTAGCGAGTTTTCTGCGAGGAATAAAAAAAATAGCCAATGTTACTCGGGGATGATGTAGCTTTCTAACAGTGAATAATTTTGTGAAATAGACTCATTAATTTTTGAGTTATTTCAATACATACAAAAATACAAATCTTTCCTATTTATAATATTAGTATAGACACTTACTATGCGCAGGCGCATCCAAACTGCAGCTTGCCCAATGCGCTAAAGTCCATATAGGGATCATATTAGCATTATACTCGCAGTTGGGGTTGCTCAGTACTCCACGGAGTAACGGGATCAGCTCAGGAGACCTACCGCAGTATGGACCTGATTGGATAATATATACCAAAGTTAAACCCCAATATGAATGAATGAATGTGTATTGCCACATAAGAATTTACAAAAAAGTACAGAAAAAAAAACAATTTACAAATTACTACTAGTCCATATGAAAAAGAGATGTGGCAAAAGGAGACCAGCTCAGCAGGTGCAGGGACGGCCGAAGTCATCCCTGCGCTGGTTTTCAACTGGCCCCTCTGCTAGTGCAGAGGGACCAGTACCTCCCTACCATAGTCTACTAAGACTATTTATACAAAGATGCTAGGGAACTTAACTTAAAAAAATGTACTTGTTAATATATGTAATGTTAAGATGTTTAAAGTTAGCTAAACAGCTAACTTGAGAAATATTTTTGGGACCAGCGGACACAGATATAAAAAAAAAGAAAGTAATTTACAATATTCCCGCACAAGTCATGTAGAAAAAAATGGCGTATCAAAATTTGCCATGACATTTTTTTTATTTTTGTTTTTTATGTTTGTTTCTCTCTAATCCGAGTCTCTCGCTTACAAAGATTTCTTGCATATCCAGGTTCAACTGCATTATAATTTCCGTATAATATAATAAACACACCAATTTTATTAAAAGTACAGATTTCAGATAAAATCATTTAATATCTATAAAACAAAAACTAATCCATTCGACACGTCTTGTAATAATTAACAATACATTAAGTTCTCACCATTTGATAAAAAACAAATAAAAATGAACCTTATATCTTACCCAAAAAGATTCGTTTCTGATCGTAGTCATTGGCGTGCAGATTGTCCCATATAACAGGCGGTCGACGTAACACTTGAGTAATCTCTTCTATACATTCCGTTGTTAAAGTCTTTGATATTACTTTAGGACCTGCAAAAAAGACATTTAACCTACAAAACTTTCCTAATTAAATTATTTTTCTATACAAAATTGTACTTCTCGAGAATTCATCACCGCAGAAGTTAAAAAAAAAAACAGAAAGTAAGATAGATTTTTTTCCACACACATCAGCTACTTTCTTATATAACTCACGCCCGTAACCCAGAGGGGTAGGCAGAGACAACGGACCGATCTTGACACACCTTTCTCGCTTCTACATTGATACAGCTACGAAAAAATTTCCAGTGAAAGACCCGTATATAAACCATTCTCGAGGTTTCGCAACAAACCCGACTTGCGAACAGACAAATTAAAAAAATAACATTTTAGTAAATCAAATACATCATGTACTCAAAAAGTGGTTTTGTTTTCGATATTACATACTACACATCAATTTTATTATAATAAAAGATACCTATAAAATCATGGTCAGAATTTATTCACCACAAAATAATTTCATATGCAGATGTAATATAAAAAAGGCAACTTAGCTACTATGTTTTAAATATGATAATGGCCGATCAAGGTTACATTACGGTATCAACGAGTGCAAATTTTCCATTGATACTCCACGGAGTTTTTAATGTTTGGATATCCTTTTAAGTAATGAAATCCGTTATGTTAATTAAAAGCTTATTTCGTATGCATTATTGTAAACAGATGGTTCTTTCAATTTTGCGTACATTATACCAAAAGCTTTGATTTCTTAAATATTTAACTTAGAATAGTTTGCGAGGAAGATATTCAGGGAGAAGGGACACATAGGAAGAGAAATTATCCTTTTGCTATGCGTCTCTCCCTCCGAAGACGGTATGCAACGCATCTACAGATGTCTATGGGCAGCGGTCGCTTTGCTCTTTCAGCGAACCCAGGTGACCGCTTACTCGTTTGCCAAAATATAATATACTAGCTGTTGTGCGCGACTTCGTCCGCGTGGAATTAATTAATATAGCCTATATTACTTGGGGGTAATGTAGCTTTCTAATGGTGAAAGATTTTTTTTAATCGGCCCAGTAGTTATTTCAATACATACAAAAATACAAAGTTTCTCTCCTTATAATATTATAATGAAGGAAAAGATCGTGATGCAACCTGCACATATCGACGAAGAAATTCAAAGATATGTGTATTCACGCAAAATACGCGCTAGTCGTGGAGTTGCGGAAAATGGAGCCCAACATGGGTCGAAACCTTTAACCTTTTAACCTTTAATATTATAATAGAAAAAGACCAATCTATATCGATATTTTAATAGGCGAAATAAAAGCACGTTGGTCCCAATACGAGGGTCAGCAAATCAGAGTTGTCTAAGTGATTTACCCGATCTGCCATCTTACTAGAACTGTTTGTTTCTGCCAAAAAGAAAAGATTATAACTCTACACCTGTAAGTTAATTCAAACAACAGAACATTACATCTAAGTACTATTGAACCTATTTGAATCAAAAGACTTACCTGTCCACATGATGTCAATTTGCTGTGACAATTTAGTTCCTAATGTAATGAGGTACTCGGAACTGTTGACAGTGGGCACGGCTCTTGTGGAGCAATACTGTGTGGGGCAGAGCAGGAAACGTGGACATCCTAGATGTTGATGGATTTCATTTGTCACTGATACCTAGAGAAAATAAAACGATTTGTCTACAATGTTGCATATCACTTTTTCATATTTATTATACACTAGCCGTTGCTGGGTATAAAAAAATATAGCCCATGGTACTTGAAGATAAGGTAGCTTTCTAACAGTAAAATGATTTTGGAAGCAATAAGTACAAATATTTCTAACTATTACTACTAATGCATACATTGTTCAATATAGAAGCAGTCGCTAGTGTTAGTAGTTATTTATTTAAATCTTAATAAATTACTTCATACAAAAGGAAGACACAATTTATAAACATTATTTACACCTAAAATTAAATATACACTTATATAGTTTTTACTCACTTAAGTGTAACCAATACACATTTAACAATTTTCTTTTGTTATAAATTCACTTACTTGTGCATGAGCAAAGCTTTGGAATATCTGTTTATCAGCTTCACTCATCTCCGGTTCTATATCATCAAATAGTAGAGCAAAACAAGTGCACCCAAATTGAGACACCTGAAATATTAAAATTCATCAGTATTTCTATACTAGCTGTCTCCCAGCACTCTTGTCTGCCCTGAACTAATAAAAAATAATAAGCCTATGTGTACTTCCAGTCTATGTTCTACATCTGTGCAAAATTTCATCAAGATGTATTAAGCCGGTCCGGAGATACTTTCATCCATCTATACATCAATATTATATGAACCTGGATAAGCGAATTCAAGGGTTCGCGATATTTGTCTTACTCATAATGGTTTCTTTCTAATACGAGTTTCTAAATTATGGAGGTAGCTTGTGGGACTATAAGATTACTCTCGCTTATCCAGGTTTGACTATACATTTTTATATTATTAAGTGGCAAATGAGAATGTGGCCACGTGAACTTGCTGAAATAGCAAATCGACCGCCACCCATAGACATCTGCAATTGCAGATGCATTGCCTACCCTTAATCTATGAAGGAAAAGACGACACAGCAAGGGGATAACAATTGTATTAAGACTAGCGACCTGCAATTGCTTCGTATGGGTGCAAATCGGTATAATGCTGATACTAAATATTGCAGCCTTTGCAATGTTATCGCTAAAAATGTGTTAATTTACGACATCATATTAAAAACCTCTAAATTATCAGTGTTACTTTACTATATTGTGAATGTATTATGAAAACCTTCCTAATGAATCACTCTATCTAATAAAATCCCATCAAAATCCGTTGCATAGTTTTAAAGATTCAAGCATATATAGGGGCAAACATAAAAAAGTGTTATTGTTTTATACTATGTAAGGATAAGGATATACAAACCTGTTCTAACTTCCTCTTTAATGTTGTTATCTCTTTCTGACTGCTGTAAGTGATATCCAGGCCGGGTGAGAGAGCATAACAGAATGTGATGCCTTGCAACTTGGCCGCACATATCAATGATGTTAGATGTTCAGCCTCTTCTACAGTATACAGTTCTCTCCAGTAAGCTCTATGCTTGTAATCATCCTTAGGTGCATAAACATACATATCCAAACCCCATTTTTTTAATCTGAAATTGTGTTAAAATTTGTATGTTGGCCTTTAAAGGACAGCTATGTGTTATTCTTACAAGAAAATGTCTGGAAATTCATCGCTATTTTCCGGAAAATTTAAAGCATGTATTAGCATTTCAGGTAAAACATATGTAATACTTTCGAATTAGAAGTATTTTAGGTGCAAAATGAATATACTTACTTATGAAATAAATCTTTTCTCTGTTCAGTTGTCCATGGACGTCCGTAAAAGCCTGCAATACAAAATGTTAGGTCATTCACTCTAACGCTAGTTGGTAGACATGTATAACTATGAGACCATTACAGAAGTATTGCGTTATCCGAAAACAAATATAACCGTACCTTCAACTACGCCGCAAATGAAGTCTTTACGTTTGGAGCTTCCCTCGTCCGGTGAAATTTCAGTCATTTTAAAAGCCGATTATAAAAAAAATCACTGCACTAATCTGTAGTCCTAAATATTGCAACTTCGACTTTCTTTCGTTCGGTAAAACACTCGATTCGCAAATCTCTGACAGATGAAAGCAAGGTTATAAGAAAGTTATTAATTAAACTTCAAAACACCGGTTACACGGTATAGGTGTTATTTTTGTTTAATTATGTCTCGAAATGGAAAAACGGGGAAATCAAATGTGATGTGTCAAATCAGGCTGATTTCTTTTTTTTTTTGAGATGGATGACTCGGTTGCTGAACCTTTAAGCCAAGTTCATTTGGGTACTATTATTTTATTTTTAGTAAATTCATACTTTAAATCAATTCAGCTACTAATCGTTTAAAAAGTCTTATCATTTTTAAGAAAATTACACAGGTGGCGGCAACGTGAATTACGTTTAGTCCATGGTGGCAATAAACTCTAACGTATCCAACGCCACAAGCCGTTTTTGTGCCTATTTGATTTTGCCACATAGTAAACTCATTTTACAACGGCTCTTGTGGTTATTACGTCAAAATGAAGTTCGACTTCCGACGAAGATTTTGCTTCGACGTAAGGCCTTTTTTGCGTGACATCGCCTCAAGGTTATAGAATGACTCAGGCTACACCGTCTCCGTGCCCCGTCCGCCTCCCGGCTTGGGCAACAAAAAATAGGTAATTTCAAAGAGAATCTCCCATCTATTCTACGATTATAATAAAACACAACGATTAAGTATTTACATTTTATTTAATTCACTTTTATCTTATAAGATAATAATTTACATTTGTATTTGGTTCTCTATAATACTGATCGTGCAAAAATTCCATTATTAATAAGAATAATCGTATTTTTTTCTAATACTTTAGCACTCTGTTTTTCTATACATATTAGACAGAGAAATACGATTAGCTTGAATTATTTAAAAACGTACATAATGATGACTAGAGAAACACAACGTGACGTGAGTATTTAATAATTATATCTACTAAAATACACATTTATTTACATTACAAATAACAATCGTCATTCATATTTACAATGTTAGATATTTTAAACACCTAATCATTTTTCCATATGCAGTCTTCATACCATAATTATGTTTTGGAGACGTTTTTTATACAAGCCTACGGGAAGTTTCACATTTTTAATTTTTACAATTTTGACGCAGCTCGACCTTTTTGAATCAATTTAATGTAATTATAAAGAGCATCTTCCATTACTGTTGCCCCTCATTCACACGAGCGCTTATTTACCGCGCGCTAAAAAGCGTTTAGAGAAAACAAAGTTTTAATTACCAAGTTTTAATATTTTATCACGCAGCGTTAGATTTTGAGCGCTGTATGAACGAAATAAGAATCATTTTACAGCGATCATATGAGCAAAGGGGTTAACGCCAACGATAAAACAAGCCTCCTTGTGAATGCAGGCTTACAATGTAATAAAGATTGTAGTATCTAAAAAAAATTGCAGGTTTCAATAGTACGTGCTTTTTCATAAATTCTATCGTTTAACACGTTCGCTGCGGCAATAAATTTCCAAATAATTAAATAATTTTCCATTCATGCGATACAAGGTCTACACCCGGAGATAAAACTTCCATTGTGGCGGCACCAGGCTTATATACCCTGTCCCGTTCAATACTTTTACTTAATTAAGTACTGCCAAATATTTACATTTTAAAATGGACAAATACCGTACACCGCTATGACAGTTTATAAAATTCGTAAGGAAATCTCGAAGGCATATAAGTTTAATTAGTACTTATGTAGTTCATAAAGTTAACTGAGATCATTGTAAATATTTATAATCAAAATTATAACTATAACAAGACTGAGATAAATTGATTAACCTTTATGGATAAATTTATTAAAACTTTCGCGAGAAGTTTAACTCACGTTCATTTCGGTGTAGGTACAGACCCTTCGGGGGTCCTTCAAGTGCCTGGCACGCAACGACCGGCGTGACGCGACCATGAATATAGCCCGATAATCCACTCACCCTGATGAAGGACCCCCGACGGGTCTGAAACTATACGATACTTACACCGAAATAAAAGTGAGTTAAGCTGTGTTTTAATTAATTAACTTTTATAGAATAATTTAGATACTTATTTTGTTAAAGAGACGGAGGATTAGATTGAATTACGATTTTTTTTAATTCTTAATTTCTATTACTTTTATCAAATGGATATAGACTTGTTTGCTTATAAACTAAGACAGGACAAGATGGTATTAATATGATGGTTTAAAAAGAAAATATAAAAATACTATTGCTCTATGTTTATGTGCGTGTTGCTAGAAATAAAAAAGGGGAAAGCGCATGATATTTTACTTAAAAATTCAAAATAGTAAACCTACGATTTCATTAGACTGAGTTTGCGATATAAACGTATTTACGCCGAAGCAAATCCGTTTTTATCGAGACTCTCTGTCTAATGAAGCCGTAGGTTTACAGATTTCCGTATCAACTCTGACAATTCGACATCTTTACGCCTGTAGTACATAACGCGAAAGGAAATCACAACGGTAGAAGCGACGATTGTAAATTTAAATGCCTTGATAGCTGTATTGACACAGTATGTTTTTTTTATTGAGTTGTTGACAAATTATGTTACTTCGTTTCGCATCTGCTTCTTCGGCTATGCGTAAAGACTTTAAAGACAATTGAACTATTCTTGATTATAAAATGCTTACGGCAATATTGCACTAGTATAAGTATTATATGTAAGAGTATGCGGCCGGCAGACCGCACTTCTGTAGATGTCAGCCGAGCACGCCGCCGGACATGTTGCCGTGGACGCGCATGTGACGGTTCAGATTGCCGGACTGAGAGAACCTGTGTGACGGAAATGAATTAGTCGCGTAATACATACTGGAGGACTACTAAAAGTACTTAGCGATTGGCGATATCGTGTGATAGAAATATCAAACGTCAGTTTCATACATTTTTGTCGTTCGCTATAGAATCGCTTCTACTAACTTTCTACTTTGGGTAAACCGCCTTGTTGCACACGAGTCATTTAAAAATTAGTTTTATCTTAAGATTTCTCATATTAACACATTCAGTGCTCCCCACTCGAAATCAAGTGAGGCGGGGCTAAAGTAGCGGCGCCGCCTACTCGGAACCGAGTGAGCGTTCCGTTTTCAATCATCTATATTTACTTATAATCAAAATTTACCTAAAAACGTTTTGGCTTCCAGCATTTCTTTTTCATTAATTGTTTAAGCAATAAATGTGTTAATGATGACTCTGAGTGCGACTTATGGAACGCATAAGTTCTTAAGTTTTGAACTTACCTAAGCAAACACAATTTGCATTGATAAGGTTTTTCTCCCGAGTGTATCCTCAAATGTTTCGTCAACGTAGAACTGTCCGAAAATGCCTTCTTACACGATCGACACCTGTTAAAATATGTAATTAGTACCTACAATTACTAGCAGTTAGGAGTGGAATATAGATTTAATAAACTGTCATGTAAATAGGGACGTTCAAGAACCAAGCAAAAGCTGTCCTTACTAGTATAGAATGACACTGATCTCTACAAATGAATAGGCGATGACTTTTGCTTGGTTCTCAAACGCGCCTGTTTACATTATTTTTATAATACAAAGTGGCAAACGAGCAAGTGACCAACAGGATTCGCTGAAGCATCCGAAGCGACACCTGCCCATAGATATCTGTAATTGCAGATGCTTTGCCTACCCTTAATCTACGGAAGAGGAGACGCACAGCAGGAGGATAATACCCCTTCCTATGCGTCCCATCCCCCGGCAATCCACTTCCTCTTCCCGTCATTTCCTTACAAGGAAATTATAGAAAGAGAAAGTGGACTAAAATGAGGTCTCCGTCACCACACTTGTCAGACGAAGCACGGAATAGCTTCCATTTCACGCCTGACTTCTGTGTGGTCGTGGTATGTCACCGGGCGAGCCGGACAATTCGGGCGGAGATGTTAAAGCGGGCTCTACCACTGGTAATGAAACGCCTCTATTTTCCTATAGACTTGCAAATAAAGATATGTGATAAAGTCATCAGTGTACTCACTGATACGGTCTTTCACCGGAGTGTGTCCGCATGTGTGTAGTCACACTCGAGCTCTGACTGAAGCGTCGGTCGCAGATAGGACATCTGTAACAAACATTGATTTCAACAATAGAAGAAAAATAAACGCTCCGAACATTGATACACGGGAAAAGAAACAAAGGAATAGAACACAGAATTTTTCTCAGAATTCGGTTTAACTTGATAAAAATCTGTGCTAATTACTTATGTCCACTTCGGTACTGATCTCCACTTGAAGTACAAACACAAACTAAAGCTATTGTTCGCACAAGGATAGTATTTTAGTCGAGCAGCAGGTAGCAAGTATCAGAACAAAGGATTTACTTGCTGTTTGGACACGTTTACTTACTAAAGAACTTGTTACTCGACTAAATTACTATCCTGGTCCGTACAAGGCTTAGGTGTTTCCTTAGTAACTTATTGGGGAGGATATTCGTCTGTTCAGAACAGAAAAGGGCGCCACAGGTCTGGGACTAGTACCTATATAACAGGATTACATGTTTATATCCCTGTTTATACTTAAAGTGCTAAAAAATGGAGCGCCTTAGAGATTTCGCTCTGGGTGTTGTAATGCTAAAACCTGCGTGGGTTACCTGAACGGTTTCTGTCCGGTATGTGTCCGGACGTGCGCGGTCAAGTTGGCGGCTTGCGAGAAACTTTTATTACAATCCGGACACCGGTACGGTCGTTCGCCGGAATGTGTACGTAGGTGCGTCTTCAGTGTGCTCGGCCGCGCGTACGTCTTGCCGCAGATGCGACATAGGTTCGGCTTCTGTTCGTCGTCTTCCGAACAACCGCTTAATGCGCCCACCTGGGACATTTGAAAACGTGACAGTTTCCATCTTACAACCAACAAAAGACTGAAAACCAGACGCACATCTAAGTTCGAAGGTAGAATGAAGAACTTAGATGTGCGTTTAAGTTCTACATTCAACTTATGGTTAGTGTAATTTTTTTCATTTGCTGGTATTAAATTCGAATACCGACTAAATATAACTAAGATGCTTCGGCATCATTAGACTGATTTTGCGATGAAAACGAAGATTTTATTCCGGTGTTTGTTTCTATCGCGAACTCAGTCTAGTGAAGCCGAAGCATCACAGTTATATTTAGTTAGTATTCGAATTGAATAGCTGTAAATGAACAAACTATTTAATTTGACCTTAATTCAATGTTGATAAGCTCTTTTTATCATTAACCAATTAAACTAACATACGAGGACTAAGCGCTTAAATGTTAAACTTTAGCACAATATTAGTACAAGGAGGACTTAATGCCTTACGGCAACTGACCACGATAAATGAATTGAAAAGAATAAAAAAACAAATTTATAAAACAGTTTTAAAAATATAACAATGATGAAAGATGAAAAGAAGAAGAAAAAAAAAGACGTTCGGCGAGCAAGGAGGTGGCCTGTAGTGGCCAGTGCTCGCCACAACAAGCGCTTAGTAAAGAGTTATTTGAAGACATAAAATTAATTTAATAACTCACCTGAACTTTACCTGCAGAATTAACGCAGGGGGAATACCCGTAATCCTGCGAGTGGACTTGACTTTGGTGATTCAGTATCGTGTACCCATTGTTTATATTCTGGTCTTTCTGACCGTCCTGCGCGTACATCTTCGGAGGTGATCTCTTTAACACAGGTCCTATCGTCTTCTGACTCGTATAATTAGGTTTTTGTTGGAATAAAGAGTAATTGGGGTTGGTTTTTTGTGAATTTTGGAGTTGTAATGGTTTGAATGTGGACGAGGCTGTGATCAGAGGATCTGATTGGTTGGGTGGTCTGAAGTCGGCAGTGAAGGAATACGTGGCAGACGGATATGAGGTGGGGCTGATGACGTTTTGAGCTTGAGGGTATACCACGTTGACAGATGGCGTTGACGCGTTCTGGTTCCATTGTACCTGGAGGAATAAATTTTGTAAGTAATCACAGAGTTTCCTTCCTTTCCTCCGAGTTACATATAAAGGCAACGGCGAGGTCTTTATAATATTAAGTCTTAGAAGTATTCTTATACAGGCTGTTGCTGCACATACAACATTAAATTCGTTCGCGAAATAGTACAAAATAGATTTTACATTCCAAAGTTTACTAATCTACTATGCTACGTAATGCTAGACGCTACGAGACGCTACGGCACGCTACGCCCCGTCTACAATTAGTTGATTCTATAAGCGGGTTTTTGGTGTAAACTTCATTTAAACTTTACTTTGCCTACATTATATTTCGCGTCCGTTAATACCTAAAATTGTATTAGTCTGTATGTGGTACACGACGGGATTCGAACTCGGGACCTGCTGTTTACAAGTCAAGACCAATGTGATTTTCGATTTTCATATGTACATATTTTCCCGACGCTCTTACGGTGAAGGAAAACATCGTGATGTCTGCACATATCGGCGAAGACATTCAAAGATATGTGTGAAGTCACGCAAAATATGCGCTAGTCGTGGAGTGAAGGAAAATGGAGCCCATCACGGGTCCTATACCTGTGAGCAGAGCTGATCTGGTGGACAGCCGTGCATTGTCATGTTCATAGACACGTTGACACTCATGGTGGGGAAGAGGGGGGCGCCACCGTAGTGCTCGTAGTACGGATAGCCCCCGCTGCCGTTCATCATCATCTGTCACCGTCAAATTGTTAATATTGTTAGTTTGTGAATTGTCCGGTGATGTTGATGTTGCGACGGTTTATGATCTATCAACGTATCTAGATTGTAAACTATGCAATAACTAAATGCTTTAAATGATTATGTATTTAGTCAAATCGCAGAGAGGTTGTATTTTTGAGGATTTTACCCTCTTATGTCAAAAATAACATAGTTAATTAGGTTTTTTTTAAGTCATCCTTATTGTAACATGATAAACGCGATAACCATTATTTTAATTTAACACACGTGTTTAAACGTTCTACAAAATAAACTAAAATAAAAATTAATTAATTTCAAAGCCATAGAGAAACGTAAGTTACTGAACTTTAATATTGAAACAAATGATTGCTACTTATTAAAAAAACTGAAACTTCAATTGGAAAAACTTTGTAACAATTTGAAAAGGCAAAGTTTTAATGAAAATATCGTATAAAAGGTATTTAAAGGAAGCCAATTCGGAGCTTTTGCAATCATAATTGAAATTATTTTGCAAAAGCCGTACGCCCCTCGCAACCCCTGCTTTACCTGTCTCCACTCACCGACTGCATTACATCTATTCATCCCTGTCACACTTTACTATAACACATAAGAGTGAAGAGTACGATTATACCTGTGGATGTACGCTCTCAGTGGCGCAGTCTCCGTGCACGACGGCGTGCTTGAGGGAGAGGAGGACGTCGGCCGCCTCCCCCCCGCCGCGCTCCCTGCACTCCCCGCCGCTGTTCCTGCTAAAGGTGAAATATTGTTCATATGACGTAAGAATTAACGATAATTAGAACAAAGACACTTAAGAATATAGAGACCGGATATAGCAAACATTTTTTTTTTTCTAGTCCCACCTCTAATCGTATTTTAGAACTTATTGAGTAATAAGTTCCCAATTCTTAACAAAAATGCTTGAAGGAAAAAGTTACATAGCTCATCTTCATTAGAATTCGCGATAAGCCCAGGGATTTTGCTTGGGCTTAAGTCCGTTTTATCGCGAACTCGGTCTAATGAAGCCGAGACTCTATAACCAGAAAATAAATTACTATGACTAAGAGCTATCTAGAATCTTCAGTAACTTACTTGTACCCGGAGCAGGGTGAGAAGGGGAAGAGCGAGGGTAAAGGGTCCAGGTCCAACGGCGGCAAAGAGAACGAGGCCATGTCGTCGGGCCAGGCGTCGCCCGCGGGCGCTAGGCTCACATCGCACGGTAGCGACTCGCCTAATGCCCCTAGGTCGTCCCCATTCTCTGGGCAGCAGTTCTCTGTTTCCTGCTGCAAGAGAATATACTTAAGTCAGGAAATTATCTCCACCGATCTCGATTAGAAGCGACCAAAGAGAAAAGTGTTCTATGAACCTAATATTGTCCATGTTAACTTTTACATTGGGTCAATTATTAATTTTTCACGTCTACATTTTTTCAGTAACTAAACTTTGTTTGTGATAATTCAATATTTGCTTTGGTTTAGTGCTTAATTATTTTTAATTTTTTTCGGTTTATCTTTTACATTGTTAACTACTTTATATCTGGAGTAAATGGCAACTAACATGTCTCATAAAAAAGTATTTTACATTTCCAATTTCAAACATTTGAATTTAGAATACTTAACTGTTTAATTTCGGAATCAATTGTAATTCGATTTTTAAATTTGAATTATTACCTGACAACAGTCGTCCTCCGCGAAGTCTCTGACTTGTTGGACACAGGTGCAGGGCTGCAGGGGGTCGCAGCAGAGGCCGTGGCAGCCGGGGCAGTACTCCGCCAGCCCGTACTGCGGGTTGTTGGGCATGTAGCAGTCCATGGCTCCGCCTCGCAGCCTCGCGCATCTCACAGCGCAGGGGCGGTACCACACCGCCTAGATTTGTTTCCGACGCTTGTAGTCTCGCGTTGGCATGGCTACCGATTTATAGAAATATTAATTTATTATAATACTGGCTTTTGTTCGCGACTCCGTCGGCGCGGAATTGAACAAATATTACTAAGCCTATGTTACTACAGTAATAACGTGATTTAGCTTTCTAAGAGTGAAATAGTTTATGAAATCAGATCAATTACTAGTTCTTGTGTTGTTTCAATGCATACAAAAAAATATTCTTTGTTACATTAGCAAAGATAACTCTTCTAATTTGTGCTTTTACTTGAATCGAGTCGAACCTCTCTAGTTCAAAAAAAATGTCTGAATGTGATTTTCAAAAATCGAAATAAGTAAGCTAATACGAAAATGTGTAATATCATCATGTGATAATTAAACAAAGTAAAAAAAAAATGATTGATAATAATTATTCTGTGATGCTTAGGTATTAGACATCAACGACGCCACGGACGAGCATTTAAAATAAACCATCTTATTAGTAACTACCGTAGACTACTAAAACTGTACAAGATATTTGTCCGTCTTAAAACTTACTGAACATTATCATTAATGGACGAACATCGAAATATCTAAGAAAGTATTCTTTTCAACTTTTTAATAACATCAACAGGAAATAGTTAACACAAACTGTTAGATGTTTTGTAACTATATCTTTAACTAGCTGTTGAGCGCGACTTCGTCCGCGTGGAATTAAAAAATATAGCCTATGTTAATCGGGGATAATATAGCTTTCTAATGGTGAAAGAATTTTTGAAATCGGTCCAGTAGTTCTTGAGTTATTTCAATACAAACAAAAATACAAAGTTTCTCTCCTTACACTATTAGTATAGATTAGAAAATATTTTTCTTTAGCTTTTCGTCTAGTATACAAAGTTATGCGACATCTAATTGTTTACCATTTCATAATTTTCATCTTATTAAAATACTTAAGTAAGTAAGTAGGTGATTCGTTCTTCCAGACTATTATTTACAACTGTGCTATTTCATCGAAATCCTTTCAGCCGATTTAGAGATATCAATCAACTAACTTAATTTACCCAAGTAAGTATGATGTTATTGTTTTCCAGTTATCAAGTAAAAGATCGCATCCAAAAACTATAGCTATTTCAAATACCTATATAGTTAACTAGCGGTCGCCCGCGACTTTATCCGCGTGGAACCTTTATAATATAAATTTGAAGTAAAATATAAAAATCATGTTGTCCCATACTTTAGACCCCCACTTCGGACCCTTAGGTTACGAATTTCTTAAAATCCCGTCTTAGTGTACGCCTACGTAATAACACTAACCTCTATACAAAATTTCAAGTCTCTAGACCCAGTAGTTTTGGCTGCGCGTTCGGTTATAAATCGTTAATGTTTCGTATAAAATAATTGTTATTTTTTAAACTCTACTCTCTATCTAATAAGACTGCAAAGTATTGTTCGAATTAAGGCCAAATCCAGATTAAAATACCATGACCGATTACGGGATTAAGTATTTGGTAAGTCTGATTAGATATTACCTATTGTAAGCGTTAAAAAATAATTGCGCTTCGTCTTATATGTTTAATCTCAATCTCTATTAAACTAGCTTCTAGTGAGCACGTGTAGGGGGGGGGGGGAATAGTTAGGATTTAACCCCCTTCTCTCCCGAAATCTGACTGACAATATAGTCATTATAGCGATGGTGTGTGCCATGTCAACTGTGTCGTTGACATGCAAAGAGATATTATACATAGAGGGAGCACTCGATTCTAATTTGACGTTAAAAAGCGTGCCAAAAAAGAAATTATTTAAAAAAAAAACTTACCAGTATCATGAAAAAAAATCCTAAGTTTGGGAAATTGTGTGTTTTTTTATTTTTAAAATAAACACTACAATAAACTAAAACATTCATAAAAACGGTAATTATCGTTTTTAATTTTTATTATTTTATTTAAAACAATTTAAATCCAAACAATTTTTTTACAAAGACTATTTTTGTTTTATGGTTGTTATAAATTTTTAATTAGCGTTTTAAAAATGTCTCTATTAATTATAATATTAAACTTTAGTAAATACAATGAAATACAATTTAAATTTGAGAAAAGAGGTTACACTCGGTCGACTTTTTATGTCGGCAAATGTAAATTAGAGGTTAACACTACGGAGATTTCCCTACATTTGACCTCCGGAGGTCAAAGAAAATGCCTCACTTTTAGGCATCGAGTGTTCCATCTACAGTATAATATATCTTTGTTGACATGGTTGTTTTAATGCTAGTCTCTCCTTGAACCGAAAGTCTGGATACGTGCTTTCTAGTAAGTACTAATACCTACATTCGATGCCACAGACTTAAATTGCGAGTTCACTTTATTAGAAAACAGTAATAGCATTGAATGTGTTTAGTTTTCATTTAGTTTATTTGAGTAACATTTTTAAAACTTAAGACAGTTTAATCAAACTTACCCGAAACAGATTTGACCGATCTCAGATATTATAAATGTAGTCTAGCTTTTTCGATAGTAAGTCGAAGTTTTTAAGTTAAAGATTCAACATTAATTATTTTTAAAATAAATTGTCATTATATTTCTTATTAACTAGATTAGTTAGTCAATTATTAAGGTCTGATTTTACGGGAAAATCGGACGTTTCACAAATACCTACCGCTTTATTCGGAAACGAGAATCAGCGTCATTACTGTTGTACTTTCTACGTTTGGTACTGGTACATTCATAAAATCTATTCCAAAATACAGAACACCCTTGTTCCTGGTACTTCTTATGACACATATTTTGGTCCAATGAGACCCCTGGTCTATCATATTTAGTCCCGAGTGTCCTCCAGTATAATCAACGACTTATTGGTCCTCGTTTACCGCAGTACTTTATACATTTTTTTGGAATAAGCGGGCTAGTGTGCAACTATTGCGAACTTGCGGATATTTTTTGATAACTAAGTAACTAATTTGTTCGCTTATTGATTTATCGTAGCGAATGGTCCCTGCTAATATTATAAAGTGGTATTATCCAATATTACCTATTTATCTAGTTTAAATGATATCCAACTGTTTTAAGTCTATCATGTTTAATTTTTAATTTATCCATTGATTCGTAATTCCGTGTGTTATAGAACAAAAGTCTAATTATATTAATTTGATTTTAATAGAAAATAAAATTATTTTAGTTAACGCACTTCATTTGTCTTTGCGATGTATCTTTTAATAACGCATTATAAAAAATCACTCGGTACCTATCTAATTTAAAGAAAAAAACATACAGACGAATACCAGGCCATAAAATCTCAACAAAAAAAATACAGACGAATTGAGAACCTCCTCCTTTTGGAAGTGGATTAAAAAGGAAGGCCCTCAATAGTAAATATTTAATATACATACAATAAGAGCTCTTTATGAATAGAAAATTTATAAATTATGACTCGTCATATAGAACCTATCCACTATTGTTTCCGCCATTTATTAATTAAATTACTTCTGATGTTCTATACTACATAATATTTATTCCAAATTAATCTATATTAAAACACTTACCTTTTCAAAAGCAAAATTCCAATGATATCCAAATAAAATTTAAAATATTTAATTCAAAACACATCACAAAATCACAGTTTCGCACAGCACTTGTTCACTAATTAAATTAAACGTATCGTTGAAAATAGCCGCCATGGCAACACTGATACGAATTAAAACATAATAAAATTATACTAAAATAGTAATCGAGTGTTTAATTAACATGTTTAAAGCCGGACGCTCCCTCACAGTGTGATGGTGTTCACTAAATGGCTATCTCTTGGTTAATGCACACAACACCCGCCCCCACGGTAATTGGCTGTTTGTATCCAACCCTCTCGCCTGAAAAAAAAAACATTGACATGACATATTGTGCGCGGGAAAGTAGCTGTCAACGGGTATCAGGTTATGGCGGGCTTTTGTCTGCGGCTCTGCGGCGGGGAACGTTTAGTGATCCGATACTATTTAGATAAGTTAATTAATTATAATAATTATCTAGGACAAGGTATTTTGAAGGTTTTAAAACTTTAACGAAATAACCAAAGGTTAACGAAATTAATTACTTTTAACATGTTTTTTTATGTAAACAATGTGTAGAGAAGATCTTCGCCATACCAAACATCTGTACATATTTTATTATTATGGTACTTACCTTTGTTATGATTGTCTTGTTTATTTACTTTTTTAAACGAATGTCTACTATAATCATTTACAATACAGACACACCCTTCCCTTTTGTCTAGATCCGCCCTTATTTACATTTTACGATCTACTACATAAGTACAATATTGGTAGATACCTACAAAGATATTGCTTTTTGTAAAACAATTAATTCATGCGATGTATAGTGTAGTTCGACCCACGATGGGCTCCGTGTTTCCGCAACTCCACGACTTGTGTGTATTTTGCGTGACTTCATACATACCTTTGAATTTCTTCGCTGATATGTGCAGGTTGCATCACGATGTTTTCCTTCACCGTAAGAGGGCCGGGTAAATATGTACAGTCTCTACAACCATAGCGGTTGCAATTTATTCTATCCCAATTCGCCTATGATTAATCTTATTTTGTTTCGAACTTAACTATAGTTTTAAAATAAAACAACAATATTTTACCTGTGCACCACAATCTACTGTATGTAATCCGATACACCAGTAGCGCGCAGAAGTTAAAAAATAAAACAAACATAAGGAGCGATCAGTAGAATGTGCAATATGTATGACCACAAGAATGTAAAACCATTATTAACTACCAATACATTAAGTACTAGCTGTTGTTTGCGACTTCGTCCGCGCGAAATTAAAAATATAGCCTATGTTACTCGGAGATAATGTAGCTTTTTAACAGTTAAAGAATTTTTGAAATCGGCCTAGTAGTTCTTGAGTTATTTCAATACATACAAAAATACAAAGTTTCTCTCTTTATAATATTAGTATAGATATATGAAGAAGTTGTAATACAAAGTTGATAAAGTAGAACCTTGATTAACGATGGTTGTCGTTCGTAATGCATTCGAAAAAAGATATTTAGAATGTTTAACTATGAAAATTAACTATGTATTATTGCACGCCCGAAGGGGTAACTGTAAACAAGCCTTCAATAAATGAATAAATAAAAAAATGTCTCGGTCATCTTCATCGTCGATCTATGGGTTTCTAACATATTTAAATTATAGTTAATAGAGACTACTTAAATATTTTTTCCTAAAAACTATGTTTAATATCGTAAACTTTGTTAAAGAACTTTATTTCCATAGTACCATATTTGCACATTTTTTTTAAAATTAATAATTAAAACAATAAACATCCCAGGTATGGCAACACCTGACGGTATCGATTGCCAGTACGAGCCGTGCTAGGCCACCCAGGTAGAGGTAAGTCATGCGAGATCTCAACGTCCCGTCGCCCGTCTCAACCAGATGGCGTGGACCTCGTGCGATACCCGTGGTACCTTCGAACTAGCTGAGCAATAAACATCCGCCTATCTCTTTAGAAGGCAAAAATATTAATATTCAAAAAATTGATCCCATGACTATTGTATATTTTACCGGAAATTTTAATATTGACGATATGCTGTGAAAACTGGAATCGTTTAAACCAGGGATCCCCAAACTATTGAGGAGAAGTGACCTCTTTTCCGAAATGAACCTTAGACCCCCCTAACCAAATTACCTACTTTTAAGATCGACCCCTCTTATTCATAAAGGTCTGCTTTGGAAATGCCTGGTTTAAATTGTTTGGATAGCTAATGTAAAACTTTGTATTTTTGTATGTATTGAAATAACTCAAGAACTACTTGGCCGATTTCAAAATTCTTTCACCATTAGAAAGCTACATTATCACCGAGTAACATAGACTATATTTTTTAATTCCACGCGGTCGAAGTCGGGTACAACAGCTAAACGTGTAAAACTTCTAAACACGTACGTATATTGATATAGCAACTACGTGGGCGGTATCGAACAGGCACCACTGCCCAATGAGCCGAGTGGCTCCGTGGCATTCTGCACATTCACACGCGGTGCAAACTTCGCTGCTTCACACGTCTCCAGCGAAATGCAGATTTTTTGTCAACTGCAGCATCCGTTGCTTATTTTATTTGGCTTCTATGGAATCATTCACCTGTAGTAAACAAGCTTTTTGTCTTGTTTTTAACTCAGAAACAGTAAAAATTAAGGCTAAGCAAGACTTGGTTATACTGCTATATAAGCATACGTAAGTTATGTGTAGTTAATTTGAAACCATCCACTCAAACTTACACTTAACTGTGTGTTAAATTAAATCTGTACTTAGGGATGCACTTAGCGAAATTAAACAACTTAGAGTTTGGTAAAACGTATTTATAGGAGGTAGTAAACTTCTCATTATTACTAAAATTTTCAGTATTAAAATAAAATAATTTTCTAAATAATTTTAGAAGCATTATGACGAAAGGCTTACACGTTGACCATAGACATGGAACAAAATCGATCGGAAGCGCTCACCTGCGCTCGCTCGGAAACGGAAGTGTCGGATGTCGTGTCCGGGGACACCGGACACCGGAGTGCAGACGCCCTCTGACATAACGTCACACATCCCTGTCGAACGACGGGACGCTTTTTATGCGAAATAATATTGAATTACATGAAAAAGACTGTTTTAATATAACCTAAGTTTATTCTAACTGTGAAAAAACAATCAAATATAACAGTAGTGGCATGATTCGAACCCACGACTAATTCTTTCCTCGAACCATTGGCCTTATGATTTGCTTTAAAATAGCATACCAAAGAAACAGGTTCAAAGTTCAATTCAAGAAGCGAGCCGGCAACGCAAATGCCGTTCCTTTGCTGCTTCGAACTTCCATGGGCGTCGTTGACCACCTCGGTGTTCCCGCCGCTTGTTTGCCTATTCTTATATAAAAAAGTTTCCATTTTATTCATAAATAAACTCTATCAAGCTTGGTATCCAGAGGGGTAGAGATAAAAGTCTTTCGTCTGACGCAACATTCATCCCCATGTAAATAATTCGACCATTAAATCGTTAACAATAAATACTTTACACCTGTGTTTGCCCCCGAGCTAAACGGCAAGTGTACCCGGTAGCGGTGATTTCATCAGACAGGTATGGTTTTTAAATTGTTTGTTCAAAGGATGAGGGAAAACATCGGGGTGTTTTTTATAGGAAAACATTGGGGCCTTAGTTATGAGTGTTTTATTTTTTCTTAAAACAAGCACTTTTTAATCTTTTACATTGTATGTGTTTCTTTTTTTAATTCTAGTTTTATCTCTACTCATGGTTATTATTCCACAGCGTAGTCGGGAAATACAAATAAAGTTTTTACTGTCAAAAATAACTGTAAAAACAAATCTGAGATCGATTTTATATTTAACAATTCATTTTTCGATCAAAATGTCAATAATACATAAGTTATTATTATTATTATACGCTATGCGGTTGTTAACTTCCCCCGTATTTAAATAGACAATCATGAGAGTGGTTCTCATCAAAAACAATAACATTTTAACAGATTGCTGTCTCCCTGTAAAACGATACGACTCAATCGGAAATGTAAATAAAAGATAATGTGTGTAATTCAATATTTTATTGCGGATTCGCAAGTTATCTTTGCGGATGCTCTCGATTGATTCGGATTTAATCTTTAAAGGAGGGGAATGGGTGACGCGTGGCGCGCGCGTGTCTTGACAGATTGCCGCCATATTCATTTTTGTTCTTTTTTAATAAAGGTTTGTACACAGAAATTATATTTATGCCAAAAACGAATTTTACCTGTGTTTCAATGATAACCTTTTTACAGGTTTTCAGTGTATCATTATTATCCATAATTTTTAAATCCATAGGCACATCCCAATAATAATTTATTAGTTTTCATCGCGTTGAAGAATGAAGGAAAGTTCTTTTTTGGTCCATGTCTCAACCTCATCACTTGGAACTTTACTGCATACATCTTCACAGGATATAGAAAGTTTATATTAAACTGAAACATTTTATTTTTATATTCTATAAGTATTTAAATGTAATATTGCACAATAAATAGCTATTGTGTACGCACCCTTAAGCCACAAAGTAAAGTGGGATTATTAAATACCGGTAATCATTATCATTGAGGGTCGTGTAAGCCGGGAACGACGACACGGTGTGTGGTTATAGTTAAAAACTTGTCATCATACATACTTGTGTACTTATTATATGTTATTACTTACGAACCGCCCAAACTTCACACGGGGAAAATATAGTTAGGACTCCATTTTTGTTCTAATAACGTATTAGACTGTTAAGTAATCTTTAACTCTATCTATGTTTAAAAACCTTAGTTAATCCCTTTGCTATGGTATGTATGTATGTTTCTTCTCATTCTAAATATACCCCTTCTTTATATATAGAGCGTCGGTGGCTTAGGAGTTTAGCCTTTAGTCTTGACTTGTAAACTGCAGGTCCTGAGTTCGAATGCCGCCATGTACCAATGTGTTTTTGGATTTTCATATGTACTACATATTTACCCGACGCTCTTAGGTGAAGGAAAACATCGTGATGCAACCTGCACATATCCGCGAAGAAAATCAAAGATATGTGTATTCACGCAAAATACGCGCTAGTC
This sequence comes from Papilio dardanus tibullus, assembly GCA_013186455.1. NCBI lineage: Eukaryota > Metazoa > Arthropoda > Insecta > Lepidoptera > Papilionidae > Papilio > Papilio dardanus. The sequence continues at coordinate 47,783 of QDHC01002308.1, forward strand.
GTGAACTTGCGGAAAATGGAGCCCATCATGGGTCGAAACCTTTAAGCTTTTTTTACTCCTTCTCAAATACAAATGCTCGCTACATAGCTCGCTCGTAAGCTTTTGATTCAGCTTACTCACGATAATTCCTTCAGATGTGTGACCAAGAGCTTTTCAGTCACTTACATGTTTTTTTTATAATATATAGGTGGCAAACGAGCAAACGGTCACCTAGATTCGCCGAAATAGCGAAGTGATCGTTAGCCATAGTTAAATGAAAACTATTATACAACTCAACCCGTTAGCCAGGATTCGGGTAATATAAACGTGTATGCCTAAATATTAAAAAAGGTAAGGTTCGAGCCATGGTGGGCTCCATTTTCCGCAACTCTACGACTAGTGCGTATTTTGCGTGAATGCACATATCTTTGAATTTCTTCGCTGATATGTGCAGGTTACATCACGATGTTTTCCTTCACTGTAAGAGGGTCGGGTAAATATGTACATATGAAAATCGAAAATCAAAAAAACACGTTGGTTGCCTAAATATTTTTGTCTTCAATAAATAATGTGTAACTTTTTCATTTCAATTCAATTTAAAAAAAAGATTTCCTTAATTTTTCTCTTGAACAAACCTATTTCCACATTTCGTAAGCTTGAATAGCGAGCCTGCTGCTAGGCACAATAGCGGGAGGGTTTTTAATTTACCTCTGAACAGAGAAGCCCTACGCTGAAACCTCACAACTTCTAATCGATTTGAAACATGGCGGCACGGCTTTTTCGGACCACGGGGGAGCTTTCCAATGCACTTATGTTTAGCAAAGATTAATTACATTTGAAGAGTAAATTGTTGAAGTAATTATTTAATTATTAGTAAATAATTACATACTGAGTATGTTACCTATCCCTATGAACTTATACCCCCTTATTCTGAAAAAATATATAAAGTACTGCGATAAACGAGGACCGATAAGTCGTCGATTATACGATACAGGCGGACGCTCTGAACTAAATAAGATAGACCAGGGGTCTCCTTGGACCAAATGATGTATCATAAGAAGTACAAGGTACAAGGGTGTTCTGTATTTTGAAATAAATTTTATGAATGTACCAAACGTAGAAAGTACATCAGTAATAACTCTGATTTCGTTTCGGGGTAAAGCGGAAAGAATCGAACCTCATTATTTGCTTTAAGGGTAAATAGAGTAAACAGGTATGATGGTCAATTGCTACGATTGACCCATTGTTGTTAATTATATGATAGAGTTACTTAATTTATGTACCAGACCTACATAAAAGTGAACTTTTTACTCGTAGATAATGGCTTAGGTAGTTTGCAGTGGGCGCTATGTTTCCTCTACTCCACGACTCCCCCGCTTTTGTGTGAGGGCAGATCTTGGATCATTCCAGCAAAACCAGGTCTCAAAAGAATCCCAGTAACCCTTTTATGAGGGATCCCGGCTTGCCAAGATATCAGCTGGACACTGTTGGACAGTGTTGTGTGATGTGAGAAGCTGTTTCTTCTGTAAAACCTGGGCAGAATTAAATAGTTTTATAACGCTGTTAAAACGACCTTGCAGTTTATTGGTACAAGTTGATTTATACATTGACTAAGGGTTTTAGCTTTTATAAAAGGAAGGAAAGAAATAAGACCAATGTAAAAACATTTTATTGATACGATACGAGATGCAAGTACAATACACGAGGTTCAAATCAGCTTCATGTCATAACGATTTTTTTGTATCAAAATATCAGGTGTTGGCACGTCGGGCAAACTAGTTCTCTGGTACCCCAAGTGCCAAGTTAAATAGCGGGCAGTATCTTTGTAATAAACATTACCAAAGCAAAAAAAAAAGTCAAGAACAATAGGGAATTGTTCTAAAATATACTATTAAAAATATATTATTTGCACAGTTACTAGATAAAAAATACATAACGCTTGAATTTTTATAGTGGCAACATTGTCACAAAAAAACCTGAAAATATTTATCTGTGCCAACTTCAAAACTAAATTGTCAAATTTTATTGTCGCAAAAATTTCAGTCATATTTTGAAACATTTATTACGTGATCATAAAAATAATATTTAAAAATATAATATAATTATCAAATAGTTCCATTTCGGGATTGCCGTTTTCTTCGGCTGTGTAAATTATTGGTGGTAGTGCGTGAAGATTCGCATAAATGAATGATGTCGTTGAGGTCGAAGGTGTTAGCTCTAGTGGAGGTGCTTTTACGAGTTCCACCGCTCTTTGTGGTGGATGAGTTTCTCAAGATCAGCTTGGGGCTGCCGGTGTCGAGCGGCGACGAGGTGTTGGTGCTAAGCAACGTGACTGTGGATCACGTAGACCTGCCTGAAACAGATGGAAATTATTACGATGCTAACTTCTATAATGCATTCTTCTTCACTTTCTTCAAATTCGTCGTGTGTTGTTTAGGTAAGTTGTTTTTTTTTAGAAACTATTGTAACTCACAAGTATTTGAAGGCCCTTTCGATTTCGCAAGACGTTTTGCAATCGCAAACTGTTTACTTGGCGTTGTAATGTCACAATCTTTGCAGACCCTGAACAAGTATTTTGTTAATAATAAATATTTGGTATTTGCATTATTCTTTATATGAACTTGAAATTTATGATTAGTTTTGTTAAATTGTATATGTAAATTGACTTATAGCTTAAGTTATTTTTCATGTCAATGTAAAAATATTAAAATAATGATTGAATTACTTAAAAATATATTAATTCAGTCTCACTGGGGACAACAGATATACTTTCTATCTATACTATCTATATTATATTGAACTTAAACCCTTAAATTGCACAGATTATCCATGAAATTGTCAAACATATTCACTCTGTGTCAATGTTTGATAAGTTATTAATTGTTGTTTTTTAAAAACAATAATTAATAACTATGTTGCATATCATTGATAAGTGTGTAGTCATTTAAAATAATGACAATACAAACAGTTTATTGAACTATGAATTGATAAATTTCTAGAAATATTTAAATTAATCAATATAGGATTTTCAAAAATGCATCTAATCAGAGCGGCGGGAAGAATTTTCCACTGCAGTTGAACTTTGATAAGAGAGAAACCTCTATAAGAGAGAGTTGATATATGGTCCCAATGAGCTACCTCTATAAGCAAGAAACTCAGATTACAGAGAAACCTCTATAAGCAAGACAAATATTGCAGTTCCTTGGAGTCTCCAGGTTCAACTGTATAAGATCACTTCAGTGTTCCCGCTGCTTGCTTGCTCCCATTTCTAATTAAAAAAAAGTATTTAGGCTAGTTTGTACGTTAAATCCTGTTAACCTACTGTAGCCTGTACATCATCATTCTAAGTTCATCCACTGAATGTAGGTTTCCATCGGTTGTCATGATGCCCGGTCCTGCGTCTGTCTCATGAACTCCCATAACCTAAACCTTACCTAGACAATGAGTGAAATCTTATTTATTAATTTGTATAAATACATAAAATGCTGTTGATATAATTACTTGGGCTTATTTTATTATTTAATTGTTATCTGTTTCCCAGGTTTAAACATCCATTGGAGTGCGATAGGTCTAATTTAATTTAAAAAAAAAGAATGATGGCTTAACAATGCTAACCGTCTTCGTGTTTCATGCGTTGCCTTTGGTCTTAATAAATTTTCGGATACTGAAAGCATAGCAAACTTTAGAATAATAATAAATACCTACTACAGGTGAACCTGGATTAGCGAGAGTGCCAGGGACCGCGTTTTTTTTTTTATTTATTTATTTTTTATATTAAAAAGTGGCAAACGAGCAAGCTGCCACTTTAATTCGTTGAAATAGCGAAGCGACCGCTGCCCATACCATCGCAGACTTGCCCCAGGTGCCAAGTGTTACCACAGCCACGTTCGCTGACGATACCGCCATACTCGCTAGCAACAAAAATCCTAATACTGCATCGAAGGTACTGCAAAATAGTCTCGACTCCATAACAAAATGGTTGAAAGATTGGAGGATAAAAGCGAGCGCAAATAAGTCTGTTCACATTACCTTTACCCTACGGAAAGAAACATGTACCCCTGTTAAGCTAGGTGACACAACACTACCTCAAAACAATTACGTCAGATACCTGGGCCTACATCTTGATAGAAGACTAACTTGGAAACAGCACATAAAAATAAAAAGAGACGAACTCAAAACGCGTTACAAAAATCTTTACTGGATTCTAGGCAGAAACATATTGTCAACTGATAACAAATTACTGATATACACGACAGTCTTAAAACCAATATGGTTATACGGCCTACAACTGTGGGGAAGTGCCAGTAACTCTAATGTCAACATGCTGCAGAGAATTCAGAATATTATACTACGTACAATAAGTAACACCCCTTGGTACATAAAAAACAGCGAAATACATTCACACCTTAAAATTGCTACCATCAAGGAAGAGTACACTAATAGTATTAAAAAATACCAAGAGAGGCTCAAAAAGCATCCCAATGAACTGGCATCAATACTTACGAGTAAAAATTACACAAACCGGCTGAAAAAGAAAGACATTCTGCCATATACAAGATATTAGCACCTTTACCTTTAGGAACTGTATGTGATGAGTAGTTGCACTCACTGGAGGGCACACTCGAAAAAAGAAAGGGAAGAAACCTACACCACATCTGAAAAAAGTATTATACTGATGGCAGATCAGACTAAAACACCAAAAAAAAAAATTTGACGCCTCTCTTCTGTGTGGTCGTGGTATTTCACCGGGCGAGCCGGACAATTCGTGCGAAGATCTTAAAGCGGGCTCTACCACTGTGATGTTTGTCTGCCTTGTAGAGGTTTCCCAAATCCGAGTTTCACACTTATGGAGGTAGCTCATTGGGACCAGAGAATGACTCTCGCTTATACAGTTTTCTAACTTATCCAGGTTTGATTGTATGTAGCAACTAGATTATGTGTCAAGTTTTAATACAATACTCAAATAATTTGTTATTTTTAAATACTGATATGAAATATATGTAAGAAATGTTAGGTAATGATGATAATTCATTTATTTTAATGAAACATATAATTTATTGTAAATACGTTTATTCAAAGATATGTGTAGTCACGCAAAATACGCACTAGTCATGGAGTGAAGGAAAATGGAGTCCATCATGGGTTGAACTATACTACTATGTTTATTCATCACAATTATTAAACCGATATAAAAATGTAGATGTTGTTATGTTAACATTTTACAGTAAACCAGGTTTTTAAATTATGTCATGACAATTTAAATAAGAAGATTATCATTAAATAATATTATTCAATGACTAGCTGTTGTGTACGACTTCTTTCGCGTGGAATTAAATAATATAGCCTATTGTTACTCGGGGATAATGTAGCATTCTATGAGTGAAAGAATTTTTGAAATCGGCCCAGTAGTTCTTGAGTTATTTCAATACTAACAAAAATACAAAAATACTAAATTTCTCTCTTTATAATAATACATATAGATTACCTTCTTATTCAAATTCAACTGTACGGTACTGACGAGCTACCTCCATAAGCAAGAAACTGGGATTACAAAGAAACCTGTATAAGCGAGACAAATATTGCGGTCTCTTGTAGACTCGCTTCTCCAGGTTCTACTTTATTAAGTAAATAATTACTATGTGTGACTATTAAAAACAAGCCTACCAAATTATCCATAGATAATATTATCATATCTAAATGCTTAGATTTCAACATATAACTATATATTAGTTTGTCTTATCAGTAGTTCCACGTCATTATTGCATATGTCGATTAAAAAAAATACAAATATGTTACATCATGATGAAAAACTAGCTGTCGCCCTCGACTCTGTCTGCGCAACTAAAACTCATAGTAAGTAGCCTATGTGTTACAAACTATAGTCTGAATCTGAGCAAAATTTCACTGAGATGTTAAGCGGTTTCGGTGCTACCTTCAAACAAACTTAAATCCATCCATACTAACATTGCATTTGTAAGATTATATATATGTATTGATAAGATTGTATCACTAATTACATTAATAAAAGATTTTAAGAAACTATAAAACTATAAAATATAAAGATTATATAAACTACAATAGGAACTAAAATATTTTTTTTTACATTAGTTACAATTAAGACATGACATTTTAATCATCACTAAGTTGTATTTAAATAATTCCTACTAATAAACATTACTAATTTCAATTTGCTCAAGAAGGCCGGTATTAAAAGCATGCATAACCGTCGTGTATGCATAGATGTATGAATGTAGAAGTGAGAGAGGTGTGTCAGGATCGAGTCAAATAGAGGTCCGTTGTTTCTGCCAACCCCTCTGGGTTACAGGCGTGAGTTGTGCTGTTGTAATTTCAATTTAAATACTAAATTTGTAGGTCAATTTGGGTTCTAAGTCTAATAGATCCTTTATTTGTTTTGAATTTTTTTTGTTGAAATTATTCAGCATCAAAAATAAAATAGTATTTTTTTATTAATTATTACTCTTGAAATTAGCGAATAGGTAAAACATAGATTATTTTAGGTTAAATAGATAACCGTAATGTGACCTACAGTGTGGTAATGTTGACATGTTTCAATATACATGCTTTGTCAATGTGAACTCGCACTAATATTTGATAGCACACTTATTCTGAGTTTGATAGAAATTTCTAGAATATAAGTTTAAAAAACTTTGTGACCTTGTGATGTATATTATAATGTTATTCAACTCTATTACAAGTCCCATTATACTGTATCACTGTGACTTTGAAATAATTGCCATCTCATGATGAAAATTCGCACTAGGTTTGTTTAGGTGACCAAGCATACTATACTATTATCATATTTTTATACTTTAGTCTTTATATTACTGTGTGTTTCCATTGCCGATACGCAATTACTTTCAAATATCATCAATATCATCAGCTCACTAAACGTTCCTACCGAGGACCGAGGAGCTTTTTTTTTAAACGGTAGCATTTATGCACCCTCAGCCGGGCGTGCAATGGCGTAGAGAGTGTGGGACTCGCCGGCCACAGAAGGTGACCGTAATACCCACTAAAACCTGACGGCCCTCACACGTATTACGGCGGGGTCGCGGGCACTGTTTAATGTCCGCGACAAAGGAAGCTCGGAGCCTACCCTAAGGGGTGACTAGGAAGCTCGGAGCCTACCCTACGGGGTGACTAGGCCACAGTCAACCAGTGCCAACAGTGTCAACGCATTTTGTCTTTTTTAAATATGAAGGGTTGATATATGCAACTTTTTCGGCAGTTGAATTCTAAAATAACATAACGCGCATTTAAAGTTATGTAATAATTGCTTTTTAAATGATTTAACTATTAAGAAAAATTGATGTCATATCTGCACATCTACCGAAATCTATGTTTTTTATCGTTTTAATGAAAATTTTTGATTGTGCTATTTTTTCTTTTAACTTTAATTAACCATTGTAACGGCTTTCGCGATCAGATAGAATGTAAAATTAATTATGTTTATATTATTATAATTATGTTGGTCATGTTATGTGGTGGTATGATGATCACTAAAGTGGTATTAACGTAACTAAGGTATGAGAAATTTGGATAGTTACAAAGGTTGTGGAAAGCCACAGAATGGAGGGATTGTGTGAAATATCTGCTTAACCCTTTTTAATGCAGAGGCGATATATTTACCACCCACAAAAATGTTGCTTATCTTTCTATACTGTCTATACTAATATTATAAATAGAGAAACTTTGTATTTTTGTATGTATTGAAATAACTCAAGAACTACTGGGCCGATTACAAAAATTCTTTCACCATTAGAAAGCTACATAATCCCCGAGTAACATAGGCTATATTATTTAATTCCACGCGGACGAAGTCACAACAGCTAGTGAGTTATTGTATATAAAGAGTCCTAATTTGTTGCACTGCTAACTAAGGAGGAGCCTTATTATTATAAAGAAAAAAAAATTCGCCTGTGTGACATATTCTTTCTTGGCGCCACTAGCTTTCAAAAAATTGCGACAATTTTAAAAGAAAATTTGTTACTTCGTGAATCCTTCTGCCCTATAAAGGGTTAAGAAAGAGGTAGATATGACGCCTGTTAGAGAAGTATGGAGGTGTACATACTGTGGCGAACCTCCACAGAGACAAAGGCATGATGTGTCAACGTATTTTTACTTTTTTTTCGTATAGAATGATTCGACAATTCCGTGTTATCTCGGTACGAAAGAACTTTGCACTTTATTTGCTACCTAACCTATTATCTATAGGATAATTCAACTGTTTGGATATCTGATATGAGTTTTTATTTGTTTTTTATGACTAAACTTTTGTATCAAAATCTTTTAACTCTATACTTCTATTAAGCCTAGTTCGCATCAGGATAGTATTTTAGTCGAGTAGCAAGTAGCATTTATCCGATCAAAGGATTTACTACGGTTCGGACTCGTTTAAGCCTAAACATACGCACTAGGCTAGTAATGTAGTAACTAAACGTGTCTGAACAGCAACATTTATGTAGAATAGATTAGTTAATCCTTTGTTCGGATACTTGCTACTCGACTAAAATACAATCCTAGTGCGTACAAGGCTTTAGTGCCGTTATGACTGTAGCTTATCATTTCCTTCACCTTACTTAGTACCAGAAAAATCACCTCCTTTTGACGTATTTCATTAACAATTGAATAGCCACCAGGAAACATACAAAAAGATAGTCATCTCCCTCATTCTCATTAATAAAACTGAAACATGTTTTTGTATGCGTTTCAGCAGTGGAAAGTCATTTTACATTAATTTACTTATAATTTACGTAACAACTACGACAGACAATTTGCATACGTTTTTGTATTCGATCTGAAAATCCAAGGCTAGTTACGCGACCGTTTTAATTATTAATCTATATTGATTACTTTTATAAACATAACTTCCGACTTGAGCGTGTTAGCAAAATTAAATTTTAATAAGGACATGCCTGTAAATGGATTGTTTGCATCGAAAAACCTCCGTTACTACTGAATTAAAAAATAAAAAAATCCCCGTGGACGAAGCCGCTAGCAACTGCTAGTGCCGATTAATTTTAGACATCGTGTTTACCTAATAAGTAAACTATTTCGTTCATTGATACACTCCGTCTTTTGTCTTATCTTTAAAAATATTATGCTATCACAATAAAGCGAGAAATTCATAAAATTATACCAGAACTTGATAAACACTCATACTTTAATTCAAACCTGTTTAAGTGTTTAAAAGTTCAATGACACACTTAAAGAAGGATTTTATGCATAACATAAATATTATGATTTTTTTATTTTTACCGTAATATTACAGCAATTGATTTGATGCACTACATAGTATAAAACAAAGTCGCTTTCTCTGTCCCTATATCCCTATGTATGCTTACATCTTTAAAACTACGCGACGGATTTTGATGCGTTTTTTTAATAGATAAAATGATTAAGGAGGAAGGGTTATATGTATAACTAGCGACCCGCCCCGGCTTAGCACGGGTGCAATGATTAGTATGGTTGTTATATACAACGTTCACAGTTTTTCTGTACTGTATTTAGTATCAGTATTGCACCCGTGCGAAACTAGGCCAGTTCGCCAGTAACATAATAAGTATGCTAATATACATTTTTTTTGTTGTTAAAAACAAATAAACGTCTTAGAACCTTGATGGAATCAAAGCATTTTTTTAACAATAACCTTTTGAAGTAAGAGAAAATAGCCCTGGAGTTAATTTCATTTCGCTCTATAATACTTCGCTTGCGAAGTTGCCGACCAGAACTAATGGCCTTGTTTTAACTAACGGCGTTTTTTGTCTTAGCACTCAAGGATGGTAGAGTTTTAACGCTTTACACATCAGGGGGGTTACCCATAGCACTTCTCGATGTGCGATATCGCCGATGGAATCGACAAAAACTGACATAGACATTTGATAAGTGAAGTGATTGTCACGTGTGAAATATCGAACGTCATTGTGAGTCGCACATTTGTGACGTTCGTAGTAGAATCGTTTCGTAGCGAATGTACTTTAGGTAAATTTACTTATAGATATTTTTTAGTTCATATTTTTGAAAAAAAAACATGCATCCTTTCCATTTTTATCCTTTTAATTACCACTAACTGCTGTTCGCGACTTCGTCCGCGTGGAATTAAAAAATATAGCCTATGTTACTCTGGGATAATATAGCTTTGTAAAGGTGAAATTTTGAAATGGGCCCAATTGTTGAGTTATTTCAATACATACAAAATACAAAGTTTTCCTTTTTATAATATTAGTATAGATTTTATTTTTTACGACTAATGGTCACCACTATTGTCGGTTATTTTCACACTTCCTTATTATTCAAATAAACTTGTTAATAATAATTTGTATGTAGATTAATGTAAATATATACAATTTTGAAAATCGGATGCAAGAAGTATACCAACACTTAATGTTGTTTTTTAAAGAGAGTGAAAGAGATGACTATCTTTTTGTGTGTTAAGGCTCAGTTCCAATAACATGAGACCCGATACAGATGACGTCACGGCAAGCTTATTCAATAATGGACAAATAGAATTGAATAGTGTAACTACTGAATCGAACCTGTGACCAGCTTTTAAGCCTGTCATTTAATTAAGAGCGTCGGTGGCTCAGGGGTTTAGCACTTGACTTGTACTCGGCAGGTCCCGAGTTCGAATCCCGCCATGTACCAATGTGTTTTGCGATTTTCATATGTACATGTTTACCCGACGCTCTTTGGTGAAGGAAAACATCGTTATGTCTGCACATATCGGCGAAAAAATTCAAAGATATGTGTAAAGTCATGCAAAATACGCGCTAGTCGTGGAGTCGCGGAAAAATGCAACCCATCATGGGTCGAACTAAAACTAAAACTATGGACTTGTGAATCGAACTTGTGACCGGCTTTTTAACCTGTCTTTCACTGAACTATTGCAGTTTAAGATTTATTGAATAATTAACGGTATTAACAAGAGTACAGTACGCTTAGTTAATGTAGGATGTAAATGAAAAAAAAAACATTTTTTGTTTCTCTTGTAAGTCGGTCACCTTATCTCGTACCACGAAACTGAATATTGTTATAAAATTTACGATAATATTAACGTTGTAAGAGCGATTAAATTATCGTAATACAACATGGTACCGAGGCGATAATGCCCGAGACACTGGCAGTTAAATATACATAAAAAACGTGGTGTTTAAAACACAATTACGCCTGTAATCCATAAAATGTAGGCAGAAGTAAACTACAGTCGAACTTGGATAAGAAAGAGTCCAAGGGACCGCGATATTTGTGTCGCTTATAGAGGTTTCTCTCTAATCCGATTTTCCATCTTATTAAAGTTTTGTATTTGATCAAAGTTCTATTTTACATAGCAACATATTGTAATAAATACAAATCAATATGTGGCCTAGGTAAGCAAAATACGAGGTCATTTCAGAGGTCATTATTAAGTAGTGTTGAATTTTTTTTTTTAATTATCAATCTGCTGTAGTAAAATTGATTAATAAGTGCCAGTTATAAGAATTTTTAGATGTTAAAGAAGCCATTATTACCACGTAGTATTAGATTAAAGCGGTTTTAAACACCTATAAAAACACATTTATAGAAAAACACAGTCATCCCTCCCAATTTCTTTGAAAAAAATTAGAAAGAATGTGTGTGTATTGAATTGTATAAAATCAAATAAAGTCTGTTCGTTAGTGCTAGAAATAGTACTCCGACATTTCGATAGGGCTTACTTAAAACTCTTTCGTAATACCATCGAGGTCCTTGGCTACAAGTTGACTAGAATATACCGGTTTTCTGATTAAATTGAAAGCATGAATATTCAAGCCAATCTAGCCCTTATAACAACAGTTAAACAGTCTTTTATTGATCATTTTAGTAAACACGACTAATTCGTCTGTGAGGAATAAAAAATACTTTAAAGTAAAAGTCTATCCACCAAATATTCAAACGCGTCGATGATCACCTCGGTGTTCCCGCTGCTTGCCACCTTTTCTTATAAAAAAAAAACACCACTCAAAATGCGTAGATTAAAATATAAATGGTATCAAAATTAAATGGCATCGCGAGCGTGGACTTAACGTAACACGCTCTTAAACATTTTTGTGGCGTTCGAGAATTCGTCCGTAAACGAAATCGCCGTAGAATTTGAAGTTTAAGCGCGGACTTACAGAAGACGCTCTTAAATATAAAAATTCGGCCGTATGTGTTCGTTCTTCACGTATTTTTCTAATTTTGGTTTAACCTTTTGCAGCGAGATTCGAAACAACGATATCCTGTAGAACGATACCTGGCCCACGTTTCAAACACTTTATTAAGCGTAATAAACATATCCGTTCGTTGTAATCAAGTATTTAGCGCACGGTACCGAAATAAAACGGGTTTAATCAGAATACAGTCTAACCTGGATAAGAAAGAAACAAAATACATTTATTACAACACATAAGTACCATAAAAACACTCATAGTAAAGTGTTCAAAAGGACCCGGATTAAACCATACTTGCGCTGGTTTTCAGCTCGCTCCTTTGCACTCATGGATATTTGTCTCGCTTATAGTGGTTTCTCTTTAATCCGAGTTTCTCACTTATGGAGGTAGCTCGTCGGGACCGTAGAATGACTCTCGCGTATAGAGGTTTCTTTCTAATTCGAGTTTCTCGCTTATGGAGGTAGCTCATCGGGACAAGAGAATGGCTCTCACTTACAGAGGTTTCTCGCTTATCCAGGTTTGACTGTATGACTTTTATTCACCGCTAAAGCAATATCGAATATAGTAGAAAGTGGTAATTGATTCAAGTTTAAAAAATATGATAGCATAGAGATGATCGATTCAAATTATAGAATTTTTAATCTGTATGAAATTAGAAACCGGTTGGGAATCCTATCTGTATAAATAGACGTGTTTAAGTCGGCTACAAACGTTGTTAACTGTACAGTTAAAATTGACATGCACACGTCAATGTGAACTACACTCGAACTGCTCCTAATTTAGACTACACCACGGTTTTAACTGCGCAGTTTGTACGATTAAAACTGAGCGACTGTAGTCGGTTTTAGACATATTTTTAAAGCTATTAGATGAAGTTTCAATAGTTTGATTTGTTTGTATCCCTGACATTAATTCTGACGTCATTCGATTGGGCATTATGTGATTGAATAAATTATAATAAGGTCAAAGCGTTGTAGGCGCGATGAAGAATCTGACATAATACAAAACATCCAGACTGTAGACGTAATACTTTGATGTGACATGTAATTTCGTACTTTATGTTATACCCAGTTTACATTAATCCTGTCCAGCGATTCTAATTTCGGACTGGAATCATGAAAAGTGGTCTCTACCTGTTTATGACGACAAGTAGAGACCAGGTTTCAGAAGAACTCTTGTTCGTACTAATTGCAGTTTTTCGCCTGTAAATCATTCACGTTTAAATAAATGGACAAGATAATAAACGGATTGATTCTTCGATTGTTGGCAGCGTTAGATTAGTTATGCCATATATTAGTAGGTTTTAAACGTTTCCTTGTCGTTTTATAGCGATCTATCAATATTTCCGTATTCATCTGTATAACCGCTTATTTATGGCCATATTTTAAATGTTTACAAAGATAAATAACCTTCAGTTCGCATATTACTATTACCAGTATAAGCACAAATTCTCAAATGTATCAATTTCTGAATTAAATGCCATTATTTTTGTTTTCAGGATGCATGTCGTCGCTATGCGTGTTCCTGCTCTACACGAAGCATCTAATCATCGTGTACCTGTACATCATGTCGCTCGGCATCGTCTTCGTCTCCTACTGGATCAACGTGTCCGCCATCAAGCAGATCCAGACGCTGACGCAAGCGGTCGCCTCCGCCCAGCCCTCGGCTAGCATGCTCGAAGACATTCTCAACCTAAACGTCAAGAGCCTACTTGATCTCCACGGCCCCGGCGTTCTAGTCATACAGAACTTCGTCATACAGTACAGTCTGTCGTATCTCTTTAAAAATTCCCATCTCGCACCTCACCACCAAACTATACAGAAGATGCTGCCACTCAGTTTTATGGCGCCGTCGTTCCTTGCGATGCTCCCCGTGCCGCCCAGTCTCTTGCACCACTCGCCGGTATTTTCAACACTGTTGCCGCTCTTCCTCATCAACTACGTCCTCTGGTATTCCGCCTACACCATCGTCCAAGTCATCTACACGGGCTACCAGCACGGCAGGCTCTTTGTCAGCAACTATGGCCTGTCGGCCTTGGTCGAAACTCAGTGGATGCGACTCAACGTACCGTGCGTGTTGAGGGTGTTTTGGGTAATAAGAGTCGCCGAACAGGCGGTCCTGCTCCTCTACGATAACTATGACGATGACACCGAAGAGGCTCTTAAGGTGTCAACTCTCTTAGCTGTCCAGTCTCTTGCCTCATTGGCGAAATCATTGCTGGTGACAGGATGCGAGACGATAACGGCCGTACTCGGGATGACGTCGGTGATATCTTTCTTCTGTCATTACATCGGCAACTTTTTCCAGTGGATTTTGCTGACAGATGAGGAGGAAGACAAAAGTATAGGCACCGTTTCAGCCATACTGTTTTACATACTGGCACTACAAACAGGATTGACTTCATTAAATCCGGAGAAAAGATTTATAAGACTTTGCCGGAACTTCTGCCTGCTGTTTACGGCGCTGTTGCATTTCTTACACAATATAGTAAATCCTATCCTGATGTCTCTGAGCGCGTCGCACAATCCCAGCACACACCGACACGTCCGGGCCCTCGGGGTGTGCGCCTTTCTCATTCTATTCCCTATATCACTATTGGTATATCTCTGGTCCCAACATTCCATCTCCACTTGGCTGTTAGCCGTTAGCGCTTTCAGCATAGAAGTAGTCGTCAAAGTGGTCGTTAGTCTTATGATATACTCTTTGTTCCTAATCGACGCGTATAGAAGTACTTTCTGGGAGCAACTAGATGATTACGTGTATTACATTCGTGCGTTCGGCAACACGATAGAATTCTGCTTCGGAATCTTTCTGTTCTTTAACGGAGCGTGGATACTGCTGTTCGAATCGGGCGGCGCGATCCGCGCGGTCATGATGTGTATCCACGCGTACTTCAACATCTGGTGCGAGGCGCGCGCCGGCTGGTCGGTGTTCATGAAGCGAAGGACCGCAGTCAACAAGATCAACTCGTTGCGGGAAGCGTCCTCCGAGCAGCTCAACCGGCTGGACGACGTGTGCGCCATCTGCTACCAGGAGATGCACTCTGCGAAGATCACGCGCTGCAACCACTATTTCCACGGCGTCTGCCTCAGGAAGTGGCTCTACGTCCAGGACAGGTGTCCCCTGTGCCACGACATATTGTATAAGATTGACAACGATCCCAACAAAGACAACAACTCCGAGGCGGGCAACGAGGAGAACAGCAACAATCAGAACCTCCTCCTCGAAGAGGAGCCCGATCTGTTGCTGGGCGACGGCGTCAGGTGACTGATCGACGAACACTTGCAAAACCTAGATTAAAACTAATTAATGAGTCTTAGAATCCGAGTTTTTTCAGTGGTAATTATATTTTTGTATAGGAAGTTATTTGTTTTTAATTCTATATATATACATATTTTATAACGAATCAGTTGGCTACCTGTGATTTGAGGTTTAAATTTTGTATTGTGACGTGTGTGGGTACTCTGTGCGACATCTGTTAGGTCTTAAGTTGTAGTCTCGCGTAGTCCTGTTTTACTCTATTGTTGTCCAAACGAATGTTCACGTTTTTTTAAATGCAAAAAAAATCGCTAGTGCATCTCCCGCCTGAGCTGAATATAAGTGCGTTACTGTTGCACACTTTAACGAAGCTATTTGTAAATAGTTTAGAAATAGCTTTTAATAATTTTCGAAACTATTACGGTGACGAGGACGAAGAAAAAAATTATAAAAATGGTAATTTTTTCATTAAATTGTAAATAAACGATTAATTTAGTAGTATGCTTTGTTTTATTTCCCAAAACCTTGAATCATTTCAGTCAATTGGGGGATATGTAGAGTGATAAAATCTTTATTTACTTACTCCGCGCAGCGACCCAGAGTGGGTCTTGACCTGCGATAAAATTTACTCCATTTTAAATAAGGATAATAAAAACACGTAGGTAGTTTAAAAAACTTTATTAAATTATAAAATAAATTAACAATAACTTACAAATTGATTAAACGTTTTTGTCAACAGGCTCTGCGCATTCACCGCGTCATTCCTCAGAACAAACACAAGATTCTAGTTGAATATGAGGTCCTTATAGTTTGAGAGCAAGTAATAATTAGATACACGACAATTTGTAGAGGTTCTCACGACCGTCAGTCTGTCTGCACGCTCGAAGTTAGCCTTCACTATCTCGTAGTATCTGCCATCACTAGGAAATAAAAATATATTTTTTGAAATTTTGCATTTTGAAGAAAGCTGCAATTTGGTACCTATCTTCTAGACGTTTATTTTGAACATATAGAATTGTTTCTTTACAATCCGTTCCACTTTTTGTCTAGGGGTTCTCTTTTAAGCCTTGTTCGCACCAGGATAGCATTTTAATCGAGTAGCAAGTAGCATTTATGCGTACCCAGGATTTACTACACACTACTAAGCATAAACCTACGCACTCGGATAGTAATTTAGTAACTAAATGTGTCCGAACAGCAAGACTTTAGTAGAGTAGATTAGTAAATCCTTTGTTCGGATACTTGCTACTCGACTAAAATACTATCCTGGACCCACCAAAGCTTTACTGATGAAGATTTCGAATATGAATGAATGAAGTATATGCGTCGGTAAACAAGGAACAATACATCAAAGCCTGATGCATTCTGTATCGCAGTCCCACCAGTGGAAATAAAATGCAATAACCTCTTTGTTTGGAAGAATTGGAAGTCGGTTAAAAATGGATGTCACGCGCTAGAATTCACTAATTGGATATATGCGTATAAACTCACTACCAAATGTATTACTAGTAAAATAGCCCCTTACCTCAAGACGAGACTTTTTAGTTTGAGACATTTGACTCGTAGGATATCAATGGCCTTCTGGCTTTTGTCGCTGAAACGCAAGTTCTCAGGGTCCCAACGCAGTTCCAGGCGTTCCAAGTTAGGACAACTGTTAGCGATACCGTCCATTAACTGTAAGAAAGTTATGGATTATTCCTTATTCTTAAACTACAAAAAATATATTAAAAGGTTATTTGTCCATGTTCGTATCCTAATTTTACGGACAATTTCTTTAGCGAAGGAAACTACCAGAAGTTTTTAGTTCATCGCGTTTTTAAATATGATGACGTAAGGTTACCTGATCAACATGGATATTAACTCCAAGCCTCTCTTGTGTCCCCATAATCAGGATTCTGTATTAAAATGAGATTGTAAGAATGGTAAACCAATGTTAGTGAAAGATACCAAATACGTATATCCAAGAATTGGTCAGTCCAACTGCTCATGCAGTAGTCTAATGCAGTGAAAGCTCTAATATTTAATCAAGGTATATTCCCTTCTCTTCTTCCCAAAAAACAAAAGAATCACGTAATACGGATCAGAAGTCGCTGCGTAATACTTCTACAAACATAAAAAAATCCTTTATTCTCCCTCATGACTCCTCGTTCTACTTATCAATCTCTCGCTTCAACACAGTACTGACTTGGCGTTGGTGAGCAGCTGCAGAACGCTCTGCCAGAGCTGGTCGGTGATGTGCGGCATGCCGCTGAGCACCAGCCCCCACAGCTGGCTGCCGTGACGCGACAGGAAGCGGTGCAGCGCCTCGTCCGTCAAATTGTCTGACGAGTCCACGTCCAACGCTACTAGGTTCCTGGTAATTATTGAAATTAGATATACCTATTAGATCAAATACTTACTGGAAGAGAAAAACATTGATAAAGTATTAATATGTGGAGGGAGGGTAGGTGGAAATAAAATCAATATGAAACCTATTTAGAATAAGACCATATTAATGCCCCTCCTGTAATAAGACCGATCTTGATGTACGGCAGCGAGACTTGGACACTAACCCTCAAAGAGGAAGAAATGCTTCTGGTAGCGGAAAGAAAAATCATGCGTAAGATCCTGGGCCCTGTGCAGAGAGATGACGGCAGCTGGAGAATTCGATACAACAAGGAAATCGAGAACATGGTGGGCGAACCAAACATCATGGGAGAAGCTAAAGCCCACAGACTCCGCTGGCTGGGCCATCTGTTGAGGATGGGGGAAGATCGAGGTGTCAAGGCAGCTTTCCTCGGGATACCTATTGGCCGCCGACCCGTGGGCCGGCCCAGGTACCGCTGGCGTGACGCCGTAAAGCTGGATCTGCACGAGCTAAAGGCAGTTGCTTGGCAGGAGACAGCGCAAAGACAGGCGACGCTGGCGTTCTCTCGTGTCGGAGGCCAAGACCCACTTTGGGTCGCTGCGCCAGCGGAGTAGTAAGTAAGTAAGTAAGTAATGCCCCTCCTAGACCTAGCCCAGATCATTGACTGGCGATGTCCATGCGCCTGTTACTTGTTTTTTTTATAAGAGAAGGGGGCAAACGAGACATTTGCAACACTCGAGGAACAGCAAATGCGTTGCCGGCCTTTAAGGAATAGATAGACTCGCTTCTTGAAGGAACCTAAGTCGTAGCAGTTTGGAAATACCGCCGAGGACAGACTATCCACAACGCGGCGGTGCGAGGCAGAAAGTTCCGCGAAAACCGCACGGTGTTTTAGTCAATATTATATTTTAAGCTGTAGAATATTAACCAGGAGACTGACAACTCCTTATGTCTAAAAAGAAATAAATACGTTCAATGCCACGCCACCCCCTGTCTACTATTACATAAAAAACCCTACTTTCAGTGAACCTATTTCATCACTTACCGGGCAGTACCAGCCTCTGTCCAGGCTTTAAGCACGGTATCATTAAAGCCATTGATCTGACCCGCGCTTAGGAACCTGAGCCCCGGGATCCGGGTCAGCATGTCAATGAGGCACTCGGTTGACAGGTCTGTAGCGGTCACATCCAACTCCTGTATCGAAGACTTCTCCCATTCCACTTGCATCACATACTCTGATTGTAGACCTGGGGAATTTTATTGTGGTAAAGTACTTCTATCTTAGACAAAACCCCATTGACTTGATAACCTCCTTCTTTCATAAATCGGTTAAAAATTAATGGAACTTGATTTATTTTAGGTTTGTATCGAAACGAAAGATAAGTGATGCTATCTTTAAAGACAAAGGCAGCACACGCTAAGTTGCTTAATTGTTTTTATTGCTGTTTAATTGAGACTAAAAGTAGAGTCATTTATTATAGATTTCTCCCAATAATTTTACAACAAAAACGTAGTTTTAGTCACAAATAAATAAATGGAGACTAGCCTAGCGGGCACTAAGACAGGCTCCGAGCTCAGTGAGGAACTAACTGTTTATAAATTGATTGACATCTTATACGGCTCCCCTTTGCGGATTTGGCGAGTGTTTTTAAAAGTAAGAAGAACTAACTGCATCCGTTCATAAGCAGGCAGGTGAGGCGGCGCGAGCGCTGGAATAGCGTCTTCATTGTTGAACCCGTCACTTTGTTGCAGTAGTTCACCGCGAGGCATTCCAACTGAACATAAAATATACCTTATAAAACTAATATTAAAGTGTATTTTGCAATGAATACCGACTGTCGATATTAACAAAAATAATCCTACTTACCTTCATAAAGTATTAAGTTACTAAATAACTTTTGTTCGCGACTTCGTGATAATGTATCTTTCTAATGGTAAAAGAACGTTTAAAATCGAAGCAGTCCTTTTAGAGGTTTATATTAAAATGCATATATTTTACCTGTATACAGTTAGAACTGAAGGCGTCAATATGTGAATCATCAACAAAGTTGATTCCGTAAAGGTTAATGACCCGAAGGTTGGGGGTCGCTGACTTTAGCTTGTGCACGTTGATTACCTCGTAGATCTCTTCCTCTTCTTCTTCCACTTTCTCATACGTACCTATAAAAACATAAATTACAAAGATAAAATATTAAAATCATATTGAACCTTCAACATAGCTAAATTATGGGAAAATATAAAACGACCACCAAAAAAAATAAACGTAACACCAAATTGATTTACCCAAAATAAATATAATAAGAACAAAAAAAATAAAACTGTACCAAACATATGATACTCTAAATAAAAATTCATCTACCTATTTAAATCACGCTTCCTTCAGAAAAAATATTTTCACATCAAAATTCATAAATTAGCACCTAATTTCAAACATCTAATTTTTGTGCTTTTATACCCAAATATATTGCAAATCAACCTAAAAATGTATGCATAAAACCAAATAAACTATATTGATACCAAATTATATTATATTATATTTTATCCGTCCGTTACTGTAGGGCACGGACGCACTCGCTGCGCTGATCTTTGGTATTCGCGAGCTGTGACGTTGCGCTTGATGGTTGACTGAAGTGCTTCTAAAGTAAAAAATATGCAGATCTCACTAATATACAAATTTTTCTATTTACTTTACTAATTATGAAGATTGTTTTACATCGTTTAATTTAAATTCATGTCAATTAAAAACGCGTACCAACTGCATAGTTAAGGTTATGTTTAGAACATGTTGAATAAAATAAAAAACAAACAGGTAAGTTATAAAAAAAACTATCAATCGAATTATAAACATTAAGAATTGTTCGTCTCAACGAACAAACATCAAGCACAAGGTGGACCCTCGCCTTGCCCGCCCCATCCAGCAGGACTGGCGTGTGCCAACAGTCATCCGAAAGCTGCCCACATAGTCGCCCGTCTGGAGACTCCCCAGAATGATACCTAACGTACAAGAAAATTATAAATTACAAACTAACCTTCATAAAAAATAATGATATAGGTCTTTTCAGGTCCTATATTCGTATACGCTTAATCCAAATATGTGTTACGCTAATGGTAATTAATTGAATATTATTCATAATTTTTAACCATTCTTGACATATGAAATCATTGTTGTTTAGTAACTTTCATTGCAGATCAAATAAAATTTAAATAAATAATTAAATAAATAATCAGCAAAATGAAAGCTAAAAGTAATCAATTGGTCATATTTAACGGTGGTTAAGTATTAATACTGCAACCTTATTACCGATAAAAGTAATAAAATGCAACAAAAACCAAACTGTATGGGTTGGGTTTAGTTTAGGATATTTTAAATTAAATCAAAGTCTAGGTTATGCGTGAAACGCCCCTTATGTCACTCCCACATACGTCAGCTAAAATAGATACTAAAAAAATAAAATAGGTGAACAATAATTTAAATTGGTTATATTTTACTATTTTAGCACAAAAATATGTAACATATTTGAGTGAAATTTTGCATTAAATTGAGGTTATAAATTAGGTGCAACTTTATTATTTTTGATGGCAAAATGATTTTTTTGGTGATAGTTTTTCTATTTTGATTGAAAGACTACAAATATTTTGGTGGTAGTTTTTATATAAATTGTGGATCGAAAATAGATGATGATTTACTTTTTTTTGCTGATAATAAATATTTATTTTGGAGATCAAATTTATTATTTTTGGTTATCGTTTAATTACAAGCCCTAAATTATTGTCTGAATTCAACTAAACTTAGTCAAAATACTCGAAGATTTCACAATATTTATCGCGTAGATAAAGCTTATAGTCAACTATTTCGACAGCTTTCATATCGGGGGTGTAACTCAGTGGTAGAGTGTCTGCTTCGCATGCTGAAAGTCCTGGGTTCAAATCCCAGCACCTCCAAATACCTTTTTATTTACAACCTCCAAAAATATCTTTTTGTTTACTGTTCTTAGATTTGTAA
Source organism: Papilio dardanus tibullus (assembly GCA_013186455.1). Lineage (NCBI taxonomy): Eukaryota > Metazoa > Arthropoda > Insecta > Lepidoptera > Papilionidae > Papilio > Papilio dardanus. The sequence continues at coordinate 69,558 of QDHC01002308.1, forward strand.
TGATTATCCAATTTTGATAACGTTGTTAAGAAATAACACAAACCTATTAAATGCAATATCTCCAGTCCGTTAATAAAGTTATAAATTTTTCTCATGAAACCCTCCATGAAGATAACTTCTGATAGACAAATGCAAAGGTATCGCAGTTTTGTTGGGAACGCCTGCATCTCCGAGAAGTCGTGGAGTTGCATAGCTGAAATATATTGCTATTTTATTTTCACAGGCATATTATATTCAGTCTCCATTTTTTTATTTCTATTAAATTACCTGTACTAAAGTCCAATAGCATATGTGTCAAATTAGGACATTTAGCAGCCAATTCGTGCAGCACGGTGTGTGTTATTAATTCAATCGGCAATTCAATGTAACGTAGTGAAGGGCCGAATCTTATAGATATTAGTGCCAAAAGGGATTCCAGGGACCCTGAAAAATAAACACAAAAGTACTTTTAATGATTTATACATCCCAAACATACATACCGTTTTATTTAATTAATCGTTTATAAAATATCGGAATTTTACTGATTCACATCACTAAAACGTCACATTGACAGCTGTTAGAATAAACCGGTAATTTTTAGCTTTTATCACTTACCTACATGTAGGCCTGATATCTCCGGTCGAAGACTGACATGGGTCCATAAACGTGTGTCATATGCCACCATCCTCCATCGCTTGCAGACTGTTGCCATGCGGCATATCTCACGGTGGCTCAAGTACGAGAAGATATTTAACAGGACTTTGTCGGGAAGTTTCTCTATGGTCTGAAAATCATACATCACTATAGTTTGATAATCTGTATTTTCGGATTTCTATTTTAGATATCAACTACCTTGATCTTAATAAATACATTGGACATCTAAAATTATTGTTATCAAACTTAGAAACAAAACAAATTACATAACTTAGTTATACTAGTCTTAAGATTACGTACATTACATTTATTTCAGCACACTAAACCTAAAGTACGTGTCAAAGTAGTTTTCCAAGTAAATTGTACTTCTATTTTTTTTATTATCGCAACCTTTGATTTCATAACACAACTGAAGATTCTACCATGCATTCATCATTTAATAGTAAGATTACCGTGCCAGCGAAAGGACTCCTGACTCCACCTTCCGTCAGGTAAACCTGACTGGCTTCCAGAGCCAACTGGCCCCAAACATCAGTAGATAAATCCATTCTACTTCATATATTACTCACAATTCACGTAAAAATTAAATAAAACACAATTTAAATACAAATACAAGATAGACGTTGAAAACTCAATGGCGTTCTATTAAAAGGTACGCTGTGGTTAATTTTGGAAACGTCTGGGTGTCGAAACGGGGTTATAAGTTCGTTACATGTTAGGTTAGAAAGTTAGTTAAATAATAGTTTGAAATTAAATAAAATCATAATTAATTAAGTTACAATTTAATAACTATGACCGATTGAGTTATCCTTTTTATTAATTAAAATATTTCATTTTTTTACTCTATGGTTCGAAATAGGCGGGAGAATTTGAATGTCAGATTGTATCGAATAACTTCGTAGACTTCATACACAGAAATTCTAAAAACCAGGATACAAACAAACAAGAGCGTTGATCCTATAATCTTTTTTTGTGAACTTTAGCCTTGAGGCCCTGCCGACAAAATTAATATTTATTACGGTTGCATACTATAACGTAAATATTTCCCAAGATTGAGTTAATTATAAGATTCTGTATGCAACTATGACGTCATACTATCTAGCTAGAATATCATATAATTACTATAGAGTAAAGCTTTACCACATATTTGTCATATATTTATGCAGTTTTATAAAGTAACTTTTGGTACATAGCAGAAAGTTATTGATAAAATCTACAATATTGTAAATAGTTAATCTATACACCAACAGATGGCGTGCTACTATAAAGTTTTGTTTCGCGCCGAAAGCAAACAACTTTTAAAATTTTCCATTTTATTTTATGATTTTTTAGTTGCTATTTGTTGTATTTGTAAAAATATTTACTAAATACGAATCAGGGTACAAATATCTTTAATAACTTTTTTTTAATATTATAAAGTGGCAAACAAGCAAGTGGCCTCCTAAATTCATTGAAATAGCGAAGCGACCGCTGCCCATAGCCATCTGCAATTGAAGATGCGTTGCCTAATCTTCGGAGAAAGAGGCCCACAGCAAAAGGATAAATTTTACTATAACAACAACAACACAACTCACGCCCGTTACCCAGAGGGGTAGGCAGAGACAACGGACGTCCATTTTAAACGATCCTGACACACCTCTCTCGCTTCTTCTACATTCATACATCTACGCATGCATACACGACGGTTACGCGTACTCTTAATACCGGCCTTCTTGAGCAACTCCCCAATTTGACCGGTATAAGTCCGCGTCGGGCGACCCCGTCCAACACTTCCACTCACTTTCGCATCATAAATCTTCTTCGTTCACCTGCATTCATTCATCCTCTCAACATGTCCAAACCATCTAAGCATACCTTTTTGAATTTTGCACATAACATCTCGTTCCAAACCACATTCTTCCCTTATAATTCTATTCCTAATTCTATCATTCACACTTACACCTATCATACTTCTCAAAGACCTCATTTCCACTGCATTTACCTTACTCGCATCCTTTTCCTGCCAAACCCAAGACTTACTTTTTACTATGAATAAAACTATTATACATTCTCAAATATGTACGTCCTAGATTAATTCTAAATGTTACTTAGTAGTTCTTAGTAACAATTATTATTTAAAACCGCAGTCACTATTACTACAACACGTTGCAATGCGATTGAAATGTGCCCGTCGTCATCCATCACCGCGTCATGCTATTTGGCTGCATCGGATAGACAATTAATTTGACTGTCAGTTAAATGTTGATCGAGTGAAACAATCACTATTAGAACTTCGAGTAGTATAAACAATGTAAACAAAAATGTATACTTTTTTGACTTACATGTTACCTTTTACAAGAAAATTAATAGCCATTAAATTAACAATCGATTCAACGATGAACTTATTACTTCTTACCCTCTGTAGCCGAAATGGGCTAAACTTTTTCTAAAAGTGAGGAGTCTTCTACTCGTATTGGGTCATGGAGAGGCACCGGTTTACATTCAGTCAGGTTTCTTGAAGTTATCTTTTATTTTCTACTAGTTATAGTTATTCCTATGAAAATTCATCTTATAACAACCAGTACAATTTGTAGTTAACGAAGTTTGTACTTAGTATGGTTTTAAATGTTATTCGATAATTTCCGTGATAAAAATCTGAAGCAATTTTAATGACGAAGAATCTGGTAGGTCGCTATAATTAGCCATTTAGTAATTAAAATTCGTCGCTGGCCACACAAAAATGCCAATAATCCCCAGCTGAAGTGACTCATACGTCCAGGAAATACCTCCCGCTTGCCAAGTGTAGAATGTACATAAACGTAGTAGACTTTCATAGTTATGATTTTTGTATTGTTGTCTCTATTTAGTCAAGAACAATGAAAGGAACGACAATATGTCTTAACACAAGAGCCGTGGCAATGGAATACAACGGTTACAAAGCATTTTCAACATGTCGGAAGAAATTTATAATTTTCCGAACGTCTTCGTTCACATTAAAAGCGAATGCAAGATTTCACAAGTTGATTGAGGCCATTTGTTCTTAATTTATTTTAAAACAGCTCTCAGTATATTTCAACATCGAATTGTTTGAACTGGTAAACAATATGGCCGACAATGTAGGGATTCGAAGATTGAATCGAATTGTAGCAAACATTACAGCGAAATAAAAAGTATAAAACGAGCAGCAAATCATGCACTTCGATGCCTATGATCATATGGGATACTAGAAGTTGTAGAGGCTTTGCCTGGACCTGTTATTACAAGTAACTAGTGGTTCCTGTTCATATCCTAAGCTTGAACAAAACAAATTTGAAAGTGGTATACATATTTAAAATTATTTATTTATAAATATTTTAATAATACTTACTATTAAATGTTTACGCCGAAAACTAGTCTGCATGTCATCCTCCCTCGATATAGCGATGGCCGCAGTATCTACGTTCAGGATGCCCCACGAATCCATGATTTAAAAAAATAACTTCAACACCCGAAACAACACAGACACACTGGCTGATTAGAAAAAATAAAACGTTCGAAATTTAAAATTCACTCATCCAATAATTTAACTGCGAAAACACTTTGATTTTCAAAGGGACATTTTTTTACAGTTTTTTTTATTTTCACTTTCTAACGCAACGACCACTGTTGCTTGCGGTCGACTTTGTTGTAAAGTTGTGTCGAAGAAACGTATCTACCAGGTTCAAAGATTTAAATTGGCAAGACGAAATAAGTGCGGCATTTCGCTTCAACTGGGCTGAAATACGATTTGGCTGCCAAGAAGACTTGTAATGCAATCATGTCACAGTGACTGACGGACAGACGTATTAACCCGTCTATCTGGCATCGAACCGTGTCTGTCTCACGCGGCAGACATGTAATGGGGAATTAATTATATTATTACAATATAGTGGTTTCGGGTTTAAACATCCGTTTTGACTCCCAGAAATGTTTTCGGAATAGCAAACCAAGGCTAAGTATTTTAGTATGTCACAATTAACAAGACCTGTATAAAGATATTTTATAGAAGAGAGTAGAACATGTCTGTCTATGTAGCACCGATCAATTTTCTGGAGTTTTATAAGTCGTGTTCTAAACTTGATCTGGTATACATACTAAACTTTTAAGCAACTCAAAATACCTTAAATATTCAGTTGTATAAATACTTTATATAAATTGCATATTTTACACAAAATTTAAATATTTCTAAGTTAGTCGTGAATTTCCTACGAAAATATATTTTTGTTTACATCACCTCAATCGGATGCCTCCCGAAACATGTTGAATAACCTGTGACAATGTTATCTTAGTATATACAATGTTTTATAGATGGCGCTATCGTAATTTAAATACAATTTAAAAACACGTTTCTCTCGTTTTCTCTTCACCTTTTATTTTTCATGTCATATATTTAATTCTAAATAATTCATAACATTCTTCATAAACTCAAGAACAAGAGAATTTTAAGAGTTTTTTTTAAAATATTGGTAAGTTTTCAGGGTTGATTTATTGGCAACATTTATTAAACGTCATTCCTAATGCCAATTACCGTTCTACGTTCATTCATTTCATTAACCGTTCAAAACAAAGCCGTTCAATTACTCATTCAATTGTTTATTATCAATCTATGAATTTCGAACAAATTCCACTTTATTCCAGCTAGTAGCGCAACGGGTGCAGGTTTACCTTACGATTTCGCGGAAAGTTAATTGTTTGTTTTGTTTCTTAAAAAATGATGTTATTATAACGGAATTTTGTGCTGGTATTTTTTTAACCGGTGTGATCGGAGTGTGATATTTTATCACTAATCTGTGAAGATAAGGGCACGATCGGGCGTTCTCAATCTCAGTGCAGATTAGTTCGTCTGGAGAGAATCATTTTATCTCGGATAAATATGAGAGAATATCACAACTAAGAGGATAAAGATCGAGAAAGCTCGTGTTTTAATTGATTTGTTACACGTGCTTGGAAACTTTTAATTATGGAAACCTCAGTTATGGCGGGTTTTGTTCCGGAATATTTTTGGAATTTCGTTGAGGAATTGGACGAACACCCGTGGCTATTTTCAGCTCTTGCTTCGATATTAGTTGGTTTAAGTGGTATTCTGCCTTTGCTGATCATTCCTATCGATGAAACTGCGACGTTTAAAGACGGAGGTGAGTACATTTAATATTTTGTAATGCGTATTATTTATAACTTTGAATCGTCACTTGGATTGGCGCCGGTTCTTTGTTTTACTTACAATGTACTACGAAATTTTGAAATACCTTTTGACTAATTATATTGATATTAGAACGATATCAACTACGGATATTACAATAATATAATAAATTCTGATCATCTCTTTTTTTACTTATATTATTTCGCTTGTAATCAGCCTGCAATAATTAACTCTTAATAATGCAATTACAATTTATTCTCGACAATTAATACGTTTTTTTTAAGACAAAGGACCAATCAGTTTATTTTATGTAATGCAATACCAATTAGATATTGGACATTCACAAAAATGGTTATCAAGAAATTGCAAATTTTTACTCTTTCTCTCTGCATTGTTTTCCCATTCGTGAGGGTTACAATGGTTTTATTGTGAATTGTGATCTTTTGTAGACTTTAAATTTATTAATTTTAAATACTGCAGTGTCATTTATATATTTTTCTCTTTATTTTCATACTAGCTGTTGTGCCCGACTTCGTCCGCGTGGAATTAAATAATACAGCCTATGTTACTCGGGGATAATGTAGCTTTCTAATGGTGAAAGAATTTTTGAAATCGGCCCAGTAGTTCTTGAGTTATTTCAAGACAAACAAAAATACAAAGTTTCTCTCTTTATAATATTAGTATAGATGGTTATTGTTATCCCTATATTTTTTCATATAATTACATTGTGCTGCAACTGAACCAATCAAAACATGGAAAGGAAGTGTTCACCATTTTGGTGCTGTACAAAATGTTTTATAAACTGTTGATATTAGCGTGGGAATTGTAAGCTTCCTACATTATAGTTGATTGTTTTGTATTAAGACTTTAGTTTTGAGGAGTCCTTATTTTATCCTCTTTACTATAGCAATCTATAGTTATCTATACTAATATAAAAAGAGATAAATTTTGTATTTTTTGTATGTTTTGAAATAACTCAAGAAGAACTGGTCCGATTTCAAAAATTCTTTCAATGTTAGAAAGCTACATTATCCCCATAGGCTATATAATTCCACGCAGTTGAAATTTGTTATATTTGAATAAAATACATTTTATTATTGTTAAATTATTTATTTTGATTATCATTTAGTATTTTTTTTTTATAGTGAATGATGAGAGACCATATGCACCAGTTCTAATATTGTATGTTGAGTGATATTTGTTCATATATTCTAATTTCAAACATAAACATAGACAGAGAAAACATAGACCGCTGGATATATATTTTTCATTCACACAAGAAAAAGAAGGACTTATTTCCATGTCTTGTAAAAGAACGAGATAGAATGTTTTGTTCCTTTTGCTGGCCAGCGGTCTTAATATATTAATAGTCTAAGAACATAAATATTATAAATTGCATTAGTAAATGCATGCACAGAGTTTATTTTATCTATGTCTCTACCCATAACAATATTACATATTGTTGTCCCACTCTTCTCTTTGCGAAAAAAGAGATAACAATATGTTTTCGTACAAGTAACATAGCAGTGGAAACCCACACTAACATAAAACATAAATAAGTATATAAAAGTGTGATCATGCAAATTCTGTTATCAGACACTTCTTGTGTCTTTCTCAGAATAATTAATGTAATGTTATTTTTCAATGCATGCATTTAATACAATAGATTAGTCAGAAATTAATACTGGTTCTTTGTTCAAGTATTTGTAACTTAATCTCGACTGTATCCCCCTTATTCCGAAAAAAAAATAAGTATTGCGATGAACGAGAACCAATAAGTCGTAGATTATACTGGAGGACACTCGGAACTAAATAAGATAGACCAGGGGTCTCATTGGACCAAATTATGTATATAAGAAGTACCAGGAACAAATATGTTCTGTATTTTGGAATAAATTTTATGAATGTACCAGTACCAAACATAGAAAGTACAACAGTAATAACGCAGATTCTCGCTTCGGAATAAAGCTGAAGGTATTATCTGAATTCTTCCTGGAATGTAGAACTAAATGAATCCCAAATTCTAAGAATTGAGACCATTGGTTTGCATTGGAGTTGGCCCTCGCAAATTCGTTCGCGGATAAAAATTACTATTTTTAATTTTATTTTTCATATTTATTCGGTTTTGAATAATAGTATTGTATTGAATCTGTTTCTATCAAGTCGTATTTTTTTAAATCGGAATAATAACTTAACAATTTGTTGCTGAGTTCATCTACCTCATTTTCTTAGCTAATATACGGAGAGCACTTGAAAATGTTTCGATACGATTGCGTCGAATTACGAAATTTGAGATATTGCCCAAACATGGTCGGACAGTGCTGATTTCTAAAGCGATAACAAAACAAAATACTTGATATTACTTATCTTGCTTTGCATTTCAGATCAATCACTACACGAGACAATTATTTAAAAAAATATATAAATGCGTTTGAATGTATGTATATTCGGTATGTATGTTCGAAGTTACAGACCGGCTCAACGAATCCCAATAAAATTTGTGTATGCTAGCTGTTGTGCGCGACTTCGTCCACGTGGAATAAAATAATATAGCCTATGTTAATCGGGGATAAAGTAGCTTTCTAATAGTGAAAGAATTTTCGAAATGGGCCCATTAGTTCTTGAGTTATTTCAATACAAACAAAAATACAAAGTTTCTCTCTTTATAATATTAAGTATGGATAGGCTAGGCTAGGATAGTCGGGAAGAACACATAAGCTGTTTATTAAAACGTAATAGTATTAGTTATTGAATCGTATAATTTCCAATTACCGCGTCCAATTGTAATATTTTCTTCGCCTACCCTACGTGTTATCAAGACGCAGATGTGCGCAACACTTTTGCTGAACGAACCGTGAAATTGCCATTTAAAACAACTACGCTATAATGTTAACAAGTTTTAATAAATGATTTATCGATAGGTATTGAAATCTATACTAATATTACGAAGAGAGAAACTTTGTATTTTTGAATTTTTGTATGTATTGAAATAACTCAAGAACTGCTGGGCCGATTTCAAAAATTCTTTCACCATTGGAAAGCTACATTATCCATGAGTTACATAGACTGTTATTTAATTATTTGAAGTCGCGCACAACAGCTAGTTTTTTTATATTATGACAGGTGGATCGTCAGTTTTACTCGATCCAAGAGATTGGCGTTTCAGAGATTCCATATCTACTTTTGTTGGTATTATATTTTTTTTTAAGTTTTTTCTAATTCAAAATATGCCTTTAAACCTGCCTTCTATTGTTTTTTTTCAAAACGTTAGTTTTTTGTACAAGTTTTGGACACGGGTTCAAATGCGAGTTTTTATTTCTAAGAATTCGTATCTTTGAAATATTCTCTTTATACATACGTAAGCTTTGAACGCATCAAGATACTATTTTAGTCGAGTAGCAAGTAATTTATTAACTACGTGTCCGCACAGCAGCAACATTTTAGTAGAGTAGATTAATACCTTTGTTCGGATATCCTGGTGCAAACAAGGCTTTAGCGAGTTAAAACATTAGTAAACCAAAATTTTATTAAACTAATTTATTTAATGAACAGTTGTAATAGACTTGTTGTATTGTAATGTCGCGTGTGAGATATCGAATCGCTTTGTAGCGCATGTACTCTGGGTAGCCCCTTGGAATGTAGAACTAAGTGGAAGGCAAATATTTGTTTTTACCATAATAATAAAGAAATCCAGGTTAAAGTTTAATTGTACATATTGTTGACATACGATGAGTTACAAACGATAACGGTATGAATAAGCCGACAATATTTTATCTGCATTATAAATAAAGTAAACGGGTGTTGACTGCTGAAGTCAATGATATGAAAAAATACAACGTATGAGAAAATGCATAAAAAATGATTGCGAAATCATCATTCTAAAGTAATTTTTACAGTAAATTGTCTGCCTTCCAAAGTTCACAAGTTTGTCGTTACCGATGTCACGCAAAAACAGACCTTACGACAAAGCAAAATCTCCGTTTTGTGCCCGAACACAGTGTAATTAAGCCATAGGTTTACAAAAGAGGGTAGATAAAATTAAGTCGACGAAAAAAAAGTTAGGGAACAGCCAAAAAAAGGTTTTATTCCCCCCTGTTATTTATGACATGGTCAAGTTGACCATCTTTCGAGGCATTTATTTCGTAATTTGTGACCTTAATAATATTAAAGGTCTATTATCTGGCCTATACGAGTTTTATCTCTACGTGAGAAGCTGCACACGCTGATAGTGTAGAGATGAAGATAATTCAACCATTGACACACAGATGACCGATAATACGAAACTAATAAATAACACTTGACAATACACATTGTTTTAAATATTAGACACAGACAAGAATAACCGGCGGGCATCAGTAGTCTTTTATAATACAAAGAGGCAAACGAGCAAAGTGGCCACCAGGATTCGCTGAAAAATCCGAATCGACCCCTGCTCTTAGACATCTGCAATTGCAGATGCGTTGCCTACCCTTAATCTACGGAGGAGGAGACGCACAGCGAGAGGATAATACCTCTTCCTATTCATCTCCTCCCCCGCCTAAAAACTGGTCTCTGGCACAACACTCTGCAGACGAAACACGGAAAAGCTTCCATTTGAAGCCTGTCTTCTGTATGGATTCGATAGTGAACGTCAATAATGTATGGAACTGACAATGACGTACGATATCTCACCCGTGATAAGCACATAACTTATCGAATGTTATTGTCAGTTCCATACATCTTTGTCGTTACCATCACCGACATCGCCAATAAAAGTGCTTTGGGTGCCCCTGACTGGAATTGAAGCGAACATTACACACTTTAGCCGCTTTATTCCGAAACGACAATTAGCGTTACTGGTGTACTTCCTACGTTCGGTACTGGTACATTCATAACATATATTCCAAAATACAAAACATCCTTGTTCCTGGTACTTCTTATGATTCATAATTTGGTCCAATGAGACCCCTGGTCTATCTTATTTAGCTCCCAGTGTCCTCCAGTATCGTATAATCGACGACTTATCCCGTTCCACGTTTGTCGCAGTACTTTATAATTTTTTTTCGGAATAAGGGGGTATTAGTTTATTTTTAATCTACGTAGTCAAGTTGCTACCAGGTAATCGTTATATTTTTACAATAGATTATAAAGATTAAATCACAACAGCACTTGTAAATAGATAATTAGTTGTTTAATCGTATGATAAGAGCAATACACGTTATCAAGAGATTTATTAATATAGTAATTTTTATCACTTCTTGTAAATATTAGTCAGACATTTATAGAAATTTAAAGATATGTGTGAAGTCGACCCGCACTGGGCCAACGTTGACTATGGCCCAGTCACCCCTTAGGGTAGGCTCCTAGCCCATCCGTGGGGACGTACAGTGAACCGGTGATATGATGTGATGATGCTTATAGATCAGCCCGAATGTATTCCTCATCTGAGGCTAATTATGATTATTAAATGCCCGAAGAGCCTGTTGTATCTGCTCCTAATCTAACAGTTTGCAATGAATAAATTAATTTCAACCTTAGTAAATTAAATCATTTATAAGTTAAAGTTACCTTTTAAGTTAAATGATAACTTACAATGTGATAATATTCGTGATCCGCTATTCTTGTGACATCCTGACCCGACTGACCCGCGAAATTGCAACTTTAGAAGGGTCTAAAGGTAAAAATTGCAAATTGCAAGGTGCATGTGGCAGACGGCATACCCCGTCAATGCTCTTACAGTTTGCCAGCCGCGTCCTGCGATATCGCAACTTTATCTGAACAAAATACAATCGAACCTGTATAAGCGACAGTCCAAGGGACTACGATATTTGTCTCGCTTATAGAGGTTTCTCTCTAATCCGAATTTCTCGCTTATGGAAGTAGCTCGTCGGGACCAGAGAATCACTCTCGTTCATCCATGTTTAACTGTACTTACTTATAAGATGTCCTTAGATGTATTCCTCTTCGTTGGATTGCTTCATTTAAGTAAACATAACACTTAATACTATAGAAATTCCACCGCAAATCGTAATATTTGTGAGATTAAAGACTACAGTAACAATGGTCATATCAATTTCCAGCTGGTGCAGCGACCCTGAGGATACTCCTGAGCTTCGCTGTGGGCGGTCTACTCGGTGATGTCTTCCTGCATCTGTTGCCTGAAGCTTGGCAGCATGATCTGGCGAATACTAAAGGTATGTGATATTTCTGCATTGGGAAACGATAAGCGGCCTCTTAGTTGTATGGTTGGGTACTTTAAGTGGCCATTAAACGATTCTATGTGAAGCGATTAGAATTATAGGTACCTAGAAACTAATTCTGGATGCTCAATTGTTTAAAAATTCAATTTTTGGTTGATCACTTAGATATGTATAAAAATACACACTTAGGACATAAACTACAATCGGTAATCAATAAAAAAACATACATTTCTTAAGTAAACCAATAATTTATTTAATATACCAAAAATGTATTGTTAAAGTATACTTATTTTGTGTTTAAACAATTGTTAAATATATACGTAATTCTATTATTACCATTATGTTTACATTTCTATTGGAAACACATTAACTACTGTGTTTTCAGCACGTTCTTTAACTTAAGTAGGTACCTGGACTATGTTTAAGTTATTCTAAATATAAGAAACGGGAGCAAATAAAGCCGGCTACAAACGTTCAGTTATAAGTGTTGCTTACACAAATCAGTTAACTATAGATTAAAAGAAGCAGATGAGACATGACATATGTCACACTGACAGCGGCTGAGACCCATTTATAAGAAAAATACGTAACGTGACAAAGACATAGATCTTTGGTCCCTTTCTCCGTATGCGATTTTGTTTGTTTGGGCCCAGAAATAAGACCCAAACAAATGTGACGTATCGTAGTCTTGTGGCGCTCCAAGCGTATTTTCGGTGAACTAATTTTTCTTATGTCCCAGGCAAAAGCTTATGACATGATATTATTGATTTAAAGCCGTAAAGTGATGCACACACAACATACGTATGACGTAGTCTAAGGCATTTTTGTCCCTCAACCGTATAAGCTATTGCCAGTTCTATATCTTTCTTTACAGTTATAACTGCGAAATCGAACTGCCCAGTTAAAACTGAGCGTCTTTAGTCAGCTATAATTTAAAATGTTTACCGAATTCAAACACTACCGGTTACAGACAAACTGTTCTTTTTTATTACTTTATTGTACAAGATAAGATCCGAGTTTTTATTCATCAAATGTCTGTAGAAACAGGTTTTTTAGAATAAATAATATTTGTTCACTTCAACTAGCGACACGCCCCGGCTTCGCACGGGTGCAAATCGGTATAATGCTGATACTAAATACTGCAGCGTTTGCAATGTAAGCGCTAAAAATGTGTTAATTTACGACATCATATTAAAAACCTCTAAATTATTAGTGTTACTCTACTATATTGTGAATGTATTATACATGAAAACCTTCCTTATGAATCACTCTATCTATTAAGAAAAACGCATCAAAGTCCGTTGTGTAGTTTTAAAGATTCAAGCATATATAAAAAGCGTTATTGTTTTATACTATGTAATGATTAAAATAAACATAGCAACAAAGAATAAATATATATTTGAATACATTGAATTATTTTAATGTGAAATGCATGCGCCATACAAAAATCCATTGTCAAGTGCACGCACACATTGATATTCCCTATTAGAATTACACACATGCAAACAATGTAAAGGTTTTGTGTTGCAAGCTTATCATAATTATAAAATAAAATAAATAAAATAGCCTTTATTGCTGTTTTTTACAAATAATGTTACAAACTTTTTTTTTTGTTAAAATAGGAAAATCAGTATAAGGTAAAATAACAAATTAAAACAAGAGTTAAGTTATATGAAAACTTATCATAAATAAAATCTAAATTAAATGTTCAATTTTTCCTATCTTGTAAAACAGCTTGTCTTGTGACAGAGGCCTCCTCTAATACTTCAGTTCTTGATAAAATTATTCTATGTTTGCAATGTCTTCTCTCTTATCACATTCTGTAGCCAAATATGCATTTTTTTTTATTATTATCCATATCCATAATTTGATATAATTTAATGTATTATCTATTTATCTTTTTAATATCTTTTATTTATCTAATTTGGTAAGTTTTCCAGAGGTTGTTAGTGATCTTGTGTTGAGTATTAGACTTGCTTGTATGGTTGTTATGTATGCATATGTTTGATGATTGTTTTTCAACTGTCTTTTCTTCTGTGTTTAGAGGGTGTTGGTCATTAACCCCCACGATGACCAATCGGCTTGGGGGAGGTATGTGTTTTCTTATTGAATTAAATTTTACATTATTTTAGCTTAGTCTCGTTTCGTTTTTTGTTTGTCGAAGTTTACTTGTTATTGTTTTTTTGTTACGGGTGAGTTGGAGAATGAATTTGATCTAGCTCTCATCATATCGAAAGCGTTTGTTCTATTAGTTTTAAAGGACGATAATACCTGTAGCTTATTTGGATGATTAAGATCAGAAGAAGGAGAGACAGATGTTTCTCTTTTCCTTTTTTCCTTGATTATATTGTTATTGTCTTTTACTATCAATTTGTCGTAATGTATGTATGCTATTTTTCCTTTGTTACGTTCTTCAATTAGTTTTACTTGTAACGCCTTTCTCTTCTCTATGACTTCTTTTGGATAATCTTCATCGATATAAATGTTTTTCAATTTCTTTTTGTTCTTCATGATGTCGTTCTTCTTCCAGTTGCTTATAAAGGAACAGAGTATTGGCCGTGGTTTTTTGCCTTCTTCAAGTTTATTACCGATGCGATGTATTTTATTAATATCCCGGGAGTCTATGTCAATATTTAAATCCTTTTTGACGTTATTTTTAATTTCTTCCAAAAGTTCCAAATGCGATGTTTCTTTCTCTTCTATGTTGTAAATAATAATATTATTGTTTCTTTTGTCTTTATTTAAAAACTCGATTTCTTTTTCTAACTTTTCTACCTTAAGTCTTAATATTTTATTTTCTTCTATAATGGGATTTAATTTCTCCTCTATCTGATTCATTATATTTGTTGTTATCGAATTCTTTAATTCTGTATTTTGGTTCTGCATTTCAAGTTTTATTTTGTCAAAAAGAGTTTGAAATTGCCCTTCCATTGTATATAGTATTTAATTCCGGAACACGCAATAATCAGATGGTAAGTATGAAAGTATTCTTAGTTTTATGGAGCATTAATCAAATAAAATTCTCCGGGCGCACACCTTATTATTTACGAAAACGAAAACTTGTTAGTGACAGCTTAGTATTTTTTGTTTCCACATATATTTTTTTCAGCTCGCTTCCAAGTTATAATCGGCATTTATCGCATTCTAAAAAACAGTTTGCAACCAGATTTATTCAGGCGCTATAATATTTTTTTCTCGAGGTGGGTATTTTAGAAATAGTTTTTTTTTCCATTTTACATTGTGCAAAAACATCTAAATTATCATTCTAAATTCTTAATTTAAGCACTTATAAGATTCAGTTAGACAGTCAATTGTTTTATTAGACAATAATTGTTAGTTTACACAATGTTCCACAAAATAATACTTGACATATTTAGAAGTTTGTTTACGAGTTGTTCCACTGTTTTGTTGCTTTAAATAACATTCACACTGAACAATCACTGTCTTATTTGTCAATTAGTAACATTTTCTCACTGTATTTATCACTTTGCGATTTTATAATGCGTATTTATTACAAGGTTTTGTTTACATCGCGAATGACAGCTGTCGTCACAAATCATAATTACTTCACTGTAAACTCCAATTCGTCTCCTATACCTTTAAAATAAAGTACAAAATACAATGACGATATTTGCTATTAAATTCAGTTCCTAGTAATAATTTTCTATGAATTGAATTTTATTTCTTTGATTATAAAGTCGATATTTCATTGTATATTTAGTCTTACCTCGTGGTCGTATATGTTTTGTGTTCCGAATACGTCATACACACAGGCGAGGGTAAACAAAGAAATGTTACCGGTATTCACAGTGTCATCGTATCTTTTAATGTTTACTATAAATAAATCAAACAAACATTATTTATGATCTACCGAACAGTTTTATACAACAATGACAGGAAAATTAAAAATAATTGCTCAAAAGTGTTACCGTACGGCTTCATTAGACCGAGTTCGCGAAAAAAACGGATATTTTGCTTCGGCGTAAGACCGTTTTTTGCGTCACATCGGTCTAAGGAAGTCGTAGAGTTAGTATGATTGCTGTTTGATTAAATATGGAGTATAGAAAATGTTCCTTTGAATATACGAGTTTTTCTTGTTGCTGGAGTCCTTTAGGGCATAGGTTGATATTAAATACTAACATTACAAAGAGAAAATATTAATATGTTGTATGTAGTAGTACGACCCATGATGGGCTCCATTTTACGCAACTCCACGACTAACGTGTTTTGCGAGACTCCGCTATGTGTAGGTTTCATCACGATGTTTTCCTTCACCGTATGTTGTATGCAACGAAAAAACTCAAAAACTACTAAATCGATTTGAACAAAAATAGTACCATTAAAAAGCTACTTTATCACTGCGCAACATATGGTATATTTTTTAATTCCATGCGGACAAAATCGCGAGGTATAGGTAGTTTAAGGACAAACTTGAACTACGATTTTATTGTTATACTCAGAGATGTATCTACAATAATTTCTAATTAATTTAATTATATTATTATAACAATCCTTCTCAAACAATTGCATTGAAGTAAATTAACCTTATCTACTTATTGTCTGGGTTTATCAAATACTTGCCTGTTTGAGCCTTGTTCGCACCAGGATAGTAACTTAGTCGTAGCAAGAAGCATTTATCCGAACAAAGGATTTACTACTGTTCCGACTCGTTTAAACCTAAATCTACGCACTAGAATAGTAATTAAGTAACTAAACGTGTCCGAACAGCAACATTTTAGTAGAGATTTTATGGCCTGGTAACAAAGACCTTTAAGCCAAAAACATTTTAGTAGATTAGCAAATCCTTTGTTCGGATACTCGCTACTTGCTACTCGACTAAAATACTATCCTATTGTGTACAAGGCTTTAGTGACATAGATAAAATGGGAAGTCCCTTTGAATATTTAATCATATATTAAATTATATTAAGGGAAAAGGAACATGCAATATAGATATAATTATAACCTTTTGAACTTTGTTTTGACTGCATAATTTGATAATGAGGAAGCACAGATTTGTGTTGACAAAGGGAATGCACCTTGGAGGGGAGGATCAACATTCTTCTTATAAGGAAATGATGGAAAGGGGAAGTGGATATGACGGGGCGGGGACGTCTAGGAAATGGTAATATCCTCTTGCTGTGCGTCTCCTACTCCGTAGATTATGGGTAGGCAACGCATCTGCAGATGTCTGGGCAGCGGTCGCTTCGCTATTTCAGCGAATCCAAGTGGCTGCTTGCTCGTTTGCGACTTTATAATATAAAAAAGTTTTATAATGTTCATGTAACACAAAAAAAAAAAAATGTCCTTATAAGTCGATTTTTTAATTTTTTTTCCTGAAGGCAAAAAAAATGTGTTTTTTTTTATTATTTTGTTCCTTTCTTATTTTTTTTCCACAGAAGGCGAACACGTTTCAATGAAATGTGGTCTATGGTGTTTGTTCGGTATGCTGGTGTTCATCGTGGTGGAGAAACTGTTCGCCGCTGCTGAAGCTCATGAAGAAGAGAAACCGGATACTCCCATCAAGCAGATAGAGATAGAAGAGATAGAGAAGTTGCTGGTGGCGGAGAGGAAGAGCAGGGGGAAAGAGAATGGCGGGCTATGTGGGAATGGAACTGTGACAGCAAAGCAGTTATACGATACTTGTGTGTTCAATAATAATACTAAAGGTTTGTTGATTTTTCTATAATGTACAGTGAAACCTCCATAAGCGAGAAACTCAGATCAAAAAGAAACTAAGCCTAAGAAACTATAAGCGAGACAAAAATCGCGATCCCTTGGACTCATCCAGTTTCGATTGTATTTGATTTTTAACCGACTTCCAAAAAGGATAAGGTTCTCAATTCGTCTGTATGTTTTTTTAATTCTTACGGAAGCAAGTTGGATTTGACAGGGGACAGGGTATACGGGAAGAGGGATATGTCTATATGTCCCCTTCTCTGTCCATTGAAGTTGTAAAACGCGTCTGCAATATTTTGACTTATAATGTCTTTACTATAAGTCTGCTCTCTGGTTACTTTTAATAGCCAGGGGGAGTCTTGAAGCCTCTCTCGCTTAATCTTGGACTGTACATCATCATAAACTATTCCATCATGAACCAGGTGATGGTGGTTGCTGCAGCGCCGTCGCCGCCAATGGCGCCGTCAAGTGCAAAGGTAGCAGTCGCTGGATGGGACGCTGTCTGCTGCGGGAAGCGAGGGAGAAGACACACCAGCTCAGCAAGGAGAAGACTGAAAAGAAGGATGTGAGTTACTTCTCTTCTTTTCTATAGCTATGGACGGTATCTTAATCGAGTAGCAAAGTAGCGTTTATCCGAACAAAGGGTTTACTACTGTTCGGACTCGTTTAAGCCTAAACCTACGCGCTAGGATAGTAATTCAGTAACTAAACGTGTTCTAACAGCAACATTTTAGTAGAGTAGATTAGTAAATCCTTTGTTCGGATACTAGCTGCTTGCTACTCGATTAAAATACTATCCTGGTGCGTACAAGGCTTCAGAGTCGATTGGTGACTAAGGCAGTGACTTAGTGAAGATTTTTTGTATTAAATCTACATTAAGTCCTTATGAAGACTAACTTCCGAATTTACAAATATTTAAGAGCGTCCTATATGTTATGTCCACGCTGAAATTTCAAATTCTACGGCGATTTTGTTTAATTTTGACGCCACTTAGATTTTAAGCGACGCTTAAATTTGATTGGAGTTTGACCGTGCAGCAATTGGTCTAGATTTGGAAGTTTTTTATCGTAAATAAATTTGAGCTTTATACGATTGTGACAAGGTTTAAATTTGCTTTACGTGTTTTCTATCAACAAAAAAGACGTAAAAATTAAAATGAACCATATTTTAATGGAGTAAAACTCAAATTGATTTTCTTGTAATATTTCTCTATGTAATAAAATTCTTTTTGTTTTTAATTCCAGGTGGCCGGTTACCTAAATTTAATGGCCAATTCCATAGACAACTTCACCCACGGTCTGGCCGTGGGGGGATCTTTCTTAGTTGGTTTTAGAGTTGGATTGTTAACTACCTTCGCTATATTGGGTAAGTGAAAATAATTTAAAATAATATTCCTGATAACATCATTTATTTTTAATATAACTCTTTTTCTTAATGTCATGTTTATTTTTAAAAAATATATAAAAACTTTTCTTAAAATCAAAATCAAGATATTCAAAAATATAGACTTAAAGCCGGCTATAGTTCAGTTTTAATTGCACTGTTAAAACTACCGTCAAACCTAGATTATCGAGAGTCATTTTATGGTCTCAACGAGCTACCTCGATAAGCGAGACAAATATCGCGGTCCCTTGGATTCTGGCATATGTAGGTTCCATTGTATATAGTTAAAAACGTCTGTAGCCGGCTTTATATACAAAGATTATAAGAGAACAAATTATGATATTTAATTAAAAACACTAATTATGATAATTTATATTTTTTTATTAAAGTGCACGAAATCCCACATGAAGTAGGAGACTTTGCTATATTACTGAAGAGTGGTTTCTCCCGCTGGGAGGCGGCTAAAGCACAAATGGTAATATTACTTATAAATACCCACATTTTTTTAAACTACCTTACAAATCTAATGACACTTAATTGAATATACTTTTATGAAATACTAAGCTATGGGCCTCGAATTTGTCTGCGCGGAACTAAAAAAACAAACCTAGTAAGTAGCCTATGTCTTCTACCAGACCAAAGATATATTATACCATAGATGGAACATTCGAAACCTAAAAGTGAGGCATTATCTTTGACCTCCGGAGGTCTCCCGTAGGGTTTCCCCTAGTGTTGACCTCTAAATTACATTTGCCGACATAAAAAGTCTACCGAATGTGACCTCTTTTCTCAAATTTAAATTTTATTTCATAGTATTTACTAAAGTTTAATATTATAATTAATCGAGACATTTTTAAAACGCTAATTAAAAATTTATAACAACCATAAAACATAAATAGTTTATGTTGAAAATTGTTTTAAATATAATAAGAATAATTAAAAACGATAACTGTTTATTTTAAAATTTAAAAAAAAACACATTTTCCCAAACTTGGGATTTTTTTTCATGATACTGGCAAGATTTTTTTTTTAAATAATTTCTCTCGCGGCACGCATTTTAACGTCCAATTACTATGGAGCGCTCCCTCTATATATAATATCTCTTTGGATTTAGTAATAGAAACTAAGTTTTTGTTCAGGCCACGGCATCAGCAGGTCTGATCGGAGCCATGACGGCTGTGGTCTTCAGCGGCGCGAGGAATGCTATAGGTATGTACTAGTAGTCGCCCGCGACTTCGTTCTCGTGGAAATTTACCCCCTTTTTCTATTAATGACACTTTAAAATTTAACAAATTTAATTTTTATTAAAGTATTTTTGGTCCTGAAATTATAAAAGTTTACTATCGCTGTTTTATTTATAACTAGCTGTTGTGCGCGACTTCGTCCGCGAGGAATTAAACAATATAGTCTATGTTACTCGGGGATAATGTAGCTTTCTAATGGTGAAAGAATTTTTGAAATCGGCCCAGTAGTTCTTGAGTTATTTCAATACAAACAAAAATACAAAGTTTTTCTCTTTATAATATTAGTATAAACTAGAAGTTGCTGTTTCTGTGCGGAATTCATAAACATAGCCTAATTAAGTCTAATTCCTCGCAGACAAGGTCGCGAGCAACAGCTAGTTATAATAACCCTTGGCTTCATTAGACCGATGTCGCGCAAAATCTCTGTTATTTCCGCGAAGTCGGTCTAATGAACCCCTAGGGTTATAGTATAGATAACTAATATTTTTTATATTTTGTGATATCCAGAGGCTAAAACCTCCTGGATAGCACCATTCACAGCCGGTGGGTTCCTGCACATCGCTCTGGTGACGGTGCTGCCGGACTTGCTGCGCGAACACGACAGGAAGGAGTCAGCTAAGCATTTGGCAGCTCTGCTCGCTGGCATCGCCGTCATGGCCTTCATGACCAAGTACTTCGGGTAGACCGGGAGACCAGGGCTTGGAGACTGGGGAGTGGGAGACAGTTAGACTAAAGTTTATAAGTGTAAATGAAAAGTGATTGTTTGAAATCTGGTATTGATGTTGGGAGACTGGTAGACTGGGAGACCGAGATACTGGTAGACCAGGAGACCGGGAGATTGGTAGACTGTGAAAGATCGGGATACCAGTAGACCAGGAGACTAGGAGACCAATAGACCGAGTGACTGGTAAACCAGTAGACTATTAGACCGGGAGACCAGTAGACTTGGAGCACGGTCGACTAATAGACCAGTAGACCAGGAGACCGGTAAACTGGATTTAAGTGTAAAAGTAAAGTGATTGTTTGAAAAGTTAAATGGTGCTTAGTGATTTGTTAAGTGAAACATCCTCTTTTGAAGTAAAGAAGAGAAAAACAACGGATAAAAGAAAATATAAAAAATTAAATTCTCCTGGTCATATTATGTACATTAAAAATTAATTAAAAAAAATCATTTGTATTGAAGAGAATTATATGTTAGATTAGACTTATTTAAAACATGAGAAAAATAAGAAACAACGGATATAATAGTTAAGGAAAACACGTCTTTATAAGATTTCGTAAAAATGTAATGCAATTTACAGTCAATGTAATCCAGGTTCGACTGTACATGTAATGATAATTTGTTAAAATTAAAATATTAAAAAAAAATCATTAATATCACTAGAAGTTAAGAATTGATAATTATTTTTGATACAAAAATTCTAATGTATAACAAAAAAGTATTAAATGTCTAAAATTTGGTTTTAAATTCAAAATTCATTTAACATTAATTATTATGAGATTTTCATTATATTTAAAAGTAAAATACGCGTTAGTTCGTGGATTTACGAAAAACGAGCTCATATAACTAGTTTTATGATTTGGCATAAGTTAAACAAAAATCCGTTTTTTTAGGAAACAAAAAAAATTGCATCCAATTCAATAAAATTAAAATCCCGCTTTTTTTAAAAAGCAATAATTAAGTATCCAAATCAATTACATTGTGTTTTTACTGTTGAAAAACATATACAAAGACATAAATATATTTTTATCATGTTTCTGTCTTCTCTCGTCCATACATCTCTATTAGTCTAAATATCTGAATCACCTCCCTTATGCATATCTTTTACTATATCCATCCATACTTCTATATTACTCATCTCTCTTAAGCCTTGTACACACTAGGATAGTATTTTAGTTGAGTAGCAAGTAACAAGTAACCGAACAAAGGATTTACTAATCTATTCTATTAAAATGTAGCGGTTCGGACACGTTTAGTTACTAAATTACTATTCTAGTGCTTAAGTTCAGGTTTAAACAAGTCCGAACAGTAGTAAATCTTTTGTTCTGATAAATGCTACTTGCTACTCGACTAAAATACTATCCTGGTGCGATCAAAGCTTTAAGCAGGCTACAGACGCTCAGACTTAACTATACTGTTCGACTGCGAAGTTAAAATTAACGTGTTAAGCAAAACTGAGAACTGAGTTTGTGTGTGCGGTTCAAATTGACGTATGTGTAGTCAAAACAGTACAGCTTATTACTTGAATAAATTCACATTGCAATATGTTTTTGTATATGTATTTAAACAGTGAAAAATCATTATTAAACATGCTTGAGACAGTCTTTCACTCTGATATTTAATTTGGAATCAAATAAAAACTTCTTAGCTATGTTTACTCTAATTGTGTTAAAAGTTTGAAGAATAACCCTTATTTATGCTGTGAGATATTTAGTCATATTTGTATACTCTTTTAGTGTTATATTAAATAATTATGTTTCTTAAGCTATAAGTATGATAATCATTTTATATAAAATAATATCGAATATGACATATTTAATACTAAAATATGTGACTTTTTTAAGAAAATCATATTAAAATATTCCACCAATAACATGCCAAAGAGTGGTTATAAACAACTGTAACTAAATATTTTGATAATAACATACAAGTAAACAAGTAATTTAAAAATGGATTTATCCGAACAAAGGATTTACTACTGTTCGGACTCGTTTAAGCCTAAACCTACGCACTAGCGTAGTAATTTAGTAACTAAACGTGTCCAAACAGCAACATTTTAGTAGAATAGATTAGTAAATCCTTTGAATCAGATACTTGCTACTCGATTAAATACTATCCTAGTGCGTACAAGGCTTAAGTGAAACAAATATTGCGGTCCCTTGGACTCTCGACTGTATTTAAAAAAGCATCCAGCATTTAATAATAAAAAAAACTAGTATACATATTAAAGAAAAAAATATTAAAAATGATCAGGTTTGTTTTTTTCTTTGTGTAATATTAATTGTTATAAAATGAGTGATATTAAACTCCACTGTTGAAAATTAGTTATTAGTACAAACTTGTATATTAAATGTGATAATTATTAAAATACATTTAAAATTATAACTGTAAATATAAGTTTTCACCTTCAAATTCAGACTTTTACTAATTTATTTCAGTTATCATTAAACTAGACGCACGCGACATTGGTGTCGAATTTAAAAAACTTATTCCAAACCTGGTTATGCGAGTCATTCTATGGTACCGTCGAGCTACCTCCATAAGCCAGAAATACGGGTTACAGACACCTCTATAAACGAGACAAATATCGGGATCCCTTGGACTATCGCTAATCCAGGTTCTGTACATAAAAAAGCATTGACTTGAAAACCTCTTTATTTTGGAAGAGAAATCTAAAAAATGTCTGAATTTAAGGTAATTTTGATGTAAAAAACTTACATTATTTTAATTTGTTGTATTGCACTCTTTGTTATTTCACATTTAAACAATATTTTCTATATTAGTCTGTAGAAATGGCGTAGTCCTAAATGTATTGTGATAATAATGGCCATTTAAAAGTATTGTAACATGTAAAACATATGGTAATAAAAAATATTGAAGTAAATAAAAAATCTAATAAAAAAAACTTTTGTACTTGATTGATAGAACCCGACACAATTAAAAAAAAGCTTTATTTCAGATAAACGACATCCATAAAAGTGTTAGAACAAACCTATAACTATGTTAATAAAAAAAGAAAAATTAAAATTAAACATAAACATAAATAAAACTTATTTTGTAACCAAAGCATTGTTCGAGACGCATCTACGAACAATGGGGAATCCATCCTCCTTACTATGGTGCTCACGATGGAGTTGGAGCTGGCCCGCAGTCTGCAGAGCAGCGAGGCAGACTTTTTATAATAATGGCATGGCAGCTATCAACGCCTGCCTGAGCGAACATACCTGAAGCACTGCAGAAACGAGGCAGCCCCATCAACATCCTGAACCCGTTATTGTATTGGACGCGCAGAGCGCTAGCAGCCCGCTGCGTATAGTTGTTCCAAAGGTTACAAGTGTAGAACACTTGGCAATACGCTTTGAAAAGCGTTAATTTAACTTGTTTGCTACAACGAGCAAACCTGCGTGCCACCATGTTACAACGAACTGCCAGCGCCCTACGCTCTCTGTCTATATCCATTTGATCCCTGAGGTCTGCAGTCACATAATGACCTAAGTATTTGAACTGATAGACGCGTTTTAGTTCAGTGCCATTTAGTTTTATTACAGGTACTCTGAACATCTACCGCCACTCGCCTCAAAGACCAAGTACTCACTTTTTGCCACAGGTCATGCGTCTGAGCGTATGACTCACAAGCCAATAAATCCCTCAGCGATCTGATCGTTGAGCTCAGCAGCACCATATCATCAGCATAGCTGATATTATTGACACTAACGTCATCAATGCGACATTCAGTTTTCTTGCTCCTCAACAATCAAGTCGTTTATATAGAGATTAAAAAGTTTTAAAAATACGTTTCTCACTTTTCGTAAGCGACTGATGCGGCGAGAACACTAGCCAGCAAGAAGAAACCTCTTTAGTGGCAATTTAATACTTTTTAATTTTAATTCTTTTGTTTCCTTTATCTTTTTTTTTTGTAGGATTTTTGTCCTTTCTGGACATGCCAATCCTATTGTATATCTAGTGGCTACGGTTTTCCCAACGAGCTGGCATAATCGTACCGCCGCCTCTGATGTCGGATCTGCTAAAATGGTAAATAATAGTCTAACGTCAGCTGGGTTGAGAACTCGCGGAATAATAACTCTTTTGTTTATGTAAATAAATTATTACATCTTTTGGACCGGATAGGCTCGTTTTCTTTTAAACTCTCTCTTTCATTTTCAGTCTAAGCCACTAAAAGGCTTAAAATTGTTTCTTTTTTTTTTCTTAAATAACTAATAACCTATTGGTAGTAAAAGGAAAAAGGTAAATAAAATAAAAAAACCCTTTTGCATTATGAATTTTATTTCTCAAAGTAAACACTAGTTACAACAGGATAGCTTTATATTCCTTTATGTAAAACATTAAAAAGATAAAATCACACTAAAGTAAAAAAAAAATATCAAAATGGACGTCGGAACCTGCCATTTTGAATTTGAGTAGCATTAAAATATATAATTAAAAAGGGGCATTTTCTTTAAATCGAGATTCTACTTTTATATGGAAAGATATTCCTTAACATGGAAAACTTGAATAAAACAAAAATATAGTCTTATTCTTTGAATATAGAATAAAAAAATGGAAAGATTGACTTTATTGGGTCCATCCGTTAGTTGCCTAAAAACCTACCGATTATGTAATCACCATTTGAACTCCCAAACCCTCTCAAAAGTAAGCAAAGGAAGGACCGCCAGCCCACCTTTTTTTTATAAGAAATGGGGCAAACGAGCTGCGGGAATACCATCGACATCTGCAATACCAGAGGAACCACAGATGCGTTGCCGGCCTTTCAGGAGGTGATACGCTCGCTTCTTGAAGGTCCCTATGGTGCTTATTATTTGAAAAGCCCCTTAAATGGAAGGGGGTCGACGTAATGTGACATCTTGGACAAGGTAAGAGGAGGGGATACATTTGGTAGAAGTTGGTCTCACAAATGGGGGTCAAAAATATCCTAAGAATTTTAAGATTTTTCGTGTGATAGGATGGCACATTGTAAGGATAAGCTTAAAAAAATTATAAAACCCTATCTTTAGTTGGGGGTTATATAGTATATAGTATATAATATATGTTTTTAAATGCTAGTACATGGCATATACACATGCGAGTTACATGACGTAGACTTTCTCTACGCGCTTCATGCAGAACACCTCCTTTGTCTTAGGGCAGGTGATAGATCCGTGTTCTTTCATCATTTCCTTCAGCGCCTGGTGATAATACAAATTATAATATTAATAAAGTTTATGTTTTAGTTATGTTTTTAGTTTCACCTGAGTTACTGTAAACGTCGGTTTCAATTTGAGTTTTTGAGTTGAGTAAATATACTGTTTTGGTTCAGTTACTGTAGAACTAATTACAGATTTTAGGTAATTTTGGTGTACAGCAGTGGCGTGGGGTGAAAAAAAAGAAAGGTA
>QDHC01002343.1:2098-19903 GCA_013186455.1 Papilio dardanus tibullus
AAGAAACCCCTCTACTCTTTTATATATATAGATAGGTATTTGAACCTTTTTCCTGGGTTGCGAGGTATGAAAACAAAAGCTCTTGACAAAAATATCTATTCAACTTATGACAAAAAGTTAATAGATCCGTATTTAGTTACTAGCAAACTATAACAGCTTACCTATTGCTTTGTCTGCTCATAAGCTATCTTTAAACAGTCGCACGCAACGGAACTAGAGCTAGAGACTAAATAAAAAAGTAGGAAGTTAGCTTCAATGAACTATAAATCCAGCTTCATACGTTCAATTTTTTAATTGTACAGTATTAACTGTGCAGTGATAACTGACGCTCACATGTCAATTTGAACTTCATAGAACGTCTGTAGCCGGATTAAGAAACAAAGAAGATAAACAAGGCTACAATTTTTATAAATAAACAAAAAACATCATCAAAACAGTTCATTATCATAAAACAAAATATTCGAGCTCGAATCGCGTCCATAATCAATCGTTAATCAACTAATACCACCGACACACCTATAGACTATAAATAAACATGTCAAATTTTCCACAAAACCTACGCGGCAGCCATACTAAAAAGCTTTGTAGGCCTAAAAACGTGGATTTCGGCCATCATCCGGCTCCCAACGCCCCCCACTCTTTTTGTGGGAGGAGGGCCCGACCTGCACTATCCCCCCAGCGGCACTTGACGACCACGGTGCTAGAATATTAATGCTCATGCTTAATTGAATTTATCTCTCATTGATACTATTTTAATGTCATTTTAGTTCGAGATTACGAACTTTCGTAGATAAGTTTTATCTTTAACCCTACGGCTTCATTAGACCGAGTTCGCGATAAAAATGGACTTACGCTAAAGCAAAGTCTCCATATGGTAAAATGTGTAAGAGAAAGCAATCAGGTTAAACAATCAATTTTGATCAGAATTATCATCGTTGTGTTTTAAGCAATGATTTTTTGGGATAATTTTCATGAAGTTACATATTATGGTAACCCTAAATGCTCTTGGTTTTTATCCCTAAAGTATATTTACCTAGATGACACATCCCGAAGTTAACTATGAAACTAATAAGCTATTCTATACACTTAACTAAGTACCAAGTCTTGTTAAATCAAGATACGAAAGTCTACAGGTACAAATTGATTTAAAATCAATTTCCTATAGAGATCCTAGAGTTAGTTTTGTCAAACTATCGATTAATTACTTCTCCTAATCGATTAGACTCCCCGTCTGTAAACGGTATCTCGTCCAATATCCTGTCTCCTAATTACTGACCTTAAAATTAATTCCCTGCCCGTAAATAATGTCCGGTGGCGAGGCGGTAACAATGTTATCTTAACAAATTGACGCTCGCTTAGAGAGAGACAAAACGGTACGCCGGACGAATTTTACAATTTCACCCGGACTGTGTTTAGCGCTGTTTATGGCGGGGTGGGGTCCAGTGGGGTTATATAGTGGATTTGGGGGGAAGGATAAGGAGAAAGTGGGCGAAAACCCCTAGCACTTGGACGATGTCGGACCGAGAGATTGGTGTGTTTGTGAATGATAATTATTTATTATTGAATATTAAATTGCGTTAAATTCCCTATGTACAAACTTCATATTTATTTTAGAATAATACACAAATATGTTTTTATACTCAGAAGTAATTAGGTACAATTACTAGATATCTTTTAAATAGCTTCGATTGCGTAGAGTTCTAAGTGTCAATATCAATCCAAGGTAGACAGAAATAAGTCATTTGCTTCGACTTTCTTCGAAGTATTCTTGAGGAAAAATACTTATTGAAACGTATTTACTTAGGACGTTAATTAGATATTTGTGCTACAATTACTAGAACTGTGTGCGTTAAGGAATATACAGTCAAACCTCTATAAGCAAAAGTCCAAAGAACCGCGATATTTGTCTCGCTTAACCTCTGTAAACGAGACAAATATCGAGGGTTTTTGGACTATCGCTTATATAGGCTAAGCGAGACAAATATCGAGGTTTTTTGGACTATCGCTTATATAGGCTAAGCGAGCCAAATATCGAGGTTTTATGGACTCTCTAATTCGTTTATCTCGCTTATGGAGGTAGCTCGTCGGGATCATAGAATGACGCACGCTTAAAGAGGTTTCTCGCTTATACAGGTTTGACTGTATAACGCGTAACAAAATGCTTATACTTTCTTACTAAACAATAGTGTAAATACTCGAAGTGTTTGAATTTGATGAAAATGTTAATAAGAACATTCCTGAGGGCATTAAAGATAGCGGCCGCAGAGGTCCGACAAATGAAATGTGCGCGTCCCGGCGGCGCCCGCGTTGTTTAGTACGGTCGCCATTTGTCGGCGACAGCTCGATTTAATATTCTATTTTACTCCGACGATAAGATTAAAGTATGTAATTTCTTGTGCCCGAGCGCGGTATGAGGGTACACGATAGATATCACATAGGGCTGCCAACTGATTATTAATTATAATACGTATAAAATTCATACCTCTCAATATGAAATCAGTGTTTTATAGAACTTCGTCTAAAATAAGTGCTTTAGATAATAAACACGGTTATATGGAATTTGTAGTTTCAGGACTCAGTTTGTCCTATCTTTTCAATTTACGATTAAAAGATTAAAACATAAGAAAGTAAGGCATTAACTGAATTAATGGAAGTCGACATGTGTAAAGCTTTTCGCAAAAGAAGCATATTCATTGTTTTCAATAACTAAAATTTTACAAGGATATCTTACGTTTAGAAAATGTGAAAATAAAAGTGTAGTTAATCTTCCAAACATGGTAACCCTCCGTCAATAGCCGTAAGAAGTGTCCCCGCGCGGGGCTCCGGCCGCAGACCGCTCCACGGACCTATAATAAAATCCTCCAGCCTCCCCCCTCCGGACAGACACGTCCCACCCACACTAAGATGACGCCCGCCCCTCCATTATGTAACTGCAATTGCGGCTGAATTGTCAAAAATCGTAAGTCACATGTTCATAGCTTCGTATACACTACCCAACTCTTAGGCACTCCGTACAAAACGTTCAATGTACGCTTTGCAATGGTTATTGATGTACATGCTACGACGACTCCCAGCGTTGTAGATCGGGACGACTTTCGTACATTGGGAATTCGTGACTCGCCTAACAATTCAGCTATTACCGAGTCTTGCATGGCGTCGAGTTTTACGTGGCTTAAGGTGCCAATTTGCGCCTTAAAGCTGTTAAATATTTATAACGCGATCCTCAGATATTATGAGAATTAATTTTAAGTCATTTGAACATTTTTCATTATTTACAGCAATGGCAACTTTGTGATAGTGATGTGTTTTTTGTTCTCTTAAATGCATAATTTTCATTTGAACTCTATTCGCTATCCGCACTAGGTGCTGAATTTTATAGATTTTCGTGTCAAATATTAATCAATTTAGCTGTATTAATCAATACCTATTCATGAAAACAAAATAATATACATAGAAATATTTGAACAATATATTATTCAGAGTATACCTCCATCAAATTCATTCCGTATTCAAATAACAAAGGAGCATGACAAACGAAAACTAACCCTACATAATCTTGCTCAGCAACGGACGTCGGCTCCCCCCGAAAATAATCTAAAACCACCCTCGCGATTTTCTTTCATCCCTCCCCCTAAGGGGTCAAGTCACCCTTAAGATCGATGGTGGGGAGATCCGACTTTGCGATAAGGGTGAAAGGGCCCGTCCTAAATTAAGGCCACCCTTTGTGCGTCTCAGATGGGTTCGAACCCGCGCCTTGCTCTGACGGCTTTTATAATTAATTTGCTAGTTTGGGCCTTAGTTTAACGAGGGCGGTCCAAATTTATTCTAATGAATTCCTCGTTGGCGAATTTCCGATGAGTTTCCGCCATGTGCTTTTTACATGCATCGCTCGGATCGGTTTGTGTTACACCTACATGAACATCACATTGTATACATTTCATTTGCCTCAAATTGCTGATTCACTATTTAACAATCGACTAGTTCATAGACAACTAGCAAGTTTATAATAGTTCGCGACTTCATACGTGCGCAATGTCAAAAATTAATAAACAGAATATGTAAGTACTAGATCTGTCCCAAACATCGAGAACTGTTAGGCAGTTTAGGAAATAGCTTCAAAGAAGCGTCCATTCATATAATTTGCGTTTATAATATTAGTAAGAAGTAAGATGTTTTACATACGATTATTGCTGATTACGGCTATTCATTAGTGTTAAATAACAAAATTTATGTAGTTTTATTAGACGAATATTATCATAAAATTAAGTTTTTCAAACAGAAAGCGTCGGACGACTTGAGATGTAGCTTATGTATTGTATAATTCGTAGAATCTAAAGCCTTGTTCGAACCAGGACAGTATTTTAGTGGAGTAGCAAGTATCCGAACAAAGTATTTACTAATCCACTCTACTCAAATGTTGCTGTTCGGACACGTTTAGTAACAAAATTTCTTGCTATTCGCTTAAAATACTATCCTGGTGCGTACAACATTTTAGTCCTTGTAGGTAAGTCTTCCTTCTAGAATATTCTATCATTCTCTTGACGGTAACATTCCAAACCTCTTTGTGCACACTTGGGCTACACTACCAAGTAGCCTATCTAGTTATTCCGACATCACTTGTCATGCTGGCCTGTCATCTTTGGTAGGTTTAATGTGACAGTTCCACGCTATTTCAGTGACGTCACTAGATCCTTGTCGTTATTCCGTGACTTGTGTTGTCAGGTTAGGTCTACAATCGTTGGACGTTCCATATCTATGTCAAGTCTATATGACTTAAATAACGTTATTGATAAAGTATATTGTCTTGATTCACTCAAAGTAAGCATATACTGTTTATTATTTTTTAAATCGTTTTTAAGTTAAATGTGCGACAAAAGACAATCAGGTAATTTTAATTTTAACCGACTTCCAACAGAAGGAGGAGTATTTTATTTATTTAATCTATATCTATTTAAGAGGATTGATTTGTATTTTTACATCTTCGTATGTATTGAAATAACTCAAAAGTTGGGCCGATTTCAAAAAATCTTTCACCGTTAATAAACTACAATATCCCAGAGTAACATAGACTATGTTATAAATTTCACTCGAACGAAGTCACGAAAAACAGCTAGTGTTTCATATTTTTAAGTTTTATTTCTTAGTTGCTAAATATTAGAACTTTAAAGGACTTCTAATCATAAATTACTAGCGACCCGACCCGGCTACGCACGGGTGCAATGCTGGTACTAAATACACTACAGAAAAACTGTGAACTTTTTTTAAAACATAATTATAATAATTGCACCCGTGCGAAGCCGGGGAGGGTCGCTAGTTATACATATAAACCTTATGAATCACTCTATCTATTAAAAAAACAGCATCAAAATCCGTTGCGTAGTTTTAAAGATTCAAGCATATATAGGGACAAATATAAAGAGCGTTATTGTTTTATATAATAGTGTAGATGTAGATAAGCAAATATATATAAGTACTAAGTTTATGCTTGGACTACGTGATACAGTTTTCTCTCGTCAGCAAGTAAACACAGTAATTAAACACTAGCATATGTAAACATCGGTACCGTAAGTTTGTTTACTCCACCCTCATTTTCCTCTAGAATATTTAATTTCTAATTTCGTGTTTAAATTTTAACTTATTTGTAATCTCGTAAGTTTATTTTGTAATATTTAATTTCACGTCATGCTTGAATATTTTTAGCTACCTCGGTGAGAAATTCTATCTTTTTTTCAGTTCAGTATGACGAGCATTTTTTGGTTAAATAATTAATAACCTATTAAACATGTATCAAAGACTATAAACATTTTGAAGTACGTTGAATTTTATTCATAAACTGTTGTGACTTTAATTGTAGAAACTCTTAGTTGAGAAACAACTACAAAATATTTTTGTTTAGTACATTTCACCTAAGTTGGTCTATAAAAACAAGGTTTTTCGGCATTTCTAGCCTGTATTAGAGTTTGTAGTCTATAATAATATAATAATAATAATAATAGCCTTTATTCAACAATCTTTACAAAATTAATTTAAATGGATTATTAAAAGACACCGTTTCCCGGATTGTGGTGCGTCTCCGCATAGGCCTCCCCTAAAGCTATACTAATATTATAAAGAGGAAATACATACATTTTTGTATATATTGAAATAACTTAAAAACTACTAGGCCGATTTCACCTTTCACCGTTAGAAAGCTACATTATCCCCGAGTAACATAAGATATTTATTTTTTTCCGCGCGGACAAAGTCGTAAGCAACATCTAGTTAGTTATATTGCTCTTATCTGTTTAATTAAAATTTATAATATGCAACAAATACTTACTTTTAGCCGGCTACAGCTAGTTAACTGAACATTTAAAACTGAAGTACTCACGTCAATTTGAACTGCACAGTCGATTTGTAGAGATCTCAACTTTGTCTACACACGTCAGTTTTAACTGCGCATTCGAACTGTACAGTTAAAACTGAGCGTCTGAAATACGCTACAATAACTTGAAATATCTTCATATATTTTTGTTGTTAAAGTATCAGCTATGTTCAACTGTCCCAACTCCCTTTGGGTCGGAGGGTCTTTTGCTTAGAAAATTGGGTCGCTAACCGCCTCCGTTAGTTTTAATACGTTTTGTTTTTATAACTTATACGTCATTATAAAGTTTATTAAGCTTTTGAAATTTAAAATGGATGTTTTGAAATAATCAATGGATATATAAACAAGGACAATTACGATTCATATAGTGTTATAGTAAATCAAGTTTAAAAGTTGCTTTACGTTTTATATAAGTTAAATAAAAAAATACTTGAAACATTTTATCATAGAACTAGTGACCCGCCCCGACTTCGCACGGATGCAATGCTGATACTAAATACACTACAGAAAAACGGTAAACTTTGTATATAAAAACATAGCGGCTCGCTCCGGCTTCAGTAAGTAGTATTTCTCTATTATTTAATGGATGTTATTGTACATATAAATCTTCCACTTTAATCACTCTATCTATTAAAAAAACCGCTTCAAATTACTGCGAAATTTTAAAGATTTAAGCATACAAAGGGATATACGGACATAGAAAGCGACTTTGTTTTATACTATGTAGTGATAGTAGTAACGTTATTTACTTACTATTCCTAAGCTTAGCGCGTTCGACAAAATTAACTACAACTTCATTTTACTAAAAAAAATCTCTCGTTATATGCAGTGAAGTTTCTATGACTCGATTAAGTACTTATTTTGTAAACATAAATGTTAAAGGTTTCGACCAATGATGGGCTCCATTTTCCTCAACTCCACGACTAGCGCGTATTTTGCGTGAATACACATATCTTTGAATTTCTTCGCCGATATGTGCAGGTTGCATCACAATATTTTCCTTCGCCTAAGCGCGTCGGGTAAATATGTACATATGAAAATCTAAATCGAAAAACACATTGGTACATGGCGGGATTCGAACTCGGGACCTGCAGTTTGCAAGTCAAGAGTTAAACCCCTGAGCCACCGACGCTCTAAACATAAATAAAAAACGCACGTAAAATACGCGCTGGTCGTGGTGTTGCGGAAAACAAGTCCACACAACTAACTAACTATGTAAACATATTCTAGCTCCTTCTAATATACAAATAGAATTTAATTATACGATCTATTCATTGCGGTATCTTCAAAGGGCGGCCGTCCATTGGCGCTCGTCTTTTGTCTTACGAGAACAGTAAAGAAGGTTTCAATGTCCATAGACACACCCCCGTCACTTCCATCTAGATAACAATGGTACCTATTTACTACTACCTACTATTGATTGTGGTATGTCTTGTTTATTGTAAAGATAAAGAACAAATAATTTAACATAGAATGTAAATGATTAAATATTGTATCGGGTTGTCTTGTGGGGTTATAATATGCTGTGACCAATTAATAAAACTGTGTTTTATAAACGTACTTTTTATTCGTTTACATTTTATATCCAACTGACATTAAGTGTCAAACTTAAATATATCTTCTTAAAAATAATAATTCAAATGACAACCAAGGAGATTGTACCACATTCTATACAATTCTGCTACAATATCTGTTTACTCTAGGCTTTCATTAGACCGAGTTAGTAATAAAAAGAGAGATTTTCCTTCGGCGTAAGGCCGTTTTTTGCGTGACACCGATCTAATGAAGCTGTAGGAATATTTTTACGGCAATAAAGCAGCAGGACGCGACTGCAAGATTACATTTAAAAGTGCGTGGCATTCCGTGTGTGGCTTCAGTGCCTATACCCTAAAAATATGGTCTCAATAAACTTTTTATAGGAGCCATCGACTTATTTTATGCGACCATTCCGAACGCAATTACTTACTATATTGTCGTACGTTTTTTGTTCCTTAAAATCCAATTTAATTTAAAATAATATACTTAAATATAAATACCTTTAAAGCACATAACCTACAACTAATTTCCGAACTAAGCGTAAGCGCTGAATTGACACAAGTAACCTTCATCATTGCTTGCCGGCCAAGCTGAGGGAAACTTTTCCAATTACTCAGTCAAGTACCTAACCCCCTCTGTCCCCTGCCCTGTCCCCCGTACCCCGTGTCTCTCCCCCGCGGCCCCGTGCACCGCCACAAAGAAGTTTTAATTGCTTGCCTTCATTTCAACAATCAACACGACTGGCCACTACTCAAACTACATATTATTACAATGTAGCAATCGGAGCCTTAGTTCAAATTACTTTGTTTCTAATTAATAACTAACATTAGGACCAAATAGCTCAGTAGCATTAAAGCCCGACGCCGGTAAATTCGAATCTCATTGACTCTACTTTTAAAATTTTCTTTTGTTTAGGTATTATTATCGCAAAAACAAAGGACAAACAGCGTTCATTCCTGGGACGAATATCAAAACACTTTATATAATATAGTCATAATAGTTAAATCTAGTATAAATATTTATAACAAAAACGCTCTAAGAAACTCGACCGCGTAATTTATTTCGTATATCTTTATTTCCTAACCAAAAATTATGTTATGTACATTTTTATCAATTTTGCTTCCTAGAGTTTTAACTCCAAAAGTAAATGCGTAGAAACGAATTTTAAACGAAGTGATTTTTCCGATTATTTTTGTCAAAAATCGTATAATTGAATATACCGTCTGCAGTCTATATTTATCTGTATAGATATGAAGTATAATTTAATTCCCGGAAGGGTCGGCAACGAAACTAATTTTAGTTACAAAAGCAAACAGTCCGATAGTGGGGACTTACCCCCACGTACAGGAACGGGAAAGGTAGTTGAAAATTTAATTTGGGTTTACTTTAGACGCGACCGTCTGTGTATTGTTTATTTAATTATCATTGAATTAGTCAGAATATTTTATTAAAAATATTCATTGTCTTAACCTCAAATAATATGTATGCTTCTTATTGACGAGAAAACGAATTGTCTGAATGAAATCTTTAATTTATTAAAACAAAGGAAGCTGTCATGTAATGTAATGTAGTTCGATCCATTATGCCCGATATTTGTAGGTTGCATCACGATGTTTTTCCTTCACCGTAAGAGAGTCAGGTAAATATGTACATATGAAAATCGAAGGAAATGAAGCTGTCATACCTTAAGTTGTTTAAATAAGGCTTTAAATTAGTTTTTATTAATTAATTTTGTCTCTCATTTCAATATAGACAAAGTGTTATGTCGAATCCAGGATTTTAATAAGTTTTTTTAAAACAGAAAGCATGGCAACCCTAAGGCCTTGTTCGCACCAGGATAGTATTTTAGTCAAGTAGCAAGTAGCATTTATTTGAACAAAGGATTTACTACTGTTCGGACTCGTTTAAGCCTAAACCTACGCACTAGGGTAGTAATTTAGTAACTAAACTTATCCGAACAGCAACATTTTAGTAGAATATATTAGAAAATCCTTTGTTCGGATAAATGTTAATTGCTACTTGACTAAAATACTATCCTAGTGTGTATGAGGCATAACAGTATACTGGAGGAATCCTAGCATGCAATGCGAGGAGCTTTTAACAGTCAAACTTTAGTTATTCGAATAGTAAAAGAGTTTTAACGTCACTAGTATAAAGTTCTAGTGAATTCTATTACGAAATTAATTTACCTCTATAATTATGAGGAATCTCTAAATTATATACATTTAGAAATGCTTTAATTTAAATGAAAAAGACTTTAACATGTCGTGTCTTTCTTTTAATTTTTTTTATTATAAGGAGGCAAAGAAAGTGGCCACCTAGATTCATCGCAACAGTGAAGCGACGATGTTTGATAATATTTAAAAATATGATCAGTGAAATAAAAAAAAACTCCTTTATAATATTGTTAGAATACGTCGATTATGCATGTGTCTAAAACATAGTTCAATGCGGCTTAGTATTGTTGTCGAGTATCATGTAATTTACGTGTCCGAACATTTTAGTAGAGTAGGTATATTAGTAAATCCTTTGTTCGGATTGGTACTTGCTACTCGACTAAAATACTATCCTGGTACGAACAAGGCTGTACCATTATGTAATTAGTAAAACAAAAACATTATTATTTACGCAAGTATATAACATACAGAACAATCGCTTTCTTCAACACCATTAGGAGGGTAACAATGAACCCCATTTTCTTTTCAGCGTATTAAACAAAAGGGGGTTTTGTGGGGGTCACAGATGGCGACGAGGGGTCGTCTTAATGTTACGTTCCGTCCGAGTCTTGCGACCCCTTGGACATTAATCCTCGGGGCCCAAAAGGTCACTGAACCCGAATTAAGAAAGGGAAGTTAGGGTCGAAGGCGATCGTTATTTTCTCTGTCGAACGGACAATTGTGAAATTTAAAGTTATTCCCGTTTTAATATTTAAAAGCTTTATTCATATTGTTAAAGTTTATGAGCTGTGAAAGGAATACTTTTCTCTCCTTGTCCGTTGATTTAAAGTCAAAGGACTCGGGCAAAGAGATATTATACATAGAGGGAGCGCTCCATAGTAATTTGACGTTAAAATGCGTGTTTTTATTTCGGAAAATGTAATGTAAAGGTCAACACTAAGGGAAATTTCCCTACGTTAGACCTCCGGAGGTCGAAGAAAAAAAAAGAAAAGAATTTTTGAAATTGGCCCAGTAGTTCTTGAGTTATTTCACTACAAACAAAAATACAAAAATACATATTCTCTCTTTATAATATTAGTAAAGATTATAAGACGTTAGTTTAAGTTTATTCTTTATGTTTAATAGTAATCATTGTACGTAAATTTCTAATAATTTAAGAATACAAATATTATTAATAATACTAAATATTAAATGTATAATAGTGATAGTTGTGGTGGAGAGGGCGGGTCCGTAACTATTGCGAACTTTCGCCCATTCCCCGAAGCTCCCCGTGGTCCGTCCCCTCTCTCCGTTTTCCCTTCAGCCCCTGCACACGCCCTGTGGCTCCTTGACGATAGCCCCTTTTAATAATAAAACAATTCATCGCCATCTTCAAATTGAATTTCGAACGACCTTTTAATTTGTTTTTAAATTATTAAATTGTGCAATCAGCCAGATTGTTGTCAAGTACTTTCGTCGGATTAAAAAGTTAATACCCGTTACAATGTTGGTTCTTCGATTTTATGAAATTCTTTAATCAGTTAATGATATTTTGGTGACATGTTTTGCTATTTTTAACGTCGTTTTCATGAGGAAAAGTTGGGATTAGGAACAGCGTTACCATAAACTAAATTATCACCTAAAATTCACCTTATGCTTTACATCTGACTTAAAAGATAGAAGGGTGTTACTCGGCTTGGGATTCAAAGAGGCGGTATGGCTAATTCATACCACAAATTAAATGTGTTTTAATATGAAAGTTGTAGTAAAATAATTTTAAATATATTATTTACTATTATGTTGGTAGTCTGTACAAAGCGTTGCACTGTCGAGCGGCATTTTATAGCTCGCATGCAGCGACCACTAGTTTTCTTAGTTTGCCGGACTTTTCTAACTCATTTGCATTCAAAAGCAGATAGCATAGATGCTGCGATACGCTCGCCGGCGGTACCTTTGTGGTTTCTATATAGTCTAGAAAGTTCTAGAGCACCAGTTCCGTCGACTGCCAGCAGTTGCCAACTTTGCCTAGAAGTTGGCGTAATGTTGTGGCAAAAAGCGCTCACGCTAGGTTTAACAATTACCTAAGCAGGCTCGAGAAAGTTTCGCTCGTAGTTTTGCTGTTTATTCCGTTTTTGAGCGAACTATTCCGTACATTGTTGGATTATTTTAGAACTAGAACTAAATTTTACGCTCCTTCCTCGGTGCTGGTAAAGTTTCGTATATAGTAATACAGTTGCTTTGTGTTGCATCATTTAATTACTATGGCGGGATTTTAGGTGCATTAGATGCGTACGAGTTTATTTAGTTATTATGAAAATAAGTATAACATGTGTGCTTATTTGCATACACCTAAGTCGTCCGAAAAATGAAAGGTTTCGTTTACTTGCACGAACATGCTTTTGTTGTTTTTGTTACAAAGTTTTTCTGAACAAACCTTTTGCCATGTTGATGAACTGTTGAAATATCATAACTTGTTTCAATTTAGTTTTTTTTTTATAAAGTGACAAACGAGCAAGCGGCCACCTGGACTCGCTGAAATAGTGAAGCGACCGCTGCCCATAGACGTTTGGAATAGCAGATGCGTTGCCTACCCTTAATCTTCGGAGGATGTGACGCATAGCAAGATGATAGTTCCTATCCCTATGCGTCTTTTACCTGCAAAAAACATTAAGAAAGATCGCCAAAGCTACAAGAATTTCAGAACATGTTTGAAAGGAAAATCTACACATATATTGCATAGCATTTTGTAATTCAAATACATACATCAATACAAGAACAATTATAATTTCAAAGCGAAACTAATAAACATCTAACACTGCTTGAATAATTTCCTCGGCATAACATCAGGTGCGCCATTAAAACTGTCCGGAAACAACGTTTTCAATTACGAAAAGCTCGCGAGCTATTCGCATCGCTCAGGGCTATCGCATCGTCTGCCCGGACTCCGGACTATGTACGGATATATAAACAAAAACTAACGGCCGTAACTTAAGAGGTGGACAGAGATTATGGTTATAATATTAAATTTTGGACACCTGGTGGTTTTGTCGCTTCTACATTGGTTTGATTTGCTACGACCATACTAATTTAATTAGTAAACTTCCATGTAAAAGGTAACTAAGTAAGCTTTGACCTTGCGCCTACAGCTCCTATTAAATAGCTGCGAGTACTCTGGAGCTCGCCCTTAAATGATAATTCATTGCTTCTATTGCCCTTGTTGATTTTCTACTACTAGATAAATTACTCATTTGTTTAGTAAATAACTTCACTCGTATTAATTAAATATAGGCATATTAGAAATTATAGCAAGCCAAGCCAG
This sequence comes from Papilio dardanus tibullus, assembly GCA_013186455.1. Lineage (NCBI taxonomy): Eukaryota > Metazoa > Arthropoda > Insecta > Lepidoptera > Papilionidae > Papilio > Papilio dardanus. The sequence goes on from QDHC01002343.1 coordinate 15,474, forward strand.
CCCTGTGCGTGGGACGCGCGTTGTTCGCGTGCCTTGCCGCCATGGGCGCTGCAATCGCTCCTCCCGCGCCATTCGGCGCCATTTCGCACCTTCCCGCGCTCGCTATCCGTATATACATTCCGACAATATCTCGACTTAGATTAATTTCTGTCTTTGGCTTTACACTACAGAAACGTTGCGTTGATGAAATATAACCTAAAAAATTAACCTTCACGATAAGTTCGGCTTCTTATTTTTGTAATTAAATTCGTATATAGGTAGTATGTGGTATCTAAAGATCCCTAACTCTATTTGTTAACAAAAATAAAATAATTGATTGTCAATATCAATGTCTAGAAATAACAAAAAATATTATTAGTCTTTTATTTGACACTAGCGACCCGCCCCGGCTTCGCACGGGTGCAATTTTTATTAATATGGCTGTTATAATCAACGTTTATAGTTTTTCTGTAGTGTAATTAGTATCAGCATTGGACCCGGGCGAAGCCGGGGCGGGTTGCTAGTGTATTATACATGAAAACCTTCCTTATGAATCACTCTATCTATTAAAAAAACCGCATCAAAATCGGTTGCGTAGTTTTTAAGATTCAAGCATATATAGGGGCAAACATAAAAAACGTTATTGTTTTATATATTTTATTTGGCATTACCTGACCTTGTGTTTGTGTCAAGCTCGTCATGTTGTTAATATCATAATTTATTGTCAAGATTTCTGACATAAAAGAACGTTAATTCGTGTATAATTCTATTTGAAATTACCCTTTTAAAACTTAACAACTATCCGAATGCAATTTCGAAAGTCGACAATTTCCCATTTATGACGTTGAATTCGAAACTGTTCGTACAATATGCTTAGTTTTAAAACGTCTAATCTCCTGAAAATATTGAAGGACTTCACGATTTTGAACTCTAAAGTGGTATTATATTTAGTTGAGTTTTGTTTAATCTGTAAAATCCTTTGTAAGGAGATTAGTACAAAGTAACACGTATTAGGTAGCTTCCGAACGCCGCAAATCAGGCGCTTCGTTTCCAGTTACTTCGGAATGGGAATCTAATCCCATTAGATTTTTTGACTTGTTCGTTAGCAAATAGTTAAAAAAGAAAAAAGGATTATAAAGACATTTTATATGAACAAAATTTATATTAAATATCTACAATTGCATAGTTTTACAAGTTACATGTAATAGAGGTAAAATAATTTATGTCGATTCTATATCAAGACAGAAAAATACTGTAAATTAATCCAAAAACACATCGACCTGTTTTATACAGACTTTAAACGTATACAAACAATATTCACCCAACTAACATTTTACTTTGAAATATAAACACTGGAAGTGACTTATATTAGGGATCGAAAATGACTTGCTGTGTATGTTACAAAATATGTAATAATAAGTTCGACCTAGAAAATAAAACTCAGATTTATTTCTTTCACTTTTTATTCATACCAAGTACATAATATGTATCTTTAACGCACGTTGAAATATTCCAAGATTACTTTATTGGTCTATCTTCCTGTGGTCAATCCTTTCTTAATATACCCTTTCATGCAATCAGGACAGATTCAAAATATATCTTTTCAGGTTACCATATTTCGCTAAATTAATAAACTCTCCAAATATCATTCCTACACCTTATAACCTTTGTCTATTAGACTATTCCAGAAATTGTATATCATGGTAATATAACCCACACATAGAGAATCTAAAGATAAGCGTAAAGCGGGTCGCAGAAGGATACGGCAATAATGAATCGGGGAGTCACAATTAAAGAGGGGAAGTGCGTACGGACGATCTTGGAGTAATCTAAGGGATGACGGGAGAAGGGAGATGGGAGAGAAGGGTTAAATAAAGGGACGCGGACCGCGGACTGCGCCTACAGCGTACTGAGATGGAAAGAATTAAGCAATTTACTTTGTAACTTTGATATTTCGCACGGAAGAAAATATCTCATTGTTGTTGGTATTTTGTAGACGTTAATTAGGTACTTATATCAGGTGTTTATTTTTAAAAGTGGTCAACTCAATCTCCGTTGATTTGAAAAAACAGAATTTGTGTATGTTAAATTAACGGTACATAAGTGCCGTTTTCTTCAGTTCGCGCAAAAAAACGGAGATTTAGGCTACGGCATAAGGCCTTTTTTGCGTGACATCGGTCTTACCAAAGCCTTAGGGTGATAGATAAAAAAATATTTTCAAATTTAGACAATATTTCAATAATTTATTAACATATATAAACTGATTATCACATACGAGCAAATACAAAACATAATATTAACTCTACATGTTGAAGATCTTTTTAATCTGTGACGATAACGAGTTTCCCTCCCAAGCATGTGGGTTAGGTAGGTGGGGGCGAGGGCGAAATAACGCGGGAAAATACGGCTAGATATTAGTCGCTATTCGGAGCCATTTTGACAATTTCTTGAATAGCCAGGGGACTTGAAGTGCGATGGGGCCGCACACCGACCATTCGAATTAATGTTTGCTTCTACATCTCTAATGTTCAAAGCGTTGCTTTTATTTAATTTACGGACTAAATAATTAACTATTAAAACATTATTATTCGTATTTAAAAACTGACAGCTAGTTGGTCAATAATTGTTTAGTTCTCTTTTAGGAACGAGTAGTCTATACTATTATTATAATGGCACAGTTTGTATTATGGTATATATTAAAATAACTAAAAAACTACTAGGCCGATTTCAAATTTCTTTCTCTCATAGAAAGCTATATTATCACTAAGTAACACAGGCTATATTTTTTAATTCCAATCGTACGAATTAACGAGAAACAGCTAGATTAAAAAAATATCAAAACTTTGTAAAGTGAGTTCATTGTCCAGTCATATTAAGAAATGAATGATCTCCTATTTAAGAGGTTTGTCAATAATCAAAATGTACAGGGGATATCAAGTTATTGTTCAACTTGGGTAAGCGTAACTTAGATCTGTCAGTGACGTCATCTGTGAGGATCGGGCTCACGGTTCATTGGGAATGTTGAATCACTGAGCTGAGCTCTCACATCAAAAGATGCACAATTCAACGCCTTCCGCGTGATCATCGCTATAAATAGAAGTAGCTGTATTATGCAGTGCTAATACCTAATACCTATTGTATAAGGTAAGGAACACACGTTATCTGCCTTAATTATTTAGCGAGAGTACAAACGACCGCGATATTTTTGTCTCGCTTATCAAAGTTTTAATCCGAGTTTCTCGCTTATGGAGGTAGCTCGTCCGGACCATAGAATGACTCTGGCTTATAAAGGTTTGACTGTTATTATGCTTTTAATAATCTATATTAGTGTTAGGGTTAGGTAATTTATTGTTTTATTTAATTAAATTGAATGGTAAAAATAATAGTTTCCAGGCACAAAAATGTTTGGTTGAAGAATGGCAACACTGATTTGACAGTGATAAGGCGTAAAAACATTCGGTAAATAAATAAAGTGATTACTTAAACCTAGATTGTCTTCAGCACTTCACCCAGGCATCCTGAAAGACTAATTGTAATCGAAAGTATGGAGCTCCATTATTAGTAATGTTTTACTTTACTCGTAACTCCTACATAGATTACACTAACAAAAACGTTTGCGGATCAATACGCGACGCAAAACTTAAATTCGCCTCCCCTTCAAGAAGAAGGCTGGCGTGGACGGGTCCAAATTCGTATGTTAATATCCCCCCGCGCCCCCCGCGCCCTCCTCGCCCCTCGCAACCCTCGGCCCCACCCCGCACGCGACCCCCCGCTCCAGGGAACGGACCGAACTATTATAAAGGGTAGCACGAAAGTTAGATTAATGATGTTAGGAGCTGACCAGTGTACAGGCGGAGGAAATTTTGTATTCTAATCATGCTTAGAAAAAAAAAGTATTATAGACACATAGTTATTATGAATTACTTTACAGATCTTTTTCGAAACTAAATATTTAAGTTTATAGTTAAATAGATACTAGAAAGTATTATAAAATTAACCATTATGTATCTTAAAGTATAGTGTAAAATAGTTGCCGCGTATGCAATTTCGAGTCACGATTTAGAATAGCTCTCTCATATAACAAAAAAAAGAATCGAATGTAACCTTTCCTACTGATTTTGCTGTAAAGCGTAAAAGGAAGTTTTCTAATCAGCTTGATAGAATATCCTGATCAATTAAACATATGCTTAAGACCAATTATGTAATTATTGAGAAATAATATCTTAAATAAATCGGCTGCACTCAATTAAAATCCGCTATCGGTACCTACTAGTTTCTATATAATATTACCTACAATCAATTCTAGATAAGCGAGAAATCTCTATAAGAGAAAGTAATTCTATGATCCCGACGAACTACCTCCATAAACGAGACTAATGTCGCGGTCCCTTGGACTTATACAGGTTCGCCTGGATATAATAGGTTGGGGAAAAAGAAATCCATTATTTTTA
>QDHC01002350.1:0-183071 GCA_013186455.1 Papilio dardanus tibullus
AACGACAATACTTCAAAGGTTAATTATCCATTTTAACAACAAGATTTACTCTAATCAATTAAGTGCTTGGTTTTGTTAGCAAAAAGCTTTTAACAAAATTGTATGTAATTGAAAAATCTAATCTTTCATTAAAATCTCCGGCGTTCACGGTTCATTTTTTAAATTAGACTCGCGCACACCGCATCAAGTCAGCCGATGCCTAGCGACACTGCGATTGCAGAGTACGAGTATAGACTAATAATCACCTTTAAAATAGCGATTACTGCCTTTTATTTAATATATTGAAAAGATAAAATACATGAGTCATTGAACACATTCACACAAAAGGTTGATAAAAAATTTCATCGCATGTAAGTCATTGAGGACAATTAAATAGGCCATAAAGGATAACTCTAATCTCGACTCAATTTAAATTAAATGTTCATTATACTCGTAGACACCTATATTAAAATATTAGTTGTTCTTCGCGACTTCGTCCGCGTAGAATAAAAAAAATTAAGCCTCTGTTATATTTATTATGTTATTCGGGGATAATGTAGCTTTTTAACGGTGAAAGAATTTTTGAAATCGGCCCAATAGTTTTTGTGTTATTTCAATATATACAAAAATATAAATCTATCCTCTTTATCATTTTGGTAAGATAAAAGTTTTTTTGAAATTTCAATTCACTGCATTTAATTAATTTTCAAGACAATATTCAAAAAGTTTATATTAACCTCACCCCGAGATTCACTTCCCCTTCCTTGAAATTCTATCTTATTTTTACTTTCCTCGCGAACCGTGTCTCAGCCCCTTCAATATTTCTTATTGTAATTTTCATTTTGATGATTACTTGAAACTTTGCCTTTCATTCCATTCTCTCTATTGTCAAGGTTTGTGCTTCATTTCTTGTAGAATTTTCATTACAAAAAGTGTTTATATCATATTCTCCGGTTTATAATTAAGTTAAGAAAACAGCTTGCATTTAATAACTAGATTATTAAATGTTAATAAATTTGCTTTGAGTTGGATTTATAATGTATTTAGTTATTGTGGAACCTTTATCAGTAGTAGACATTTAAAAGTAAATATTTTAGGTCTATAATTCTAATAATTAAATTCAATGAGAAAAAAAAAAGTTCAAGGATCTGCAGAATATTGAAGAAGCCTTTTTAATATAACTGTACAAAATAATTGTATACAAAGAACAAACATTTCCGCAAAGTATCTCTATTTATGCGAAGGTTACAAGAAACACTCGAGATCCGCAAGCTTATGAAACAGCCGCATTTTCCGCATAAGCTTTCGGAATTTATTAATTACTCGTATAGCAGCTTAGCAAAAGCAAAATACACTCCTTGTATTTTAAAACCCTTGAATTTGTAACTATAATAGTTATGTACAAAGTTTACAATATAGTCGCACCTGGATACGCGAAAGTACAAAGGACAGTGATATTTGCCTCTCTTATAGAGGTTTCTCTCTAATCCGAGTTTCTCGCTTATGGTGGTATCTCATCGGGACCGCAGAATGACTCTCGCTTATCCTAAATGGAGAATTAAAATATTTATTTATTTATTTATTAATTCTTAATGCTAAAAACAAATACAATAAAACAATTATACAAAAGCAATGCTATGCGCATATGGGCGGCCTTATCGCTGTCAGCGATATCTCCCAGGCAACCCGTGGAACAGGAGAGGGTAAAAATATATAAGGGTATATAATACATAAGAAATAGTGGTAGAAGTTAGCGAAAAATAAATAAAATTCAAGAATAATCTATAATCGGTTACTAATACATACAAATACTATACTTATATAATGCATACAAACAATAAGGAGAATAAATAACTCGGCAAGTGACTTTGCTCAGGAGATGGCTGTGCAGCTGAGATTTGAAGATAGGAAGGGACTTGGACTCACGAATGTTACGGGGCAGATCGTTCCACAATTGAGCAGCTTTCACAGAGAAGGAACTCGTGAAGTAGCCAGATCTAGTAAAAGGTACATCAAGTACATTACCAAACCCAGAGCGTAGCACATGGCCATGGTCGGCACTCCGATGGTGAAAACATTCCTTGAGGTAGGGAGGAGAGCGGGATTAAAATATGTTATAGTTCTTAAAATATTTTTTTAATAATTCTTGATTTTGCAAAAGCAAGATGTCTGACACAAACAATAGCTTTATTCTAACATTAACAAACGTCCAACCTTGCATATAACAAAGCACATACCATATAGCCACATGTGCGGCAACCACCGTGGACTAAGACGGAATGCATGTGGCGAGCTATATATTTCAGGTTTCAGGGTGTTTGGATTTAACCATCAAACCCGAAACGACGCTGCAGTGTTCTGTATAGACTTAGATTAAGTTTGAACTGAAGATTTAATCAACATAAAATTCTCTTTGCATCACGGAAATTCTTAAGTAAACACATTATACGTATTCCACAGCTTTCAAGCCTTTCGGTTTACATTTCGACGGTTTTTGTCTGGATTTCTGTCAGTTTTCTTAACTTAAGTAATTCTTAAGTTTCTCTATTTTGTGTTTATACTAATATTATATAGAGAGAAACTTTGTTTTTTTTTTGTATTTTTGTTTGAAATAACTCAAGAACTACCTGGTCGATTTCAATAATTCTTTCACCATTAGAAAGCTACATTATCTCCGAGTAACATAGGCTATATTATTCGCGCACAACAGCTAGTATTAATATATACGAGTTTAACATGTAGTACAGAGTTTAATTTACAATGAAATAGGTGCTGTGCAAAATTTCAATTTGAAAGTTATCCATATTCAACGTGATCGAGTGGGTTAACGAATACGTACATATTTTATTGACATCTGCTCTAGTTTCACACAGCTCGTTGTTATTCCTCTCTGTATGCTTGTTGGTTTTATGCAATTAATTTAATAGTCATGCTACAGTATAGTTTTAATTCTCGTATAATAACGAGTGTCGAATTTTCGGTAAACCACAATTTTATCATATGGACGGTGTAACTCTATGATCTATGATATGGTCTGCTAAGTAGGTAATATATTCTACCTTACTAATCCAAATATAACATTTTTATTTTTTTACAAAATATCGCTTCATGAACAATACAAGCTAGCCATGAACTTAGAAGTGTTTTAAAATAACAAGTTAGTCTGGAAAACCTGAGACAAAAACTCTTGAGCTAACGACGTGCTTGTTGACTGCTGACAACACAAGTGCCATTCTTCCAAAGCTCTAAAACTTACTTCTATCAATTAGATGAAAAGTTTGAATTTAGTAGAGTAGTAATGTAGTTCGATCCATAATGGGCTCCATTTTCCGCAACTCCACGACTAGCGCGTACTTTGACTTCACACATGTCTTTGAACTTCTTCGCCGATATGTGCAGGTTGCATTACAAAGTTTGAGTTTATTTTCGATATTAGAATATTGCACTATACAATTCGCAGATTTCAAACGCTTTCATTACATGTGATAATAGATAGTTTTAGCATTAGGTCCCTCTAACGTCGTGATGCAACCTGCACATATCGACGAAGAAATTCAAAGATAAGTGTAAAGTCACGCAAAATACGCGCTAGTCGTGGAGTTGCGGAAAATGGAGCCCGTCATGGGACGAACTACATGACTACTACCTACGCCCTATGAAATAAAAAAACATTGTGACGTTAAAAGTAATCGATGTTTAATTTAAATACATTTTCCGGAAAAGCGGCCTTGTATTTTAAAAATGCATTCCAATCATGCTACGAAGTATCACTGGGAATACTCTGGTAATAGAAAATGAGAAATATTGCTATTTTTAGATCTTCAACCATTTAAGATTTATTTAGGTCGTCGATTTGTTCGAAACGATTAAATACCAGTGATTGGAATATTTTATTCATGTTCATCATAGATTAAAAAAAAATAGACAGAACCAACAGATAGCTGTGCCTCTCACAACGGGCTAGACATGCCTGTTTGAATGTAAGTTAGGTAATCTGTTTACAGAAATTAAACTAAATCTTTGTAGATCTTAGTAAATGTCTTTATAAACTTCCATTTACTGTTTGAATGAAAACTTTTGGGAGCATTTCAAATAATGTATTTATGCTGAAACTCAGTAGTTCAATTTTGACATGTGAAATATTACCCATTTTTATAACTTTCTTGGCACAATGTTCTATCTAGTTAAAGAGGCAGGTATTTGGCAAGAAAAATTCTGATAGACACAGTTACTGCACTGTACTGTAATGTTAACCTTTTTAAAAACATAGATACTAGGACATTATTTAGTTCGGGTATTTATTTCTAATTCATTATAATAAGAAATGTTCAATAAAATTTGCTTACGTCTGTGTATCCTTATCTGTACGTAGTATAAAACATTAACGCTTTTTTATATTTGTCCCTATATATGCTTGAATCTTTAAAACTACGCAACGGATTTTGATGCGGTTTTTTTAATAGATAGAGTGATTCATAAGAAAGGTTTTCATGTATAATACATTTACAATATAGTAGAGTAACACTGATAATTTAGAGGTTTTTAGTATGATGTCTTAAATTAACACATTCTTAGCGCTTACATTGCAAACGCTGCAGTATTTAGTATCAGCATTATACCGATTTGTACCCGTGCGAAGCCGGGGCGAGTCGCTAGTACAAAATATTTAAGGAACTAAGTAAAGTCATAAGTATTTTTAATTTGCGTGAAACAATGAAACAAAAAAGGTAAAGTTTACAATCCTCTTTAACGTTTAGATTCAAGAGGAGCGCAATGCAATTACTCAACTATGTTGCAAACAGTCTTCGATCTTCTGTTTAGTTCCAAATACTTTAGCAATTTCGAACAATGTATGTATGCAACAATGATTATCTCCTTAAATAGATATTGTAAAAAGTAAGAGAAATTCATTTATATCACTCCTTTAAACAGCTTAAAATTAGAATAATATAGTAAAGGAGCAAATTGACAATTTTACCGCATGGTCTGGTTGAATGTCGATGAATACAAAGGTAGAGGAAGGCCAAAGAAAGTATGGATGGATTGTGCAAAAGAAGATATGCTGAAACAAGGGGTAAATTACGTAGTACATACCATGCCGACCCTCCATAGGGACAAGGACAGGATGATGATAATGGTCTGGTTTTCTCAATAAAAATGGGCACCAATTGTGACGTCACGGTGAGGCCGGAAGGGAGAGAATTAACGGACACGGGATGAGATCTAAGGGCTACGTCGTAGTTCGAGAATCGTTCTAGAAAAGAATACATGCGGGACTTACCGTTTACGATAGGCAGCTGACGCACCTTCGGAGTCGGCCGGCTGCTTCGCTGCACCGCGTTGAAGGCCCTCATGAACTGGTAACTCCCTCGCGGATACGGAGGAACGGATATGGGGAGCGAACTTCTCCTCGCGGTTGCTGCTTCTTAATTTTCTGCTCGCGGAATGTTCCGCATGCGCTTTCGGGCGCTTCCTTCCTATTTGGAATTTCGAACACGACGCAACAAATAGAGGAAGAAAAAACTAGAGGAAGAAAAACGAAGGAGGTCGGTAGAACCTTTATAGGTCGAAAGAGGTCGCATGGGAAAGGATGGAGAAGTTCATCTCTGAACGTGTGTGTGGACGATACACCAATAATTGTTCAGGACTTTTTTTGCCATAAACAAAATTAACGGCCGAATGTAGTAGAACAGTGGTAGAGCCCGCTTTAACATCTTCGCACGAATTGTCCGTCTCGCCCGGTGAAATACCACGACCACACAGAAAACGGGCGTCAAATGGAAGCAATTCCGTGTTTCGTCTGAGGAGTGTGGTGCCGGAGGACTAACTTTTAATCCGCTTTCCCTTCCTATCCTTTTCCTATAAGGAAATGATAGGAAGAGGAAGTGGATTTTCCGGTGGAGGGGACGCATAGGGAGAGGAATGATCCTCTTGCTGTGCGTCTCCTCCTCCGAAGAATAAGTGTAGGCAACGCATCTGCAAATGTAGATGTCTATGGGCAGCGGTCGCTTCGCTATTTCAGCGAATTAAAGTGGCCGCTTGCTCGTTTGCCACTTTTTAATATAAAAAAAAAATGTTCAAATGCCACTCAAATTTAAGCGTCGCTTAAAATCTAAGTGGTGTCAGAATTTAACGAGATCGCCGTAGAATTTCTAGTTTAAGCGTGGACCTAAAATGTAGGACGGTCTTAAATATTTGAGTGGCGTTTGAATGTTCGACCGTTAAACGATTATTTTAAACCAATTGGTAACATTATTTAACAAATATAATATATAATTTATTTTTATTAAAACTCATTATTTCGAGATAAGGTTGCCGTAACGAAATTGCTTCATGAAAGCGTATCCCATTAAAAAGGATATCATATTATTATGAATTCCCAATTTTATTCCAGCAAGCATTGTTCGTGTACATTTGTCAAAATACGATACAAAAGAATTTAATTTAACGTATTATTATCCATCAAAAGTTTTATTTTCAACGCTTTGTCAATGTTATTTATAGACAAACAAGAATTAAACGATATAGATTTTAATTAAGTCTTTTTTATGTAAATAAAAAAGATACACTCATGAACTCACACTCACACATAGTCCTGAAGTATTTCCTTACTTTTTTATTTGAAGATAAATTAGCAAGGCATCTGATATCTATGATCCGAAACATATGCATAATGCACTATTAAAATAGTGCGCTATCATATTCGGAAAGGATGTATATGTATACCAAGGGCAGTGCTTTCTCAATATGATAGCGCTTTAGTATCAATATCCACATATAGGTGCACATAGGGATAAAGCTCAACTTGGTACCATAAAAATGGCATACTTTTTTATTTTATAAAGTGGCAAACGACCAAGCGGCCATCTGAATTCGCTGAAATAGCGAAGCGTTGCCCATAGACAACTGCAATTGCAGATGCTTAGCATAACCTTAATCTACGGAGGAGACGAACAGAAAAAAGACAATACCTTTCTTCTATGCGTCTCCTCCCCCGCCAAATCCACTTTGCCTTCTTCTTCTACCTTTTTCTTATAAGGACCTATACCTATGTTTCACTACTTTAGAATTTAGTTGTTATTAAAATTTAAAGTATAAACGTTTTCCGCATAATGCGTCATGCAAGACAAATTGTGCTTGTTATGGGATACATCGGGTGTATGGATATGCACTCATTATCGTAAATCAGCTCGTATCGAATATGGCCATTAACCACAAAGCCATTCGAGCGCGACGCATTGCATTTCGCTAATGAAATTTATGTAACTTACGCTTTGCTGAACTATGAATTTTATCAATACAATCAAAGTAAGACAAAGTATAAAACTATAAATTCTTTCACTAATGAAGCATTTTTCGCCTTTAAGCTAGTACAGAAACTCTATCATACAATTAATTTAATAATATTACCTACTAGCTGACCCGGCAGACTGCGTACTACCTCAACGATAAATAAAATAACTAAACTTTTGAAAAAAAAATAAAAGAGAGAAAAATACTCGCTAATTGAGCGGTAAAGTATCACTATCACAAAAAACGTTTGTACGGGAAATAGAAAAGGGATGTTTTGTGTGTTATCCCGGCAATTATTCGATTAAATATATATTTTCTACTTTGACATTAGCATTCCAACGTCTTTTCTTGAATTTTTCCTAACAAAAAAATATTTTTTCTAATAAACTGATCATTATTATATCACTATTAAATGATACTTCAAACTCAAATATTTTACGAAATGAAAAACTCTCTGGATAATAAAAGAAAGATTTAAAATAATTTTCGAATACTACAGCTGCACGTTGCTGAATTGCAAATGTAGAATATTATCTGAAATGAAATTTAGCTTACAAAGGAATGTTATGAGAAGAATGGTATCGATTTCGGATGTCAATTTAGAGAGGAATTGCAAGGACGTAGCAAATATACTTCGATTTATATTTGCTTTGCATATCATCATATCATATTTCTTTGTGTTTCTAAGGGTTGATTTTCTTAATACATACTCAGCAAAATAGTTTTACTTTTGTTAGTAATGAACAATCCAATACAAACTGTGAATAATTTACACTAAACCCACAAGTGATCCGCTTATCTATCAATATGTCTATTACGTGGATCAGGTCTACATCCCTGATTGTCTAGGGAGCCATTCTTCAATTTACTTTTGAAAAGATTTCTTTGGTTATTGTGTGATTTAACGGCAGTTTTATTCGGTTTGCTCGAAATAAAGTTTGCTACAATACGTATTAAGATTTTTACTTCTACTTAGACTATTCATATAAGCTTGATAGAGTATATGGTTTATAGGAAACGGGATTCTTACGACGATTAAGCTGTTACCGCACCGCTTTATCAGCTCGTGACCATGGCGCATGGAACTGAGCCGAAATATCGAGAGCACAAACAGCATAATCGTGGTAAGAGTCCCGTTTCTTACGAACAATATGTTAGTAAAAAAAAGTAAGTTTAAAATTAAATATTGATAGAGATATGTTCCATGTTATGATTGTAAAAGGCACGCAGATTGCGAAACACTCAAAGGAAACCTTAAGATTCTTGAGTCCAAACATAGTGAAGCTTCGCACCTGCTATCAATTTGCTAATTGCCACTTGAACATTCCGGCAAGCACTCTGAATACGAAATAGATTGCTGTTAATTCATTGCATACATACTCAAAGGTTGAACTCAACGTGGATATAGTTATTTGAAAAATAACAAATTTCTTGAAAATACTTGTATATAGGTAAAAAAAAAGCAAATCTAAAAATTAAAGCTAAATATTTTTATAACTTGTACCAACATGTCGTTTACAATTTTATTTTCTTAGAAATAATTGCACAAAACGGTATCAAAATTAATTAGGATAAAATATTTTGCGGTACATTGTATCTATATGAAAAAATGTATACGTCATATTTGTTACTTTTAATACGTAATCCTGGTAATAACTAGGACACAATGATGTTCGTTATTGGAAAAGTTAGTATTAGGTAATAATGTAGGAGCACGCAACGCGGTAGTCACGCGAGCTCCATCATAAAGTCTAACTAAACATAAAGTAACATACATTTATATAAAACTTTAAGGTATAAAAACAATCCAATTATATTGCAAACAGTCTGCAATTGCAGATGTCTATAGGCTGCAGTCGCTTCGCTGTTTCAGCGAATCCAGGTGGCCGCTTGCTTGTTTGCCTCACGTTTTAGAACACGGACTAAATCATTTCTTTTCCTACAAGCATAGAAAATTTTAATATCGCCTCTCCGCTCTATCAACGCTTACGATGTAAGTTCGTTTACGGGCGGATATATTTTTTCAAGTCCTTTTTATTTCCAAGCAGAAGCAGTCGTGATAAAAAAGTTGAGGTTAGAGTTAGAAAAAGTAACATGTTAAGTCCAAACAGCCAACATGCCTCGGTACTGTTAAAATTTAAACTCTAAACCCGCATATGTAGTCAGGTACTCTAATGTTGAGGAAACTTCTTTCCCAGTCTAGTTTGAAGAATGTAAAACTAAGAACTAACGTAACTTTGAACAGCAATGTTTTCAGATCGGTATTTTTTATTTAATAAAAAAATGATGGGACCATAAATTAAAAAAAAAGTTAAACTCTTCCTTGGGTTTCTGTACTGTACTCGATAATAATATTTTAAAGAGAAGATCCGGCTTACACATGATTACACTTTTATTATTATGACTGGAAACGCAAAATGTAATAGATTTCCTCGCCCATAACATTTGAGAGAAATTGGCTATTATCTTTATTTATTGCCTACGTTATATAAAATTCAGACAATAGGTAAAAGATAAAATAATAGTTTGCAAATTAATTGAACACGTGTTGTTTTAGTGTAAACTAAACTGCTTAAACGGATTTCATATTCTCATTACGAAGGATATATTTTTTTAATTTCTAACCTTGTCTTAAAACAGCCCGTAGCATTAATATTATGAGAGCAAGGAATTCTTTTTAATGTATTATTTGGTTTTCAAAAGGTCTTATTTATACCTTTTAATCCGTATTATTGTAAAGGAAATGCTTTTCAAATTAGGCGCAGGAATAATGGAATTAGAAAACTCGTCGGAAATTAGTATCTGTCCAAACAAAATGTGGTGAGCGAGCGGTAAACATTATTTTCTCCTGCCTAACAAATGCCCTTGCTTTTCAAATTATGTTTGCTATTACGACAAAGTGAAATAAATTCTTCACGATCTAAAATTAATGATATATCAACATAGACAACTTTTTTCTTTTCGTCTGAGGAATTTCATAATAAATGAAACACAGAGATTGCTTCTGTGACTTAAATGTGTTTCAAATTACCTAATAAGTAAAGTTATAAACAAGACACAAAGTACTTGGATGACTTTCAGCCTATTGATGAGAATAACTTTAAAGGTTTTCATCGTGAAAAGTCGATTGTGATCAAAGTGCGGGAGACGTGCTCATAAATTTCAAGAGGCCTTTTTGCCGAAATGTCTTTCATATTTTTCCCAAGTATTCTGTGGGTGTCGCTCAAAAATTACGACCATCAATAAATTTCAAGGACCTCGCGACTTATTTAATTCATATTCCATTAGTGCTGTGTTTGTCAAGCATTGACAATTTTATGGAAGTTACGTTAAAAATGACTAAATTATGTTACAAAATTTCATGCATTTTTGTTACAAGCGGTATTTACGTTTGTTACTTAAGACGTGACCATTAAAAACGGGAGTAAATGTATATGTTTATTACAATAACTAATTAAAAGTACTAAGTTTTATACAACTCTTATAAAGAGTAACATACAAACCTACTGTTACTGTTTCATTATAAAATTTATAATGGTTTATTAATAGATTCATCAATAAGACAATTTATTAGTATTGAACTTCATCCATTTTAGTAGCAATACTCGTATGAAGTACCTAAAAATTCTGTATTGCAAATCTCGTGGGAGGTATAAACGTATTATTTTTTCATACACATAGGTAATATTTACTCAGCCTTATATCATTTGCATCTTCGTTTTATTTGATCATCATCATCATTATCATCATCAGCCTTTCTCTGACCTCTGCTGTTCATAGGCCTTTCCCAATGCCTAACACAGAACGCGGTCCTTAGCCTTCTTCATCTAACGACATCCCGACTTCCTATTATTTAATAAATTAATTTTGATTAATAAAATATACAATAAGGACAAATAGAATCCAAAATAAATAGCGACACTCCTTTCCGACTGATATTGATGAGAGAAATTTATTCGAGAACACCCGCTGGGCTCGAGATTGAGCGGAGAACAAGAAATATCATTACCAGAAAGATTTTATTTGAGATACGCTCAAATTATTAAGAAAACCCCTTTGATAAACTCATGTCATTATTTAGCATTGATTGTTTTTGCATTCTACAAGCTAGAGGTTATATGCCTTGAGGCATATTATGGAATAAAAATCATTTTTATTTATTTAGGTACGTATTATAATTTAAAAATTGATAGGAAAATACACATGCAATTGAAAATAAAATTGCAACGTTCTGTTTTTATTAACTATCTTTTTTTTGTAAAAATTCCATTAGTCAAATTCTAAAGCTTTGAAAAAAGTATGCAACACAATAAATATCTGGTTTATTTTACTGTTTTAAATTCGTTGCCAAATATTGTATTACGGAAATTGCCTCGCGAAATTACTTTATATCTAGAAACGATATATATTAAGTAATATGTTATATTTATTTTGACAAACCACATTAATGTCTATTCCCTATATATATTGTTGGTTTGTATGTGTTAATTAACTCGTGACAACTATTTATAACTGTTCAAGGAAATTGTATGCAAAATCTTGTAACTATTTTGTTTTACTTATTTGTTTTATAAACATATTTTAGGGATCGTTAGAAACATGTGAAGCTTTCTGGTAATATGAAAGAACGCGCTACGATTTTTCCTTTTGTCAACTTTTAAGATGCCCTCGAGACAATCTGATGGATTTCCTTTCTTACATACAAATGGCCAACGCGTATATTTCATTTCTTTCTGTCACATTATTTCCATATAAAAGTTACGTAAGAATCTATTTGTATTTTGTTGCTTATTTATTCGATTCGTGTAATTTTAAACGTTAAAAATGGGTACTGGAATGATCCTTTAATAGGATTAACGTTAAAAGAATGAAGTAGACAGGGCTGTCACAAATGCACTTACAAACTTGAAATGGTAAAGAGGTCCGACGTTCTCTTGTTTCCATTTAATTAAAATGTTAATGGAGGAGTCATGGCTGGAAGTGAACATAAAGCGTACGCTTTAACTTTACAGCCCACTACTTACTTTGGTTTATTAAAAAACAAAGAAGCATAAATCTGAAACCACTTTGTATAGATGTAAGTAGTAATCAGCGTGCTTCGGATTTCAAAATTATTTTTATTTTACATAGATAGTCCTGTGTTTTTGCTCCATTAAATCAGCTGGGCTACCCAAAGTACTTTTCGATAGGCGATATCGTTGATGGAATCGACAAAAATGTACGGATCTGACATTGTCATTTGATAAAATCATCTGATTGTCACGTGTGAGATACCGAACGTCAATATTATAAATTCGCTTGCTAGCGAATGAATTTTGGGTAGCCCCCCTGATCCGTAAGATCGCGATGAATTTCTTTCATTATATTTATCTTTGAACATTGTTTATAACTATTACAATCAGTCTTTTTAATAATAATTCATATCATATCAATTAAGATAATGGATTTAATTTCTATGGCATAACGCATAATATTCCAGGATAACTAGTTTCAGTCAATTATTTGGATTTATTTTCATCACAAAACAAATTATCAAATCATATAAAAACAACAAAGGAGAGATATTTATCATGAGTGTTTATTATTTTAATAATCTTCTATTAGCATATAACATAGCAGCAATACGCTCCATGCAGACATAAATATTTTTATATGAAATTTCCGCTTTATCTAAAAACACGTTTGCATAACATTTATTCAACAAGACAAGTAATTTTTTGTCTACATAAAGTACTAACCACATTCTATAAAAGAAAGTTAATAAAAAATAATTAAAATTATTATTTTAATGACATAAAGAACTATTCTAAACTATAAGACAATATCTTCAGCAGATTATTGCTCTAATAATCTGATATTTTACACTAATAAAAACAAATTTCATAAAGTACGTTAATATTTATTTCTTTTCTAGAAAACAACGCTTCATTCCGTAACAAATTCACTCAGATTTTTCCGCGTTCAATAGCATTTCCTTCTTGTAACACGATTTCTGTTTTAAGCCACTACTTTTGTTATCTTTTGGCTTGTATGGAAGAGAAAATTCTCGTAGGTAATGTTAGTACTGTCACTCCGTGTTGGGTGCCTGGTGCCTGGTGCCTGGTGCCCGGCTAGTTATCTTGTCGTACTAACATTTCTTTATTCTTGTTCATTTTATTTATGACCGCAATGCATAAGATAACACAATAAATTCCTATTTTGAATGCATCTACGGAATAGTTTTGACAAATGTATGAATTTTTAGTTTCACGATTGTTCTATTTGTTACTTGTATTTGCTCGTATACAACGGGAACAAATAAACAATGGGATTTGGTACTACGAGTACAAATTATTAAACATCTATCATTGATCATACGTTTTAAAAACATTGCAAGATTTAAACATTATTGCGTAATTTGTTAGAATATTTTTCTCAATTATTGTTTTTTATATTTTTTAAAAACTTTGATGGAGATAGAATTTCCAGTCTATAAAATATTGTAAGCTTTTCATTAGATTTATTTAAACAATTTTGTTTGAAAACTGATCTTTACTTAAAACGTAATAGAGGTAATATCTAACGGAAATCTTATCTTAAAGGGAAATCAGGTCACTAAGTATTAATTGCTTTTGGGAGTCAATTGTTGGTCGGAAGGAAAACGACGGAAATGCAAATTACACGAAATTACGAATATGCGTCCGATTTAAACCTTGAATCGAGAATAATTTTATTCACGAAACTATTGATTAAAAGAGGTGATTAAAAAGTGAAAATCAACTCTTATATAAACTACTACCTACCCGCCCCGGCTTTGCACGAGTACAATGCTAATACTAAATACACAATAGAAAAACTAATAATCAAGTTCTGTTAATCTCTTGAGTAAGTAAAACGAAATTCTTGTGAATTAACAACTTACCTTTTAAGTCCTCTCTCTGTTTACCTGCATTCATTACATTTGTATATATTTGAAATGTATATATTTGACTTTAGTATAGAATATAAGAGTCTTTTATAACATAAGATAAGCTGGAAGAGCGTAAGCTCCTAAAGCAACCACATTTCCCGCATAAGCTGCAAGAATTTACTAATTACTCGTGTTGCAGTTTCGTGTGTGAACTATACAGCATTTCTACATCTACGAGTATTTTAATTCCTTTGTAACTTTTCTTCTTGGAATTTAATTATTTTAAAATCTTTCCCTGTTGGGCTTATGACTCAGTGTTTTATTTGGGGGTCTCAGGCTTCGAGCTTTGTTTTCAGGCTTCTTTTACGAATTTTTGGTTTTTACTTTAGAGTAATGTTTTTCTTGGGTAAGTAGGTACTTTATAGGTATAAAGACCTTGTATTGTGTTTTACCATTATGAATTGTAGCTTGAAGAATAATATAATAACAACGTGAATGCAGAAATTACGGCAAGTTGCGATTTTTTATTACTACTTAATAACATTTTAAAACTAAAATGCATTAAGAAAATCTTAGAAAGTCACGTAAGGTTGCATGTGTTCCCTACACTTACATCAAAATAGTTTTTATATTGCTTAATAAGTTTCATAAAACAATATTAACATTTTCTTTGTAACAGGTATTTCTATGCAACTAGACATAAATATTTGCGAAAGGTTATTAAAAGAGCGTCGGTGGCTCAGGGGTTTTAGCTCTTGACTTGTAAACTGCAGGTCCCGAGTTCGAATCCCGGCATGTACCAATGTGTTTTTCGATTTTCGATTTTCATATGTGCATATTTACCGACGCTCTTAGATGAAGGAAAACATCGTGATCCAACCTGCACATATCGGCGAAGAAATTCAAAGATATGTGTATTCACGCAAAATACGCGCTAGTCGTGGGTTTGCGGAAAATGAAGCCCATCATGGGTCAAAACCTTTAACCTTTAACCTTTAAGGTTATTAAAATTACTTGCTGCTTTCATCATTGGAAACATCAACTTTTTATAACACTAGTAAGCTTGGTTAATAATGAATCTGTTAACAAGTCAAAATAGTTGCTTTATGTTCTATATCGTAACAATTAAAAATAAAACATACACTTTATTCGTAGACTTATTTCGGACTTGTTCAAAATCATGCTATAATCGGATACGAGCGACAAAAATCACTTTATATCAGACAAAGGCAAACCGTAGCTATTTCCAGTCACCTCGATACGTGCAATTCGGTTTTGTAATTCACATTCATTCAGAAATACGTCCCGTGAAAATACATACGATTGTGATACGAAGCCTCGCAACGCGTGTACTAAAGGTTTTAACAAACAAAGGTTTGTAAAGAGAATTTCGTATACCAAATGGAATCGAATGATTTTCATGTATTTTGATGTACATGTGATTGCTAGCTCTTTACAATATGCAGGTATCATCGGATAAAACAGATTTTTGATATACTTTATTTATTTTTTTTGAAAATAACTTTCTTAATACTATTTATAGAACGATTATTTTCTAAACTCTTCTTTAAAGTTTTTTTTTACTCGTCATCATTATAAAAACATTTTTTCAGCAAAACTTACATAGTAATACATGTTATCTCATTTCCTAAGAACCTATCCTCGCAGCAACTTGCGAATTTAATTCATGTATCTCACTTTGTTTGCAATCAACTAAAAGGTTTTAAAAACAACATTAAAAATATTCTAAGACTTTATGTACTGTTTGATGTTAATGTTTTAAGTAATATATTAAATGTTTTTTTCACCATATTTTTCTTTACACAGCAAAAGCATCTTTTTCATATTTACTCTGCACGACACTAAACATAGTTTTTAATTATTTTAGTACGTAATTAAGAAAGTGTACATTAAACTTATAGCTAAACACTCTTTTTGATTTTTTACGTTATCTGTAAAAAATGTATCAAACTTTCTATCGTAAATATACTACTAAGTAGTTTTGTTTAATAAAGAAACTCCCATAAGCACATAAAAGGAAATGTATGGTAGTTCTTGAGTACAAAACACGTAGTACGTTTACAGCTGTCCGACTTTACGGCCTAAAATTCCCAACGGTGCAACAGTAAAAGTAGATTTGTTAACGCCGTAATTCCGTCTTATGTTGGTACCTCGTAAGTTAAGTACGCTTTTATTGCATCATATTATATTGGCTACACTTATCCCTTAATAATACTTTCTACAACTTACACTCATTATTAAGGTAGGTAAGAAGCTAGATCAAAATTATGCTTTCAGATCTACATATTCAGAAGTATTTATGTAGGAGAAAAGGCCGCGGTGGCCACGTAGTTTTTTATTTATAAAATAACATATTCTATATCTATACTTCTATACTATTATTATAAAGAAAGAAACTTTGTATTTTTGTATTTTGTTTGTATCGAAATAACTCAAGAACTACTGGGCCGATTTCAAAAAATCTTTCACCATTAGAAAGCTACATAATCTGCGAGTAATATATGATAAATTATTTAATTCCACGCTTACGAAGTCGCGCACAACAGCTTGTCTTTTTATAAAGTTTCATTTTAATTTTCCTGATGATTCAGATCCTTATTAATTAAACTAAATATGAAAACAAAACTAAAATTATAATTATTAATCCTCTTTAAAGGGTGAATGAAACATTTATTCTTAAACTGTGGCTCCACCTGACGGTTAATGTTAAAGTTGTTTAAGAAATGGAAAAAAGATGCTCGTAAAAATATATTACAGAGTTGGAAAAGAACATTTCTAACAAGGTAGGGAATGTAGCAGATAAAATGTGAATACTTTATTTTGGTAAAACTTTCGAATGTCCGAGATGGCCGAACTTTTGGATTAAGTGCTACAATAAAAAAAACTTCCTTACCATTTATGAATTATGGCATTCAAGCCTATACCAACAATACTACGTGAAGTTATTGTTGAACCAATTCTTATGATTTTATTAGATTCGATTAAGATTCTATTTAAACATTGCATATTGTTGCTAATTAAAGTTAATAAAATTAAAAACAATAAACATGAAACCTAACATCTTAAAGATATGTTTAAAATATTCAGGGATGTTATAAGGGAAAAAAACATCGTTAATGAGTGAAATGCATTTTAAAGAGCTCTGTGTGAACCATAATATCATAACTTCCTTTACAAACTGTACTAATCTTGAATGCAAATTGATTTTTGAGGAGAAGCCAAGTAAAAGAATTAGAGATATAAGATAAGTCACGAAGACAAAGTTAACGCTTACCTGAGATTTTGTTAGCATGTAATATAAATAAAATATTTGTAGTTGACTCAGGCATGTTACATGAGGAATAAATACATAACTTTTTTAAATAAATTAAAAAGATTCAATATTAAACTTTAAGTTGATTGAAATAAATACTGTAGTAAAAAAAAAACACGAAATGTCATAAAAAATATAATAATACTATATCTAATAAATAATTAATTTATAATGCTAAATCATTTCAAAAAAATGATCTACGCTAAGAAGATTAAAGTTTCGGAATGAACGAAGAAAAATAAAGTTAAAACAAAATAAAAATTAACTTTATTATAATTTTATCTCATAAAATTAGTCAATTAAAACGTTTTCTTTAATATCGCTAAATCTAGACAGTCTTTGTACAGAGGCCGGCTTAATTAAAAAATTCTCATTGTAAAACTTGGCCAAGCTATTTCTCTAACGGCCTCTGTCATAATTTAAAAACGCGCAATTTGTTTCCTGCCGTATTACAACTTTGTAAAATATAACCTCAATTTTAAAGTCTATATTTAATTAACGGAAAAAAGTTAATAAAAAACTGAAATGGCAAAATCAAATGAATCTAACAAGACTAAGCAACGATCATGTCAAGATTTTATAGGTTATAATTTGTAAAACTTATAAGATTTATAACTAAAGTTTTATGCTTATAAAGATGGAATACTTGAACGCTTATACATCGTCTATGTATAGAAAATGACTAAAAGGTGCTTTCATAATTTAAGCGAGAAGCTTTTAACGAAATTCTACGTAATTGAAAAACCTAATCTTTCATTAAAATCTTTCGCTTTAGCTCTCGCACGCCGTTCTCACGTCGCTTTTGATGTTTTGTTACGTTGACATTGCGTTATTGGTTTGTAAACATCAGCATGAGTTCCCACTGCGGAAACAAATGTACAAAAACATATTGTCTTCTTTTTTACACGCCTCCTAGAAACAGAGATAACAGTATTTGTTGTACTAACGTTTCGGCAGTGAGGACTCGTTGCAAATATCGTGACCAATATACATATCAATCATTCGAATATTATAAACATTCCGATGTTAAGTAAATATTGAAAGCTGTTTGTAAAGCCAACGTTTGAAATGATTTATAGCAAAAATTAATGAACTTATGATACGCAGCCCGTTTTAATTAAAATTTTCCATTGTGAATCTTGGCAAAGCTATCTCTGTTACGGTTGCCGTCATAATTTTAATACCGCAATTTGTTTCCTGTCGTAGCGTAGTGGTAAAAAATTGAGGTAAACACCCAAATTTTTCATTTTACTTTATCTGAGCGAAGTAACTTTCGACTTAAATTTATATGATGATTACGTGTCGTTCTTTTAGTAAATTAAGAACTTTTTCGAACTTTCGACGACGAATCTGTCCTGTCTAGTATCCGTACATTTCACTAATTCAGTCATAGCCTAATCTTTTGTTACTCCACTTTGAAAAAATACAAAGAAATCTTGGGATTTGAAAGCTTTAAGTGACGTTTGTGTTTTATTTTTTTCCTTAACAATCCAAAGCCATAAAGTTTGTTTCGATTTATTACCGTCTAGTTGCACACACGAGGTGCCTGGTTCAGCGGTCGATGTAACGAGCTACAGAGACAAGGGTTCAAAAGGGACCGGATAGACGGTACCTTTTCAATCCCAACTCAAAACACTATTTACGTTGCAAACAAATTGTCTTCTCTCTATTCTTAGTATTGTCTTTTTCTTTTATCCTTACAATAATATTCAGAGGTTTGCCATCAAATTATAAACAAACCATTTAAAATAATGCAATATCAAAGCTTAAATTTTAATCATCATCATCATCACCAGCTCACTATACGACCATACTGAGCTGTGCGGCGCCTACCTTAATAGGTGATTAGGCCATGGTCATCCACGCTGGTCCAATGCGGATTGGTCGACTTCACACATATCTTTGAATTAGTTTTAAGTTTTTAATTAATTCTAAAAATAATTAACTTTGTTTCGGTTACACATCAAAAAACATTGTTAATTATGTTTAGAATATTTGATGAGTAAATAGGCCGCGTTATATCATTATAGACTGGATGGAAATAACAATATTAAACTAAATTAGTTTGTATTATCTGCAGCTCATTTATTAAACAGACCGAACACCAAATCAGATCAAATATGTCATTTGAACTAAAATTATAATCATTTTCTAAATCCCACAATTATGATACATTTTGACCCTTGTAATTAGAATAACCAAAGAGATTAAAAAAATATTCATAGAAGTCTTTGGAAATTACTCACGATCATTCTTAATTTAGCTTAGAGCCAAATATAAAAAAGACATTTTATACCCTATCCATAAAATGTACATATTGTGGTGAAACATAATGTTTTCTACAACTGCAAAAACGTCACTAACTATGCTTAATATTACAGACATGATAATTAAATAAACAATTCGTATTCCTTTAATTTATTTACATTGCAGTGTCGTGACTTTTAACTATTTCCATCCAAAAAGGCAGATTTGAGATAGGTCGCGTACATGTCGTTGACTTATGAAAAATTTACAGCATACCTGATCGCTGGGGACATGTTCTGAATAATAAAATATAATAGTACCGTGTGCCGTGTAATATATTACAATGTAAATTCATAAAACCTTCCTAAATTTATAACATGGAAATAAATATACACAAGGGATGTAAAATTCGAGTTGTTCAAAAAGTGTTTGGAGTCATTTGACCAATATATTTCTCTGAAGTATAGTGAAGAAGGACATTCCTTTTTCAGGCGGAATTGTTTTTTTAACCGTTTAATACTGTCGAACATGGATAAGGGACCGCGATATTTGTCTCGCTTTGAGAGGTTTCTCTCTAATCCGAGTTTTTCTCTTAAGGAGGTAGTTCGTCGGAACCAAAGAATGACTCTCGCTTAAAGAGGCTTCTCGCTTAGCCAGGTGTCGCTTATCCAGGTTTGACTGTACTATTTTTTATAACGGAACCTAATTTAAGAGATACTAGTTACCCACTCTCTTAATTTTGTTCATTGCTATACACAATTCCGTGAAAACTGTCGCACCTGTTCTACTAACATTTACTATAATTATTTATTAGCACAAAGCAAATATACAAGCGCGAATATATTAATTAAACATTACAAATCCTTATTGATCAAATGCGTGGAACTAATTCTCGAACAACATGACAATTCCATTTGCAACAACACGGTAACTTGATCGAATTGTGTTTATTGATACCAACATACATGTTTTAATATATTGTACTGTAGTTTATCTTCTTAATTTCTACGGTTATGATTACGTTTTTAATTTTCTTATATTCTTACAAATATATCGGAGGCCAAGACCCGCTGAGTCGCTGTGCCAGGGGAATAAGTAAGTAAATATTGGGATAAATTGTTTTCCAAAAAAACTTTTTAAAGGGCTTTGTAGTGAAGTCCTTGGCTGTAACTAAGTCGCTAATTAAGCAATTTGTATAAAATAATTCACACATTTTATTGGGGTAATTTGGTTAAATTTTGCGAAAAACGTTTCAATACAAGTTTCCATATAAGGTTAAGAATAACAACGAAAAATACTTAAAAATATGAAAATTACAAAAGCGGATTTTAGTGAATTGCTAAAAATGGAAAAGTGATAAAATAGGTCGACAACCGCAGTAATGAAAAAGTTACGAACGAATTTTCCGCAGCTTTTCTCTTTTCGTAGCATTGTTGTATACTTTTTTAATTTTCAAGTAGAATTAGTTTTAATTAGAACAATTTTTAAAAATGTACATTCTAATATAAGAGCTAATTGTCTTCCACAAATAACAATATGTGATATTAAAGGGGGATCCTGAAAGCGGCAGACCTCACTTATTTTCACAAGATTTATTTATATACGATTAGATAGGACTCATATGTACTATAAGCGAATGGGCATCAGTTATCCTGTTCAGTTGGGCAGTTTTGCGCAATCACGCCCAAAAGTTGCATGCAGGAAATGTTACTGTAGTTTACTTACAATCACAAAGCTGATTTTTACATGAAGCTTGAGGGACTACCTTTCCGATCTATGTCTATATTTAACGTTTCTTTATATTATAAAATATTAATATAAATAGAGTACGAAGGTTAGGCACATAATTTGTTTTCAACTTTAACGACTGACAAACTCATTAACTGCCGCCATTAGCACACGCGTTGCAGTCGTAACAATTACAACTTTTTATAGGCTTTATACCTTTACAAAGTTTTAATGATAATGGAGGTTTTAATAATTTTCAAAAAGAAAAACAGATTACCAGGATTATTACATTTAGCCATAATAATAAAAGCCTAAATCATGCATGACAGAAAAGAATTTAGAAAAATGCGGTCTCTGAATCATCAACCTATCGTCGTCCTCTGTTGAACGTAGGCCTCCCCATCGACTGCCACAATACCCAGTCCATTGCTGCCCGCATCCAGTATAATCCCGCAAGCCTGACAAGGTGATCAGCCCATCTTGAAAGAGGCCTACCGACGTTCGTCGATCTATCCGTGGCCACCATTTCAAAACTTTCGAGCCCCATCGGCTGTCCGAAGCCATATACATATTTTTTTCTCAACACCCGTCTTTAGACCGATTATTATTGTTAAAGAATTTATACAACACAATATTATTGCATTATATTTCTGATCGTATTAAATTCCTCGTTTCAAACAGTTTCAGTTGTGCATTAAACTATCTCGAACATTGCAATATATTGGAGAATTACGTATTACGTTTCAACAACTATTTCCTAAGGTGGATTTAGCGAAGATAGTGAGATATTGCGGCTAGCTCGTACGTCGCACCGAAAACAATAGAACCAATGAAACAATAGTTGAGTTTCGCATAGCATTTATTATGCACTCTAGTAGGCTCTATGTTTAAACGCTTTACATAATTATCGATTCTGCTTTCTTCAGCACAATTAATTTATACATCGTTATAAAAAGCTTATAGACGACAAAAATGTACTTAATATTGTAAATGTAATTTATTATTAAAGTAATATTTCATAAAAGAAAATTTTGATATTATAATTGGTGTAAATTAAAACTTTATATGTACATATTTACCGACGCTCTTACGGTGAAGGAAAACATCGTGATGCAACCTGCACATATCGGTGAATAAATTCAAAGATATGTGTGAAGTCACGCAAAATACGTGATAGTCGTGGAGTTGCGGAAAATGGAGCCCATCATGGGTATAGCTATTACTATTATTACTATAAATTAAAACTTTATATACAAAAATTAAGATCTCGAATATATTTTCACTTAAAGCTAATTTTGAAATATAGCAATCTGTAGCAGAATATACGATATTGTTCCACTTTTATAAGTATAATAGGAAAACTTTCATTACAACGTCAAATAAAGAGAACGAAGGAATGCATTTTATGTTTGTGCATTTGTTGAACAAACGTTACAAAAGTTGAATAACGCCAGCCTTAAAAACAAAAAACAGTGTAATTCAGCATATTATCTAAAATAATGCCATAATTATTTTGGATCTAGAGTTAAAATCAGTGGGCTTACCCAACATGCTTTTCGATCGGCGATGTCGCTGATGGAATTGACAAAAATGTATGAAATTGACATTCGATAAAATCATGTGATTGTCACGTGTGAGATATTGAACGTCAATGTCAGTTTCATACAAATTTGTCGATTCCATCAGCGAAATCGCCGATCGAAAAGCATATTGGGTAAGCCCACTGGAGTTGTAACACTTTCCATAATGTTCTATGGTTTTAAACAAAACCAAAGCCTAACCAAAGCAAAGTATTTAAATAATTTGTTTAAAGAAATTATGTTTTCCAAATATAAAATTTTAACTGAAATGAGGAATGAATTTCGAAAGTATTAAATAAGGTTGTGGTTACGCAAATTGTACGGAAAGGGTTTTAAAAATTACATTATTTACAAACGAAAACCCGTTTTCATTAACGAAATGTAATATGTCTTACAGAATGGCTTTGCGGTAAATGGTAACATTCGATACGAGCTGATTTATAGTAATGAGAATTTTGAAAAAGGTCATGCATGAGCACGAAAACATTTAACCTCAACAATTTAATTTCTCCTGGACGCACATATTAATCTATACTAATATTATAAAGAGGAAAACTTTATATTTTTGTATTTTAATATTAACTATTAATTAACCGCATTTACCATGTGCTCTGAAGAATTGTAACAACAACATTTCCTGCCACCGAGTTTCGTCGTCGTACAACACGACAGACCACTAAGTGCCATCCACACCACCTTGATGGTTGGAGTTCCTCAACAGTGCGTTTCTCGAGGAATATTCTGCCACGCACAGCCGCGTTGTGGAATGGTCTGTCTTCGGCGGTATTTCCGAACCAATACGACTAAGGGTCCTTCAAGAAGCGAGCCTACCTCTTAAAAGGCCGGCAACGCATTTGCAGTTCCTCTGGTGTTGCAAATGTCCATGGGCGTCGTTGACCACCTCGGTGTTAACGCCGCCCGTTTGCCCCCCTCTCTTATAAAAAAAACTGATATTCTCAACAAATACAGAGCTGGATTCAAAAAATCTTTCACCATTGGAAAGCTACTTTAACCGCGAGTAACATAGACTATTATTTTTAATTCTACACGACCAAAGTCGCCAACAACAGCTAGTTAAAGAATAAATATAACAAGTATAAAATATAAAACTACCATTGACGAAATTATTTGAATAATTAATCAAACATTCGTAAGACATCTTTATAAACTAAATCAACCCGCGAGTTTTTTGCCTCTTAATTTTTAGTTTATTTGAATATATAACATAGTTTAAAAGAGCGCATTGGCTTACTTTTGTTTTTAATTCCGCACGGACGAAACCTGCGTGCAAAAGCTGTCTATATAATTAAATGCAATAAATAATATCCGAAAACTTACTTCCCTTAATTTTATATAGACAATGAAAAGTGGCGAAATGAAATATTTTTACAAAAGCTGTGCCTTTCTTCGGTTTCAGGAAAAAGGCTTTATTAAAAAGGAACAGTTAGTCTTTATGTTCCGTATTATCTTGAATTTCTTTTGAAATAAAATCTTCTCCATTTTAATAAGTTTTTAAATTATTTTTTTTAATCCAATTAAGTTTTATTCAATTAAACAACGATAAGTTAAAAATATTTATATATTTTAAATAAAACATAGTAAAAGTTGTATAAAATAAAACATGAATTATTTCTTTTCTATCAGTACAATTATTACTAGTTGTTAATGCCTGGATTCGCTCGGGTTCATTTTAATATTGCTGATTAAAATAGCCTACATTGCATCGGGATAATGTAACATTCTAATGATGGAAGAATAATTAAAAAATGGTTTAGTTCTATCAACAGTAACGGTTTTATTTAAAAAATCAATAAAAAAGTTAATATTTAAATTAAAGTATTTAAATAATAGCTGTTGTTCGCGACT
The DNA here is from genome assembly GCA_013186455.1 of Papilio dardanus tibullus. NCBI lineage: Eukaryota > Metazoa > Arthropoda > Insecta > Lepidoptera > Papilionidae > Papilio > Papilio dardanus. The sequence goes on from QDHC01002350.1 coordinate 24,917, forward strand.
TCGTCCGCGTGGAACTAAAAAATATAGCCTACGAGTATGTTACTCGGGGATAATGTAGCTTTCTTAATGGTGTAGGAATTTTTCAAATCTATTCTTTTACTGTGCGTCTCCTCCTCCGTAGATTAAGGGTGGGCAACGCATCTGCAATTGCGGATGTCTATGGGCGCTTCGCTTTCGCAGCGAATCAAGGTGGCCGCTTGCTCGTTTGCTACTTTTTAGTATAAAAAATCGCCCAGGAGTTCTTGAGCTATTTCAATAGATACAACATTTTAAAAATATTATAAAGTTTCTTTATGTACTTTCCATTGCCAAGTAGGTACCCGATCTAAAATATGGCGTCATCTTGGTTTTAAAGTATCATTAATATAATAATATATTAATATAATATATGGACGGATTTAAATTTATTCAATATTTAGTATAGTTAGATTATTGACATTATTGCCACCATCAAATAATAACGAGTGACGAAGCAATATAAAATCAAAAACGTGACTTAATAGTGACCAATATTTGCTATACATACAGTTAATTAGCGAACTGAAATGCATCTCAGTTTGAAATTAGTTCATAAATGCATTAAATGTTTAATACGTGCTTAATGAGAGCGGTTATATTTTGTTGACAAATGTTCCAGTTTCACGCGGCTCGATGTCATACAATTATAACAGTTGGATTGGAGTTGTGCAATACAGATCCAACGTTAAAACGTTGGTTTCCACTTCGGAAACTATCGTGGCAAACATGCTGTGATTTCACATTTTTCAGTGAGATTGACAGAGATGTGAATATGTTTATGTATGTATTTTCGCAATGGAAACTCATGGTGAGTATTCTGAACTTAATTGTAAATAAATGTATGCTGCCTATATTCGTGACTGCAACGAAATGATAAACTAAATAATGTTTGTTAATTAACATTTGGTATAAACATAAAATACACTTGTTATATTAGTTACATTTGTTTTAAAAGTCACAATTTAGTAAAAAATATAAACAAATGAGATCCGATTATTCTACTTTTTCAAATATAATTCAAAAACTTTCATTACAATGTCATAAAAGCAAAGAATGTATTTTATGCTTGTATCTCGACACATTTCTTGTTACAAAAGTTGGGAAGTCTAATGATATTTTTCATTTGTTGGGAAATCGTGTTGCAAAGTATAATGTCGACATAATATGCTCTCTGTACAATGTAGCGCAAAAGTAGGATACCGCTTTTATAACTAGCTTATCGTCGCGAATTCGTCCGCGTGGAATTGAAAAAATCTAATTATAGGCTATAGTTACTCAGTGATATTGTAGCTGGCTAATGGTGAAAGAATTTTGCAATCAACGAGGTATTTTTTGAGTTTTTTCAATACAAAAATACAAACCTCTCATCTTTATTACATTGGTGCAGATAAAATAAAAAAATGTCCTCTATGCCTAAATACCAAGGAATCGGTGCCTGATAAAATTATCACAGCAATATAAAAAAGAAGAGAAACTATTTGTGATTTATTTTTGTCGGCGCACCCGCCTCTTGACACGCCGCCTATCCATTTTTGAGACATCATTGACCATAGCGAACTCCGAGCACTGGAAGGGCGGCCATCTTATAAATTATGACAGTTCGATTTTGATTATCGCTATGACGCTAATTAGATAATTGTTAACACTGTTAATTGAAATTGTATTATCTGGTATTACAAGTTATCATTCGGTTGTAATTATTACAATAGCTATTTTATTGCAAATACCCTCAATTTCACGCCCTCTCGATATCTGGCCATCCTGATGTAAGTCGAAAGACTACAAATCTTTGAAGTAAAACAACAAACATCAGAGTAATAAAAATATTCAGAATAGACATAGGTAAAATGTTAAAAAGTAGAAAATAAATACACAAGTTAAATCATGAAACTAACCACCGGACTAAATGTCAAACGTTCCCGAGAGGCTTTAATTAATTTGGCGCTATAAAAGTTTTCACGTAAAATACTCTACACTAAAACTAAATTACTAAAATATTTGCAATCATTTTACTTACAATAAGCTAAAAATGCCTACAGTTGTTAGCAATTTATTTCGACATTATCAAATGAAATATTTGCGAAAAACTTAAAAGAAAAAGGTCAAATTCAAATTATAATATTTCAAAAGCATTGCTTTTGCCCGGATTAAGGAAAAATGTAAAGAGTACTTCATTAAAGAGGAACCGCTCGGATCTTGTAGTTTATTATCTCAGACCTTCGTACGTCACGACCTTATTTATTGAATTTCTTTATTAAAATATAAACCGAATTTACCATTGAAATATGCTTCTATAGTAACAAGAAAAATACTTAATTTATGAACATTCATAATTATATTTAATTAGTTTATAAATTATTTGATAGGGTTGGCGACAGGCAGGCTATCTGTGAAAATTAAGTCAAAAATGTTATAAAATGTATAAAGCCAGAAAGATGGAGATCTATTCCATTTTAGAACGTTTTAAATTATTATTTAAATATTAACATTTACAACATTAAATTGTTTTAATTTAAATTAAAATACTAAGCGATTTGATTTAAAAAAAGGTAGAGGGAATAAATATAAAAATAATGTTTTGTCTCCGGAAATAAAACAAGTTGATATGAATACAAATAAATAAGATAACTACCTTGACTAAGCTTAGAAGTAATCAAGACCTTCAAATTAATCTAACTACAGAATTGACAAGCAATTTGAAGGTTATTACTCCAATTATCTATATTCTATTGTTTATTTTATTTTATAACCAGTACTTACTAAATATTTCGGATTTTAACAATATTTGTTTTGAAATATGTTTGGTTCAAAAATCTATAAAACTTTTTTTTTTAAAGTAAGATATTTCACCAAGACTGTTACCGGGGGCGTAGCTCAGATGGTAGAGCGCTCGCTTAGCATGCGAGAGGTACCGGGATCGATACCCGGCGCCTCCAAAGAAATTCATTTTTATTGTAAAACTATCCGGACGTTTTAGTACATTTTTTGTACGATTTATTTTAGTTGTGGTACAAACGTGGTTTTACAAAACTTGTAATTTAAAAAAACACTATTGAATTGCATTAAATAATCAATTTATTACGTACAATTTTTACAATATCTTACAATTTAAGCCAATATTTATAAAACGAAGTCATAAATGCGTTTATGCAAATGCTGGAATTCCAGTTATAGCTCTGCCCAAAATCAAAGCGTGAATGTCATGAGTCCCTTCGTAAGTATTCACAGCTTCCAGGTTCATCACGTGCCGTATGATATGATATTCATCAGAGACGCCGTTCCCTCCGAGCATATCTCTTGCAACTCTAGCAATTTCCAAAGCTTTACCGCAATTGTTCCTTTTAATTAACGATACCATTTCTGGCGCCACCAAATCCTTATCTTTCAAACGTCCGACTCGCAAGCACGCTTGGTAACCGAGGCTTATCTCTGTAATCATGTCAGCCATCTTCTTTTGTACCAGCTGGTTGGACGCCAGCGGCCTTGCGAATTGCTTTCTATCTAATGTGTACTGGCGGGCGATCCGCAAACATGTTTCTGCCGCGCCGAGAGCGCCCCAAGCGATTCCATACCGAGCGTTATTGAGACATCCGAAAGGTCCCTTTAAGCCGACTACGTTAGGCAATAAATTCTCTTCCGGTATAGGCACTTCGTCGAGCAATATCATGCCAGTCGCAGACGCTCGCAAAGAAAATTTACCGTCGATCCGGGGCGTATCGAGTCCTTTTTTGACTTGTGACCGCTCCACAATAAATCCTCTTACTTTGTTTTCATCATCTTTCGCCCAAACTACTAGTACATCTGCTATTGGTGAATTTGTGATCCAAGTCTTTGAACCACTGAGTATATAGCATTTTGCTTTTGAGTCATATTTTGCTCGAGTTACGAGACCTCCAGCATCACTACCGAAATCGGGTTCGGTCAGTCCAAAGCAACCTACCCACTCTCCAGTGGCCATCCTCGGCAAAAACTTTTCTTTCTGTGCCTCAGTTCCATACATGTAAATGGCTCCCATAGCTAAACTACTTTGTACGCTCATGGCTGATCTAAATGCTGAATCTACGCCATCTAACTCCCTTGTTATCAATCCGTAAGTAACATACGACACTCCAGCACATCCATAACCTTTAATAGTGCAACCAAGGACACCGAGTTCACCCATTTCCTTATAGATTTCTCGGTCGAACAACTCTTTTCTATTTGCCTCGATAATTCTAGGCATTAACTTTTTATTACAATATTCTTTAAAGGTATCACGAACAGCCTTTTCATCTTCTTCTAATTGCCCCTCTAAGTTGAGAGGGTCATCCCAATTAAAATTTACTTTAGAATTATTAGGCACTGATGTACTTAAAGCTCTCAAATTGTTTACATTAAATAAAAGAGATGAAAATCTTGGAAATTTTGTAATTGATAACGCCATTATAAAACACAACAAGCAAACAGGTATACGCAAACAAGTGTCCGTATTTGATATCACTTAAACAAGGTTATATGCGATAAAAATAAAATTATATGAAATTATCTTCACAGACACGTAACACAACTGTACAATTTTTCATCAAAAATAATAAGTTTTACTTTAAAAATAAACTAGACTGGAACATAACCTCGCCAACGACCCATTGACACTACAATGTTTACTGCGAGATCAAAATAACCTCTTGTTACTATGTTCACGTTGTAAACGTAATACAATCGAAAGTGACAGCATTTAACTTCGGCGTAATATTTAGATAAGATAATATCACCACTATTACCTACGTTTTAAGCTTCAAATTATTTTAAAATAGTTCAAGACCTTACATCTTAACAAATAACTTTATCACAATATAGTAACAGATAACTGACGTGTGGTGATGATAACAACTTTGATAATGTAACAAATAAATGCAAATTAAATGAACAATAATAATTCCTAATCAAATATTCAAGTTTGGCTATTACCAAGGGAGATAAGTTTACAGAAAATGATTACTCGATATAAGAATTTATGAACAATAAATATGAAAATATGATAGGGAATATTTACAAAAATCACGTTTTTCTACTTATTTGTAAAGGTTTAGGGTTGTGTAATCCATTTGATTTATAAGAAATCATAAAGCCATTGTAGAAACTACTGTAAATAACTATCTGTCAATATTTAACTGCATAGTTATATACAAATAACAAATGCTATATTATTACATCAGGCGTTATTGATAATAATTTGCACAAAAAAAAGAATAATTAAATACTTTACTTTTCAAAATCGATTAAAAATTATAAAAAACAGAAAAGAACACGACCATTCACACAATAAGATCAGATAATCTTGTCTTTTGTATGTTTACATCACTACATAGTACAAAACAAATTCGCTTTCTCTGTCTATGTAACCTTAAATCTTTAAAAGTACGCAACGGGTTTTTTAATAGATAGAGTGATTGAAGAGGAAGGTTCATGTGTATAAAACTAGCGACCCGCCCCGGCTTCACACAGGTACAATGCTGATACTTAATACATTGCTGATACAAAAACTGTGAACGTTGTTTTATACCATGTAGTGAAGTAATGTAGTGTATTTAATATCAGCATTGCACCCGTGCGAAGACGAGGCGGGCTGCTATTTATAAATAAAATAACTATAAAAATAATAAAAGTGTTTTCTCTTCTCGAATACATTGCAGCGCACATAGACAAGGAGAGAAACTTTATACAAACTCACAGACTGCGTAAGTTGTAACACAAGATAATCAACTTAGTGTTGTGTTACCAGGTAGAAAATTGCACGTGATTGTTGCTTTTCTACTGAACTTGTTAGTTGGTTTTCTAGGGTCATTATTTTATTATTTCTTTTCTAACTTTTTTTTCTCTAATAAATATTTGTATTTATATATATTTTGAAATAACTCAAGAACTACTGGGCCGATTTTAAAAATGCTTTCACCGCTACAAAGCTATAATTTCCAAGTAACATAGGCTATATTTTTTTATTCCACGCGGACGATGTCACGAACCACAGCTAGTACATAATAAACAAATTTATTGATCTTTGCTCTAATATAAAATAACTGGTAAATAAAGGTGTTTCCTAAGCAATTATTTAAAACTGTAATTTTGAGTTAGACGAGAACTTTGAAACTCCTTTGAAAATTTATGCTGAAACAAATTTCAATTGAAGCCATTACTAGCAACTTTGTAATTTAATGTCAAAATTTTCTTAAAGTCGAAGTTACGAGTATTTAATGGGACAAGTTAGGGGACACCCTAAATAACATTTTATCGTAATTAAACACAATACATTTTAATTTTCATATCAACCAGAAGTATGTAAATTGTATAAATAATTCAAATTTAGATTAGAACGCAATAATATAATTGTCTCTTTCAATAATTAATTTTATTTTACGAATATAGACGTAATTTTTCTAAAATACTCAAATTTCGTGTTGTTCTTTGATTTTAATTTCCTGAATGTTTCACATCGCCGTCGTCTCTGCGAAGGCCCGATTCATTCCAAAGTTTTAATTGCAAACTCTTAATGAGGTAAACGCAGGTATCGAAATACTTGCCTGTCGCCCAAATTATATTCTACACCGGTGTTTGTAACCTAAAACTGTAAAAACATAATTGTAATGATTTTAGTACACTTTTACAATATAATTAACTAGCGACCAGCCCCGGCTTCGCACGGGTGCAAATCGATATAATGCTGATACTAAATAAGTTTGCAATGTAAGCGCTAAGGATGTGTTAATTTACGACATCATATTAAAAACCTCTAAATTATCAGTGTTACTCTGCTATATTTTGAATGTATTATACAAGAAAACCTTCCTTATGAATCACTCTATCTATTAAAAAAACGCTTCAAAATCCGTTGCATAGTTTTAAAGATTCAAGCATATATGGGAACAGACATAAAAAAGCTAGATTGTTATATACTATGTAAGGATAAGGATAAGAATAAGGATAAGGATCACGAACGAAATGAACGAGGCAAGAGGTATGGACTCGTTAAGCTATTTTATTTGATCTTGTGTCAAAATTAATTGCAGCAAATCCTCGGCTTGCACTCAGTATGTTTAAAAAATGTATATTTTGAACTTATTATGATTAATATGCGTATACAATAGTTACTTTACGTGGTTGTCAGTATACATAGAAGCTGTTGTACAAATGAAAAACACCGCCGCGGCCATTCTCGGCACCTTTTTATTTCTCGATTCCTGCAGACTAAATAAAGAAAAATGAATGTTGCTGATGACTTTCATAACTTTGTATCTTTCTGTTTTGTTCAGTGACATGTTTATTACATTATTTGTGAGAGTTTTTTACAGTAGCATATATTTATTTTACCTTACTTCATAAACTAGACTTAGAATAGACGCTCCAAGCACCTCGGTGGGGACATATAGTAATGCTACTGATGATGATGATGATAAAGTAAATAGAAATATAAATAAAATCTGTATGAATATTAATTATCAGGTTATGAATAATTATGGTCATAACTCTAATCGTCAGTTTAATTCATACATCAAAGCCTCTATCTGTTTTATATATTTTAGGCACTAAACTAAATAATTATTTCGGCTGTGAATCGAACCTTAGGATCTTGCTGTAGTACTTTTTTATAGCCTTCTTTCAAGGGAACGGATATATTAATCCTATAAATGAATAGATATAGGTACCACTTGAAATAACAAAAAATATTTCTTGCTTTGCTATATTTGGTAACCGTATCTGCATATTTAATTTTCGATAGGTTAAACGTTGCTTAAATGAAATGATTAAAATGTTCGAAAGCTACGATTGAACGACCAAACTGTACGTTGAGGTTAATGATTGAATATTCCAGAGCCAACGTCGATCTCATTAGGATATTCCAATTAAAACTTTTATATTTATAGAGGACTCCAAGATAAACTTAATTTCAAACTAATAGAAAAACATTGTTTACTTTATTAATGAAAGATTTTGATTCGAGACGCAAAAACCAATCGATTGGATAAAATGTTAATTAGCTCAATATTGCATCTAATAATATTAAACCTATTCTAAAATTAATTTATTTCTTACATAAAATTATTTAAGGAATTCAAGTCTTTTTATTTTGTCTTTATTTTGTTTTCAAGACAAGAAATCTAAACATCCCCGTGTATCTTAACAAAGTAGGAAATGTGTACATTACAAATATTCCTAAAGGTTTACAGTGAAAAACTTTCTCAAAATATAATTTTATCTTTCCCTTTTCTTAGGCTATTTATTAATTACTTCAATCAGTTTAAAAATGTTAAAAAATAAGCTTTAAATCTTCATTTTTTTTCGCTGTACTTTCAGAATATTAAGTTACGTTTTAAATTTGTAATTTCTTTGAATACTCTAAAATACGAGCATCGTTATAGCGATACAGAAAGATGGAAGTCACGTGGTGGCTGTTAACGGGCCGTATGTCCCTTTTTACTGTTATTTATGCCCCAGGGTAAAAAGCAGAGCTTCCGAAATGTGAACACTGCAGTCAGCGTGTACCGTCGCCTTTTTCTTTGTTAAATTGAAAGAAATGAAATTTTTATGAAACATGTGTCACCTGTCATATTTTATATTTCACTGTGATAGTTATAAAGAAAAGAATATTATAGCAATTTAATATTGTTTTCAGAAGAAACATAGCTTAGCTTGTATTCGCTCGTAACAGAAATTATTAGAAAAAGTTTTCGACCAACAAATTAAACTATTTTCATTTTTAGTTTTTTGTCAAAGATCAAAAAATAAAAATAACCCAAAATATGTGTTGTTAAGGATTTAAAATAAAATTACTATAAAATAATCTTTTTTTAAAGAAAAACAAACATGTTAAAAACATTTTTTTGAATTACATTTTACTTATCCTACCAAAATCAAGAACTTATTTTATTTATTGGTTTCGCCTGCTTATTAAGGAGATAACCTTGATGTAAGATGTAATACGAAGAGAAAACGAAAAGAAGAAATCATAAGTACAAACATAAACGATATCAAGTAAATGTTAATAAGATTAAAATTGTCTCATTTCAAAATAGTAGGTATAATATTGTTAATTAATTTTGTACTGTATTTTTATGTAAACTGTATACATACAAAAACATTTTGTGACAGTTTTAAGGTCCTTTTTTAAACCTAACTCGAAGATTCAACAGTGCTCTAGTTTCCTGTTAAAATGATACATAAATTATAAGACTAGAAGCAGAAGCGACCAACATTACCGAACAAGAACAGCACATTGAATTCATTCCTTTGAAAACATAAATGGAATAGTCGTGTATCTGGCGAGCTCTGCAGATCGAAATATTCTAAGTACACAGTCCAAACTTAGAGAGAAGCAATTCAATATTTAAGTGCCAGTAGTCGAACAGCTTAGGTAACACTCTGTGAAATTCAAAGACATATATTCAAATTAATTTATTTATAAGTAAAATAAGACGAAGAAGTTATGTCTTGCCAATAGTTAAATTGATTTGAACATCTTATGAGCAATATGCAGAGCTGATATCACAATCTGAATCTAACGACATTCAATTTCTTATCTATATCTAATTATAAAGAGGAACGATTTGTATTTTTGTAATTAAAATAACTCAAACTACTGGGTCGATTTCAAAAATTATTTTATCATTAGAAAGCTACGTTATCCCTGAGTGATAGGCAATTTTTTTCCACGGGTACGTAGTTGCAAGCTTCAACTAATGTATACTATAAGAGAGACATAAGGAACATGTCTCTGATTGTTTATAACACTGATAGTGAATATGATCATAATATAATCAGAAGATAAATATATAGCTCGTCGGCCACCTGACGATCGCCTACATAAATCACTTATATCAGTGTTCACTTCAGAACGGCTGTTACTATGAACAAGAAGTCCAGCTACGATGATTTATTACGCTTGTCTCTGTAAAAACGTTTAACTATATTTACACATAACGCTTTCCGGCTTTTACTCTAGTCTTAGCAATCCACAAGCATTATATTTATAATCTTTTCTATAAGATCTACATCAGGTCGTGTATAAAAATACATAGTGCTTAAAAATTGTCCTTCAGTTGTTTTGTAGGCAAAATATAAAAAGTAGAGGAAGGCCAAAGGGTGTGTGGATGGATTGTGTGGAAGAAGATGTGTTGAAAAAAGCGGTAAATTCAGAAATGACGGGTGATTGGGAAGTATGGAGGAGTAGTACATACTGTGCCGGCCCTCCACAGGGATAAGGGCAGGTTGATGATGATGATGTAGCCGAAATATACGAAGATAATTTACAACCATTGCACTATGTCTTCATACATATAGTTACTTCTTAAATCCATGTAGAAATAAACCCGTTAAATGAAAGTACATATTTGTAATACAATATGAATGCGTACAAAATGTCCTAGTAAAGCTTTTCTACAGAAATCGTGAACAAATCGGTATTTGTAAGACAATTACCTGGGATGTGGACTATTACCTTAACAATGAATTGAATAAAACAAAAGGTTTTTGTTACGAGTTGAAAGGATAAAAGGGTACCGAATAGTAAAAGTTGTTTTGCACACATTTGCGGCTAAAACTTCGATGAACATGTAATTATAAAGAACTTTTTGAGTTCATTTAAATAGACGCAGAGTAGTTCTGAAGAACTAAAAAAGAACGTGAACTAACTAATCAACAGTGGACGTTCTTTTGTTGAGTAAAAATAAAAGGAAGGAAAAGTATTTTAACATCAAGTAAAGCTCAAAGAATGAGAAAAACTCTTGACGGCATTTGAGTTAATTTAAGTAAAAATTTCAATTTACAAACGAAAAAATTGAAAGTCATAAACATGATAACGCATATGTCCAAAAGAGATACAAAATGTAGCGCACACAAATTATACAAAACATTATTTGCAGGTGCCCTCGACACAATTTGCATGGATATGAGGCGGCGAACCTCATTGTTACCACGGGAGCTCTTATCTTAAATAAAAATATAAATTTCGTGCCCTATTTTTGTCCCTTTATATCATGAATTTATATCATTTCAACAAACAATTTAATAGTATTGAAGAGTTTATTATTTGATTTATTTAAAAACAAACAACGTGACTGGATACTGTGAAACATGACTACAAATTAAATTGTTTCCATTATAATTTCCAATTAATCCATCCTTAAATGAAATCCAGCTTATTATTTTATGATAACGATTAATAAAAGTAAGGACTGTATGCGACTAAAGTCTTATAGGTCTGCTATTTGTATGGAGTCTATTTATTATTTTGTATTACTTTCGCAGTAACGACAATCAAAGAAAAGCTATCTTTTTAGCAATTACCAATTTTCACATATTACACAAACATCATATAAACAATACTAGAGTTAATTGAATATATGTCTACGTCAAAATAACTTGAATTAATTATCTCCAACAGTTATAATTGTGTGACAGCAAATGGCGTGAAACTGGAACGTATGTCAAAATATAACCGCTCTCATTAACCTGCGCGTATTAAACAATGGTAATTCATTTACGTGCCAATTTTAAGCGAGAAACGATTCAGTTCGCTAATTAATGTTCGGCAAATGTGCGCTAGTTTAATTACTCATAACTACACTTTGTGCTACTAATTAACAATCGCTAAGAGTTAGAGGGAAGACGATGTCTTTACAATTATTAAATTCATTCCATATTATACAAATTCTGTATATATGTTTGATCTCCTGCATAACTGCACCTCTGGATGAACGAAGCAATTGCACAATGAGTAACTGGATAATAGAACTATCTAATAATTGTTTAAACAACTAGTTCGTGAGTTTACAATAGACAGAAAATATAGAATCCCTAGTTCTCTTTCACCAGGGGTTCCTTCAATGCAACATTGTGATGTTCTGTGATATACGAACTTTCAGCGCAGACCGATAACGTTGCGCAAAAACTTTTCCACCAAACATTTTTCATTCAATTCCCCACGAGACTATTGTGATGTACACACAGCTTCGTCCGCATGTGCACATTGTTGTAACATAAAGCCGTGTGCGCCGACTTCGTTGCAATGGAGACCGAACAAGCATGTTATGGTACCTAACAATAACCTTTAACTCAATATTAGAAGGTCAAAGAAGAGTTTGCACAGCTTGGTTTAAGGTATAGAGAATCAATTGCGGTCATTTCTTGTTATTATTTTTGACAATAACTCCAGAACCCCATAACCTACAATTTACATTAATTAAAAAAAAATAAGTATAAGCAAAGACCTTTACAACGATATATGGCTCGTTGCTGTTGACTTGGTAGACCAAAGTCCTTAGGACTCTGCCCATTCTCTTTACAAAAAGTTTTAATAGTCGTAAGAAGTTTATTCAATATCGTTTCTATTATAACCAAAAAATCTGACGAGGAATTAGAAATGACGTAGGTATACAATACTGGGAAGCTTTAATCACAAAAATCCTTTTACAAAAAAATGCAAATACGAAAAAAGTGTCGCCTCATAGAAGTCAAAGCTTCCGTATTTTAAATTCATGGTTGACAGTACAGTCTCCTTTCGTGTTGTGAATAGACTTGCGTTTGGTTTGCGCAAAAATGAAGCATCCGGTCCCTCTTTGGAAACATCAATGTTCCGAGTAAATATGTTTGTACAAAGTCTGAATGTACTTTTGCATACAGTGGTAGACATCTTTAGTAAAATATAGGAACCTAAGTACGTATTGCTGTAAAATAATTGATTGATAACACGAGTTTTATAATTATTTTTCCTTTTATTTATGCGAGTGTAGCATCAGCCAGTTTTGAGAAAAACACTTACTTATGAGTACAAAAAAAAGGTTAAAGGTTTCGACTCCACGACTAGCGCGTATTTTGCGTTGAATACTTGAATTTCTTCGCCGATATGTGCAGGTTGCATCACGATGTTTTTCCTTCACCTAAGAGCGTCGGGTAAATATGTACATATGAAAATCGAAAAACACATTGGTACATGGCGGGATTCGAACTCGGGACCTGCAGTTTACAAGTCAAGAGCTAAACCCCTGAGCCACCGACGCACTATGAGTACTGATTGTTATTGAAGATATTACGCGGAAATTCACAACTTAAGCGAAATTAACTCGCAAAATATAATAAATGAATTACTCTGAATTTTGAAAACATTTGTTAACTCTATGGAAATGGTTTAATGCTTGAAAAAATTCGAATTAAATTCTCATTCTCTTAAAACGCTTTTGCATTTTCATTTTATGAATTATTCTTAACCGACGTGTTATTTTTCGAGTTAAATTGTTGTCATATTTCCAAGCTAAATAACTTTGAAATTATTTTATTAAGAATAGATATTTGAAATTGTGTGACCTTAAATTATTCTGAAAGACAAAATTTGAAGTCGTTATTTGAACTTGATTAATTAAATAAGTCTAAATAAGATGTTTCAAAATCAAATATGCAAACGGCTCAGACTATAAATTACATTAGTAAGTTTATAAATAATAAATGAAGCACTCAATATAATTATTTATATAAATGTATTGGATCGAGTTAAAATTACAATTTCAAATTAAAGGAATTGACTTCATAAAATATTAGAGAAAATAATAAGATATCCATATTGTTAATTATCCATTAATTTATATTTATTTTGTACTAGCTGTTGTGCGCGACTTCGTCCGCGTGGTATTAAATAATATATCCTATGTTACTCGGGGATAATATAGCTTTTTAATGGTGAAAGATTTTTTGAAATCGGTCCAGTAGTTCTTGAGTTATTTGAATACAAACAAAAATACAAAAATTCAAAAATACAAAGTTTCTCTCATTATAATATTAGTATAGATTACAAATGAAAACTACATCTCATAACTAAATAAGTAATGTCATAAAATTTTTACGTGAATTAATTTTCGTATTTATAAAGTGGAGAAAATAATTTGAGCTCAAAAAAATAACAACTCAAGATAGACATTTCCGCCGTAAAATGCCAAAAAATGTCATCAAAAGTCGGAATAAAGGCCGAATGTTCAAGCGACACTCAAATTTAAGAGTCGCTTAAGAACGCTTAAAATCTAAGTGTGTCAAAATTAATCGAGACCGCCGTAGAATTTGGAGTTTAAGCGTGGACTTAACATGTAAGACGCTCTTAAATATTTGAGCGGTGTTTGAAAATTCGGTCGTTTAAGTTACAAATCTACGAGTACCTTAATTGTATAATTTGGTTTTACATATCCAATGCAGTCAAACGTTTAAAATTCATACGAATAAGCACAAAGAAATTAGCATTGCATGGAAAACGAAATACAAAAAACTCGACATTTACGTGGGACTTGTTAACGGGCCATGTGTCCCTTTTTTCTGTTATTTACGTTCTAGACCAAATAAACAGAACTTTTCCTAAATGCGAAACGCTGCAGTTGGCTCACATAGCTAAGGTATTTTATTATAATTCTCTAAATGGACATTTCTTTTCAGTAATTTGGATTTGTATTTTAAACACATTGTTGTTTCCTTGTAATATACAATTCTAAATTCACTACAAAAAGAGATTATCATATATTGACTATATAGCGAACTTATGTTCATAAAGCCGAGTGCTGCAACTATTTTTTTTACTAATATTTAACATTTAGAAATGAATATAATAATATTATGTGTTTTAAATGATGATCGTATGAACATCCATATCTATACTTAATATTATAAAGAGAGAACTTTGTATTTTTGTTTGTATTGAAATAACTCAAGAACTACTGGGCGGATTTCAAAAATTCTTTCACCATTAGAAAGCTACATTATCCCCGAGTAACATAGGCAATTTAATTCCACGCAGTCGTAGTCGCGCACAACAGCTAGTAGTTTAATAAAAATACATATTTTTAATGTTTAAAAATGGTATTTGTTTAAAGAATAGTATAAATATACAATCACAATAAGTGAAATAGCACAATACATTCAGAGCGAGAATGATAACCTAGTTTCATTTAGTATTGAAAAATATATTTCCGTACTATCGGAATTCTAATAACATTAAGGAAATATGTTGTCTAATTTTATGATAATATCTGTAATAGTATAGTATTGTTAAATAAAGTTTTATATGTCAAATTTAAATTACGAGTAAGTATACTAAAAACGGCTACAGACGTCCAGTTTTATAACTGTGCAGTTATAACTGACGTACACACGTCAATTGTAAAGTTCTCAGTTTTGCCTACACACGTCGGTTTTACTGCGCATTTGAACATTTAAAAAACATCTGTAGCTGGCTTAATAATATCTGTAATAGTTTAGTTTTGTTAAACATAGTTTTATATGTCAATTTTAACTTAAGTATAATACTTATATCTCTAAGGCTTCATTATACCGATGTCACGCAAAAAACGGCGTTACGTCGAAGCATTATCTCCGTTTTTTTGCGCGAACTCGGTCTAATGGAGCCGTAGGGTAATGCAAAGGAAGTTTATACATTGTTACTTATTTCTTATAACATTATTTTATTATATTTTACGTATGTAAATATGAGCTTTAATCGTGTCTTCTATAAATATCTTATACAATTTAGAATGTTTCCGACGGGTGTAATTTTTTCCTATAAAATATTCACTCCCGCTTTGCATGATAAGCGAAGTGCCTAATGGCATGTCTTTCCTCATTGCTTCTTGCTTATGACACCTAATATTTTACATATATAAGAATTCTATAGTATTTATTTGTCTATATTAACTCTTTGAAGCGTCGGTGGCTCAGTGGTTTAGCTCTTGACTTGTAATCTACAGGTCCCGAGTTCGAATCCCGCCATCTACCAATGTGTTTTTCGATTTTCGAATTTCTTATGTACATATTTAACCGACGCTCTCGGTGAAGGAAAAACATCGTGATGCAACCTGCACATATCGGCGAAGCAATTCAAAGATATGTGTGAAGTCGACCAACCCGCAGTGGGCCAGCGTGGTTGGCTATGGTCTAATCACCCCCTTGGGGTAGGCTCCGAGCGCCTCGGTGGGGACTTATAGTGAACTGGTGATGATGAACTTCTTCGAAGTATCACTAAGCACATGTAAGCTAAATCTAGTCAGTAAATAAAAACTGCTACACTCACGTTATTAAGATCCGGTAACGGTTTTTATTTACTAATAATAATGTCTCACGTAAGTTTAAACACTAAATCTAGTCGTTTATATTTGAAAACAAATGAAAATTTAACAAAAACAAATTCTTGTAATCAATTCGAGGTTATTTCATATAACGTGTGACCTGTATAAAACCAACAAATCTGCATTGGTATGGTCTGCATGTTTTATTAACTGTAGCAATTTCAATAACGAATACCTATATAAATTCGATTGAAATAGTGATGAGTTTTTGTTATACTGAATTTCTATTAAACTGCTAGTCGTACTAGTGGAAATTGGTTTTAAATGGCTTAAGCAGAAATGTTACACATATGTTTTACTAACTAAGCTTTTTTCATATTATAAAGTGGCAAACGAGCAAGCTGCCATCTTGATTCGCTGAAATAGCGAAGCAACTCCGGCCCATAGTCATCTGCAATTGAAGGTGTGATGCCTACCCTTAATCTAGGGAGGAGGAGACGCACAGCAAGAGGAATATTCATCTTCCTATACGTCCCCTCCCCGCCAAATCCACTTCCTTTTCCCATTTTCTTATTCATTTCCTTATAAGAAAAAGATAGGAAAGGAAAAATGACTAAAATTAGGCCTCATCGCGAAACACAGAATTCTTTCCATTTGACACCTGTCTTCGGTGTGGTCGTGGTATTATACCGGGCGATCCGGCCAATTCTGAAGATGTTAAAACGGTCTCTACTGAGCTATTAATTAACTAACTGTTAACTATTAAGCTGTTAATTAACTACTTAGTGCCTATTCTTTATATCCATAAATGTTGAATAATTAATGTCCAAATCGGAACCGTCTTTTTATTTCTGTAAGCAATACACTAACTTCGGGAATATTCTTTAAATATAATACATTGTGTCTAAATATTTGCCACAAACGTCCAAAGACCAAAACAAAGTTGAAGATTCAAGTATAAAACTTAAGTCGAAATTAGCAACTGCAAATTATATAATCAGGAGTTTGTGACACTTCCAAGTTAGGATATCACTTTGAAGTTCTCCGCAAACACAAATGGAATTGTCGTGTAGTCGAGACAGACAGGAATCCGGTAATTATAGACTAAATAGAAATTTTATCGGCCATAATGTAAAGCTTAGGAAAGTAACTTTTTGTTTCAATTATTTGGCTCTCAGATCACATTAAAGTGTTAAAATAATTTTATTACATTATTGAACTACTTAAATGAGATTCTTAATACACATTTTAAGTACGAATAAATTGATATAAATATTTGTTAAATTCTAACATTGCAACAGTCCAAGTTATGTTAACTTAGTCTTTTTTCACCATCCATGTGCGTTCATATTCTTTTTAAAAGTATAAAAAAATCTTTACTAAAGGAAAATATATTTCTTTCCAGATATTTTGTACCTAACGATGTTTTATAAGAGAATGAGTTTATGAAGAACTAATAAATTATTAACAACGTTTTAAAGTAATTATTCTAACAATAAACAAGAAACGTTCTATAAGGTACAATAGACTTTGAAAAACACAGTTGAAATGTATAAATCAGTTTTAACAGTACAGCTAAAACTGTACAGTTAACAAACTGAAAGTCTTTAGCCGGCTTTAAACAAAAATGAATTACCATTTAATTATTTATATGATTGTATAACAACAAACATGTACATACAAGAGTTATAAATACAATACTATAATTGGGGAGGCCTAATTTTGATACTCTTCTCCTTCTTAGGTCTTTCAAGTTAGTAAAGGATGGGAAGGGGAGATTTATTCGGCGGGAGAGTAGACGTTAAGAAAGGGATATGCGTTCCCTCCTCTGGCAAATAAAGGTAGCAAAGCATCTTCACGTGGATGTTAAACGGCAGAGGTCGCTTAGCTTTTTCGGCGATTTTAAGTGGCCTTTTGATCTCATTTGACACCTTTTACTTAGTGTAAAGAATAATTGCTCTAATATATTCATAGATGTAATTATAATGACACATAGTGTTTTATTATGTAATATGATGAATTAAAAATCCACTTAGACTTAACTACAGTAGGTAGTTATAGTCCTTGGTTGGAAATGAACAAAGATACATTATCTGTAGTCACCATTAAATACGTAAAATTACCACACATACAAATTCTATAATACATTTAATAGCCGCTGGAAAGGTCTTTATGTATGTTTCGGACCCGTATCCCTTTCATTGTCTTTATGTCAAACACTAAATAAACGACTATTTGTTACAATAATTAGTTTCGCTTTTAGAAATAACATAGAATTAAATGTTGTGATTTTATGTATAACTAATAAATAGTGGTATGCAATGTACAGGTTTTCATCGCGTTGTTTTCCTTAAAACAATATAAGGATTTTCCTGATATTTTTTAATTGATTCTGAAAGCGTCTGTGGCTCAGGTGTTTAGCTCTTGACTTGTAATCTGCAGGTCCTAGTTCGAATCCCGCTACGTACCAATGTGTTTTTCAATTTTCTTATGTACATAAGTAACCAGCGCTCTTACGGTAAAGGAAAACATCGTGATGCAACCTGCACATATCGGCGAAGAAATTCAAAGATATGTGTGAAGTCACGCAAAATACGCTCCAGTCGTGGAGTTGCGGAAAAATGGTCGAACGACATGTATTCTACACTAATTGATTTTTCATTTTATCTAATTGACATTTCAATAAAAACTGTTTCTTGAAAGAATTAAAAGTGTCAAATTATCAAGTTTTAATTGGTATTTCTTAATGAGGAAGCTAACAGGCGTCGGAACAGACGCTAGTGTCCAATGCACGCCGTATTCCACCTTATATTTTCTCAATAATTCCTCGTAAAGCTAAATGTTTTTATTTTATTTTCTCTGCGTTGCACATTTTCACATTATTTTTCTGCTCATTGTTTGTTGACCTATAATACTGAGAAATGCTGCTTTTACTTACTATCTAAAAGACGTATGAAGTTTAACAAAATGAGTATACTTGAGTTAAATACAGTAAAAAAATTAAATAGGTCAGGATTTTTTTATTATGATAGATTTGGTGATATGAAGGTTATTTGGAGATATGATTAGTTAGACCTAGCGGTAGCTTTAACAGTATTTGGACATTCTTTATTATTGTTTCTACAAGTAACGGTGCTTGCTATCAATAAATTATTACTTAAGTAATCCCTTAGTGTTATCCAACTAGTTAACAGTAGGAGCAACGTTTCCCGTCCAAGTCTAGCATGTATTTTGCAAGTCAAAGATTAGGTTTTATTTTTTTATATTGTAAAGTGGCAAACGAGCAAGCGGCCACCTGGATTCGCTGAAATAGGGAAGCAACCGCTGCCCATAAACGTCTGCAATTGCAGATGCGTTGCCTACCCTTAATCTACGGGGGAGGAGACGCACAGCAAGAGGATAATCATCTTCCTATAAGTCCCTTCCGCCGCCATATCCACTTCCCCTTCGCATCATTTGCTTATAAGAAAAGGATAGGGGGGAAAGTGGACTAAAATGTTGCCTCCGGCACCACACTCGACGGACGAAACACGCAATTGCTTCCATTTCACGCCTGTCTTCTGCGTGGTCGTGGTATTTCACCGGGCCAATTCGTGCGAAGATGTTGAAGCGGGCTCTACCACTTTTAAATGTAATATTAGGTACTCCAACCTAGCTCTTTTGCCCTATATACTACACTAAGTGTAAGGGGGCTAAATTAGTGACCATTTAACGTTCCTGAATGTGATAACGAAATGCATTATACATTAAATGTACTGAAGATTTGACAATACATTAAACTTGACAGGTATGTTTAACTTGGAGAGCTGTTTCTTCAACCGAAGTTGATTCAAAGTGCACCTTCGTGTCCGATTGCTATCGCTTGCATTGAAAGCCTAAGTAATGCATTATAAGAGTTAAAGTCGAACAGTTAAAGTGAACGACTATTTTTCAATCCGTTTGAAACTGTAAAAGCTCTCCAGCTTACAGCGGCTAACGGTTATAAAAACATAAAAGATTTGTTTGAATTCCTAAGACTTTTAACTTTCTATATTAAATACTATAAACTAAAAATTTAAAAGTGTCATGCCTACTAATATGATTTGTAGACAAAAAACCATTTTGATCAAATTTAACGCTTTTTATTTCTTTAATCTTTTCCAAGAGGTTATAATTAAATGGATATACTTACTTACACATGACCTCTTTCCTGCCGGACAAAAACAGTAAAATGGATTTTCTTTGTAACATTTTATTCTACTTTGTTTCATTAGTCTTAATCTTTAATTGCTTCCGACTGTCGTAACATAAAATAGAATTGTCAATAGAATTGAAAATCCTTAGAGAGCTTTAATGTGACCCTAATAGCTAAAGCGGGCAATCCTTTCCATTGTCTTATTTGTCAAAATCGAAACAAGGGGACGAGTATTTGCTGTAACAATTAGTTTCTATAGGACGACCACAGAATTAAGGATATTTGTATAAAGTAACAATAAATTAATTTCTAATAGGACCTGAATTATTTAGTTTCAAATGTATTAAAATTGTTTTGTTTGAAATGCAAATATTATTCTATGGTTTACAGCCGTTTATGTTTATAATAAACTTAAATTTAAAATAATGCATCTGTAATGTAATAATGCATAAAGGTTATGCAAGCGAAATAACTTCTCAATATTTCTCTTTTCTACTAAATCTCGAACCAAAATGACAATAGGATTTTACATAAGAAAAAACTGATATTAAGATACCAAATCTCATAGAAAAAGTTTATAAAATATTCACATTCGAGTTACCATAGTAACGCAACGAATTTGTAATCATCAAAATCCAAGTCAACAACAGTAGTGGCATAGGAAGTGAGGTTACACTGAAACGTGTCAATAAAACATAACCGCTCTCATTAACCCCTTCGTATTAACACTAGTAATTCATTTACGAGCTAATTTTAAACACGATACAATTCAGTTTGCTGATTATTATTTGGCAAATGAACGCTGCAGTTAAATTACTTCCATCCCTTTCTATTGTTTTACCACAAAGCGGAGTATTATCAACTGTTAGGGTTAGTTTATCTAGCAGCCGATAACAATAATATTGTGTTTTATGTTTAACGTCTTTAGCAAAGAGAATTTATTGGAGGTTTCAACCAGCTTCAACTAAATGTTTTCAGTGGCATAAGGAGAGGTTTGTGGTTTGTAGGTGGGATCTTACTTCTGTGAAATAAACAAAACTACACCAACTTTTATTGATAAAAATTAACTTGGACGTCATAAGTCATGGAAATACAAAAAAGAAGTGTTTGAAAAACAAACTAAAAGGGGATTCCTGTTATACGGAAGTCAAAGCCAGTGTATTTTAAATTCATAGGTAACAAGCCCGTCAAAACACCCGGGGCAAAAGTTGAACAAAAAATCCCTCTTTTTGCATATATTTTTTTAAAATTGATTACAAGATCTACATAAATATAGTTCAACATATACTCGTATTAAATCAGAACTTTGTATATCTATAGTTCTTTTTTACTTAGAAATTAGGCGATTATGATGTATTCTCTTGGGTTGTCTAGTAAGACACGCAAGAAAGACAAAGCAAATATTATCACAACATCTAGGTCACGGACGTTAGCGACTTTATTTATGTAATAATTTATTCCAAATCTGTCCTTAAGCCGTTTAAGAGTCGACAATTAAAAGTTTGTGTACTGAAAGGCCTTCAATAGAGAATTAACAGAATCGTGAAAGGCTTAATAAATGAGATTCAGAGTGTCAACAACTTCCAAATAATTTTCTACGTTTTGTTAACGAACGTCGCCTTTAATTATTTGCTTAAGGCTTTCTTGGAAACGATTATTTATGTTTTGTTCAACACGTTTTCTGGCGTGATTTTGGTGGTCGTGTTTAAATTGTTTATTCACGTAAAACACAATATATCTTTTATTAACAAATCTTTTTGTTAATAGGTAATTGTATACTCATAAGAATACCTATTTAAGATGTAATTTAAGTCATTTATGCTTGAGGAAACTTGTATTTATGTGCTATACAATCAACAAGTATATAATATCAAACCACGAACACGTTTATCCGGTATTAAAAACCGCAAGTCACTCACGACACCTAATTATATCTTATTAATAGATAGAAACACTTAAACATTCTCCTCAAACAAAGTCTTAAAAATGTAAATATCTTAAAAACAAGCTTATTTTAAAAAGTATAAAATGCTATTAAGATTCGACAGGCATGATAAAAAAAATCGTAGAAAACTGGCCTAAAGCGTGTTTTTTCAAAACGTTTGCCGTCTTCTAAGATAAATAAAACTGACGAAACAAAAAAAGGTTTAACAGCATGCAAATAATATGTTTACTTAATTAAAGGACCAGTAATATAAAGCCCATATCTTTCAAGGAACGCACTCGTTATTAAAAATCTTTTGTGAGAGGGTTTTTCGAAGTTATGATGAACATAAAAGCAAACAATTCATCCAACAAACACATCGCATTCATACTCAAACAAAAGAAAACTCCTTCGTCTGGAAAAGAGGGTACAAACACAAAGCGGTGTCGGGACTTGACTTCGCATTGAAAATTCATAAGTTACGTTGCACGAACACTGCAGCCCTGCTCGCCGTCCCAACGTGAAGGTAATAACTCTTGTGAGCATCTCGCTGATAGACATATAAATAAGCTATTCGTTTCTGATTTGTTGACGACATACAATGAAAACTATGTGTGTGACAGTGGCAATACTCCACATGATAAACATGATCTATTTTACAAGTACTGACATCCTAAACATGGTTTGTGTTATGAATTTTGATCTTATCTAGAGATAGTAAGACTGACCCCCGATAATATCAGGTCAGAGGCTAGTATATCATATGAACTAGTTAATAACAAACAATTTAGACAGTCGGAATAAAAGTTTTTAGTCCTACTTATACAAACTCCTTTGTATAATCTGTATAAAAAACAAACTATGGAGCAAAATATATTAAACATTATCTGCAGCTGGTCGCAACTCTGGATGAATATTAACCTCATAAACTTTCAAAGAAAATAAAGCTAGGATGTTTATTCACGAAAAATAATATAGTAATTTTTTAAGGCACTTGTAAGGGAAATATCATAAAATAACTATCAAGAACGTGTTTGATTATTTACGATAAGACTTGTTATAATATAATAACATCTAATTGAATTCTATGAGAGTCCTTGTTATGACAAATCTTATCTCGATTGCATGATAAACTCATATTTATACGAATGTCTATAAATCGTAGTTAGGTACTCATAATAATAGCTACTGGCAAAAAATACTTTATTTTTGTAATAATTTTATTTAATAAAATTTGGACAAACATGCCAGTTGTCTTTTTGTACTGCAATTTATTCTAAGAGACAACGCAACCATCTCATCAGATTCTGCTAAAACTATTCCTTTGCTATTACTCGTAGGTTAGTTCCTTTACGAGTAGCTAGTAGCTATCGAAATTCATTTGTTTTTCTTATCGTTATTAACATTCTTACTAAATAATACTGATTTCATTAATAACGTGATCTGGAGCGTTATATAAAGAATTGAAATAATAAATAATATCACTATAGCGTATACATCGAGCATCAAATACTCAAACCAACTTAATTCTAACGCCGGGTTTTTCAATGCGTCTGCATTGTTATTCCTTAAAAGATATTCTAACCAAAACATAGCTGTATCTAAAGGAGTCATTGGCCTATCTTTAAATCTTTCTGATATTTCTAATGCTTTTTTCTTATAATTATCATTATTAAGAACTTCTAAAATTACACTCTCTAGATATTTTTCACTGATATCATCGTATTGCAGAATTTTTCCAAATCCTTTCTCTTCAGCTTGTAAAAGATTGTTGTATTGATCAGCATAAATAGGAATACCTATGATTGGTATCGCATTGAAAACAGCTTCTTGTGTTCCAATTAATCCACCATGAGAAATAAATAGTTTGACGTTAGGATGAGCTAAAAAAAGCACTGGTTTAGTAAAGTTCTGATTCCCTAAAACCATTTCATTTTCACTTGGCACTTTGATGTTGCAGTGTCATTTATATCTTCATTGATTCAAAATCAAAAGAACTGTCTACAGTGATTATAATTTAAAAAGCACTTACCAAAAATTTCCTTTTGAGGTAACCAATTTCTAGTCACTAAATTTTTCGGTTTATTTTCTAAATTTTCATCTTCCCATTTCCATAAGACAGTTTGGTTCAGCCGTTTAAATACATTGAGAAATGCATTTTTCTTATCAAGTGGTAGTTCAGAACTTCGGACATTTGAACCGAAGTTCATGTACACAACTCCATTCTTTGATTTATCGAGTAGCTGTTTCAGATCCTTGAATAAAACATGCATTTTATATTTAGTGAACTACCAAAATTATCTATAAAGTTACCAAGATTTTCACTTACATTAGGCAATTCTCCATCACTTTTAGACAAATGTATTCCACCAATTTCTATTATATTAGGAAGATACGCGACAGGCCCGTCGAAACTAAAGTGACTGTTAACAAGCATCAAGGATACCTTCCTTTGCATTTCATATAAACTTGGAACAGGCTTTGGGAGATTTGTTACATACTTCTTTACCATCTGTTCCTGTTGCTCTAAGAACCAAAATTTCCACCAAAAGAATTCGTACATTGTGAAATATAAGTTTCTAAATCTGCCCCAGAGGCTTGTTGGGTTTTTTACGTCTAAAAATTCTGCTAACACTGTTGCCAATTGCAAAGGATTACGTGCTATTATATTGTGCCGCATACAATTTCCAAACGTGGTTACAAGGGCTAGTGGTGCTTGGTATTTGTGGGACAGAATATATGTAGCTTCTTGAAAGAACTGTTCACAGATCACCAAATCAAACTTCTGATCTCTAGCTAACAGCTGTTGAACTTGAACTGAATTCATAATCACTTCCGTGAAAGCCAGACCTCCGCCCCAGAGAATTTTTTCGTGAAATTTCTCTGCTGATATACTACTCATTGTGAAAACATTTGGTCTTCCGCCTCCTGTAAACGTAAGCATTTTAAGTACAGCAACTATTTTTTAAATATTTACACCAAGATTTTTAAAATATTTTTTTCGTTTAATGAGTACTTTACATCAATGGGTCCTCTGATCTGACAACTTAGTAACAAACCGAACGGTTATGCCGTTTAACAAACGATATTACACCAACAAAAACTCGTCACAAGGTCTAAGTTAATTATATGCATCAACCGCACGTAGATGTGTTATGAAATAACGTACCGATAACTTCCCAAATCTTCTTATCATCCACCATTACCTCATGATAATTTTTAGGAGGATTCTTTTCCTTGTTAGCAGTTATGACAGTCACATTGTGTCCCCTTCTAGCGAGTTCCAGTCCAATTTGTCGTAACATTATGTAGTGAGATGTAGAAGTAAATGGTTCAACATATAAAATATTCGCACAAAGACATGATTCAAAGAGATATAATACTCCACATAGCCACAGGAACTTTAATTTTACCTGTATGTAAAAAAATAAAAAATTATACTCCGATAAAATGTAAGAAATAACAATTATTGGATTTTTTTTAATCTACAAATCTAAAAAATAATTCAAATTATATTATTAAAATTTCATAGAAACAAGACCTAAATATGTACTTACTTTTAACATATTGCAAAAAATGTATTATAGAACTATGTATGATCACAAACACGACCTACTTTTGATTAAAGTTAAATAAGTGTTGTGAATCAGATAAAAATATCGTCAAATATTTTACCTTCATCGATAATCATCACACTCGCAAAAATGATAGGCACAGATTAGAATTCTAGATTTCCAACATTTCGAGCCCATACAAACACAATTATGATAGAACATAAAAATAATACGAGTACGAACCATTTTTCTTAGCTATGCTTCTTCGCGGAGTCGCAAATTATACTGACATGAGTTCTTTATTGTTGAATGAGACGCTAAATCACGATTACACCGCAAGTATCAAGACTAGCGAACGAACTAGCCGACTAGCTAATGGGCCAATTCAAACGCAAAAAAATAGCACGAGCTTCAATAGATCTAGACCGGTCGCAAAGCAAATGATTGACACACGAGTGGAGGTGTATTAACACTATAACAAAAATACCAAGTACTTATATGCCAATATTCTACTTATATGAAAGGACACATTGATTCACCTAAGTGTGTAGGAGTTTTTGCTGGTGTGAATTATGATAAAATAGTCTATTTACCTATTAGCTTTATGCTAACTGCCTGAGAGAACCTAACCGAAAATGATTGAAATATCGACATAATTTTACTAATAGTAATACTTATTTATTATTAATGCAAAAGTTTCTGGATAATGAATGTAGAACACAGTCAGGACGAATGGTCCGCACAGATGGTGTCGCGAGCGAGCGCTAGTATTGGAAAAATAAATCATTACTTAAATTGTTACGTAACAAGTTTGAAATGTAGAAAAAATCCTAAAACCAAAAGATAAAAAAGAGACAAAAAAGGAAAAAATCTTTTGTTGCATAATCAAATATATTTTTTCAAAGTTATCGTAAGAGAAGATGAGTTTTTTTATGTAGGTGATGGATAAAAGTCGATGTAATCCTAATAATGATATAACTTTAATAATAAATCACAGCGATAAGGCCGTCCATATGCGTATTACTTTTGTACGTTTTTACTATTGTATTTGTAGCATTAAGAATTAATAAATTTATACTTGATCTAATATTGTTTAATTTTAAGATAAGAAACATTTTCGTATAAAAACGTTGATAAGTACGGCTGAGTTATCAATACACGTGTTACTATTTTTATATCAATTTGATAGAATAAAGACGATGATGATTTGCAAAAAATGTTTGACGTATAAAATTTATGAAGAATAAAATCGTATTCTGATTTGTAAAATACGAATATCAAGTTAAAAGGATCCGTTGAGCCGTTCTACAGATACCTTGAAGTATACAACCATTTATACATCCAAACTCAGGCAATTATAATGTTAGTAAAATTGTGCTTAACTGTACTATTTTCTATTCCGTAATCGTTTCACAAGCATGGGGATAATACCAAAGAAACAATAAAAAAGTTATAATTTAATTAATTAAAAATATTTTAATT
This sequence comes from Papilio dardanus tibullus, assembly GCA_013186455.1. NCBI lineage: Eukaryota > Metazoa > Arthropoda > Insecta > Lepidoptera > Papilionidae > Papilio > Papilio dardanus. Next base: position 52,133 of record QDHC01002350.1, read on the forward strand.
ATCAACAAATACTGAAACGATCTTAAAGTAGGGCTACTTGCAATCTAACAGACGTCAGTATTTCTGTTGAATTCGGAATTTAAGCGTGGTCTTATCAGAAGAAATGACCATACGTCCAAGACTGTTGATAAACGTATCTTTGCGACTAAGTTATCAAAAAGGTCATGTATCATGTTTGATATTTCTAGCCAATTAATTAATCATTTATAATATAATTTACTCTTTAATGATCTACTTATGTATCTTAATTTTTATAATTTACAAGCAATGATAAAAACACTGATTTGTCCTTCCCATTTGTTCAACCGCCATCTATTAAGCCAACTTTAAAACACCGCAAGATCTGTTTTAAGTTAGTGGTATGGTAATAATTTATAACGATAAATTATAGATGTCTGCTTTTAAAAACCAAAAAATATTAGGTTTAATAATTTTATTTAGTGTAGAATTTAATAATAGTACTTGATTTAAAAAATACATTTTTTTTGTAAGTAATGTTTGTTGTATAACTTTTAATAATCGATTTTATGTTTTGTTTCTTTATATTTTACTTTATTTTTATTACATTGAATAATCTGTCAAGGTTGAGTTCTAAATGCACTTGTTTAAACAAATGAATACTACAAAATTTAACACGCATTGTGTTTTTATTTAAATGCGCATTAATTTACCAATGGTACTATCAAATAAAAAAATATAACTTAACATTTTAAATACCTAACAGGAGAGTAATGTTATGCTTTATGGCTCGTACAAGGAAGATACAACAGCAACAACAACTCAACTCACGCCCGTAACCCAGAGGGGTAGGCAGAGACAACGGACGTCCATTTGGCACGATGCTGACACAGAAGATATATTTCCTAAATCAAGTTTAATTGTAAAATAATGTATTTTCATTTATTTGGATGTCCTTATAATGTAATCAGCTTTACAGATTCCTAAGATTTAGATCAAAGATAATGTCGTTTCGTATCCGGAGTCTAATTGGTTTTCTGCTTTTATTATTTGTAGTCTGTTATTTCCTTGTTGTTAATAAGCATTTTATTTAAAATTATTACTTACAAAATCTTATATATATGAATAAAACTTCTTCATTAGTGCATTAACACATTATATTTTTCTTGAATACATTTTATTATAATTCTTATTTATGAAATTATACATTAAAAATGTTATACAAAATTTAAGTTTATTTTACAAATCGATGTGTCTTAAAAATAGACTTAAATATTATAGATTTAAAAAAAAATCCTTAAAATGGACGGAATTAATTCAATTAATTATGTTAAAAAAAATAAAATTAGTAAAGCTATATGACTTTTTACATGAAAGCGATCTATTAATTTAACCAAAAATGATGTTAAAATGAATTTTAATAATATTTCTCCAACAACGTAAATAAGAAAATCTGCTTCTGTACTTTGTTCGATTACTTTTAATATAATAACATAGTAATTATGGCATTCAATGTTACGATTATAATATTACGTAACTAATAATCTCGTATCTTCTCTATCACCTTGTAGTTGCTACTCCTTCGTTCTGAATACAAAGGGGCAGATCCATTCTTCAGTTCATAGCCAGGCGGCGAAGCACGTATTCCATTATCGTAGTATTTAACGCTGGAGATCGGTTCCCCTTTATAACCCCTGCTCTTGGTTACCGAATTCACTTCACGTGATTCTATGATCTCTTTTGACCGACCGTCTCTTGATGGTACTATTTTCTTACTGACAGTCTCGACGGTGTCCGTCACACTCGGACGTTCGGGGTCACCTGATCGTGTAGTGTACCTGTAAGTTTCAGAGAAGTTATCGCTGCTATTGCTTCCTCTCCTTATTGCCGGTGATTTTAATCTTGTTTCCAATCTCGAAACGAAAGGACTCGATTCTCTGTTCAATGATTCAGTTTTGTAAAGCGGGATTTTTCGCTCCTCCGATATTCGCTCCTTGTAATGCGGGGAGGGGGTTCCATATCTCGGCGATAATCTGCTTCCGTCTGATTCATCGTCGGCGTGTAACGTTTGATACAGATCTGGGGCACGTTCGCGGAGTCCTTTAAGGAAAATTTTCTTCTTATCAGTTTCCTCGTAGGATTTATTATATCCGTTCGTGTGACCGTTACTAATCGGTGCAGTTTTACCGTATCTAGCCCCAAACAAACCGTCACGTCTGCGTTCAGTCTCACGAGAGACGGCGTCAGCGAGGTCACGCTGACTTCTGTTTATTATTGACACGATTCCGGGACTCTTTAGTTGTTCCGGAGTCTCATCTAGTTTACTCAAATGCGGGTTCGATTTGTACATCGTGGAGTAGTTGCGACTCATGCCTGAAACGTAACGTGGATGCGTCTCTTGTTCAGGAGCGCCCATAGCAAAGCTCTTGCTCCTGTTCAGACCTTTGTAGGTCCGCGCCGGTTTCGCCGGACCCGGCGGGTAACCGTTTATTTTGACCTCTTGCGGTGGCGGCACGTGATTGTTCGATATATTGATGGCACTCGTTGATCGCTTGTTGGACGACAGGCGATTCCAATATTTGTTTGTCGTCGGCTTCTCGGTGGTTTTCTCTTTGCGGTCGTGAAGTTTGCGCGGCAAGGTCTGGGCGCTGCGCGAGTACTCCTCCTCGGCTTCACTGTTCGGATTCAAGCGACTCGTCGAGTGACTGAATCGACCGAGCGTGCTTGAATATTGACCTCTGAAAGCAAAAAATCGGATGATTTATTACACATTTAATAACACCTCGTAATTATAAAACTAGTTCATCCCACGTACATTTATTGTTATCTCACTGTATCAACAAAAACTATCTTGTGTTTTCGCCGGTAATTGGATTCAATGGAGGATCACCGCCTACGCGCCTAATGACTGTGCTTTGTTTTGAACGGAACGTTGGTACGCCTTTGTACAAAGCGACATTTTATTATTCAAACATTATACAAGTATTTTATTCGCTGCAAAATAATTATGATAAGCTCATTCGAGTAGGCATGAGTTAGTAATACGTCTCTAATAATGCGAGCGATTTAATTTGACGTAGGTTGGTACTAACTGAAACAAACATTGACAGATGAGTACTTATATCTGCGATTATATATGTAACTAATTTACATATGCCGAGGCGACATTGGACACCTGTACTCGCATTTTCTAGTTATGAATCATGATCGTTTTGTTTGCCGCAGGCCGGCGATTCCTTGTAACACAACAAGTACGTCTCAATGTGACAAACGTGACTGACTCAACTTATGAGCTAAATAAGGGCTGTTTGGTGAATGAAACACTTATCTAGCCGTAAGCGGTAAAGCTCATGGACAGCGGCAGGATGAAAAAGGCAAGATATGCCGGAACGTAAACTTTGTCACTTTGTGGCGAAATGTTTTGCTTGATGCGAATTTGTTTTGTAACAAATAAAAATGTTTGCAACACTTTCATTGGAATAATCTTTTGGATTTTGGTTGGCTTACTATGTCTTTAATATAGTATTTTCGTCGACAGTCATTGTAATAAATTACGAGTTAGTTACTACGTATGTCTTTATTCTAAAAAAACCTTTTATTAAATTATGGTTTTGTAAGGCGAGCTAGTCATTTTAACAATATATAGACTTAAGAATAGAATATTAAATATAAAATAAAATTTATTTGATTGTTATAGATTCCTAATATTGTTGTTTCTATAGTAGATTACTTCATATGGTTTTTTATTGCCTAAACATAAGGTAACACAATGATGTTATTTACGGTGTCTATAGAAATAATAGATACTAACTTCCTTATAAAAGATAATTGATTATAAATTCTCCATTTCATTGTAAAATCTCCATAAATTGTCCATTACCTATTTATTTAGGTATTTTATGAGTTTTACTTTCTTTTTAAAATTATACAAATCCATATAGGTAAGAATTACGATTTTAGAATATGCAAACAATTATTTTTTATGCAAGTATAGCATCTTGGGATACAGGGTGGTTCAGTATCTTTCGATTGGCGATATCGCTGATGAAATCGACAAAAATGTATGAAACTGACAATGACATTCGATAAGTCATGTGTTGCTCACGTGTGAGATATCGAACATCATTGTCATCGTACATTTTATGTTTGCTATCGAATCGCTTTGTAACGTATGTACTTTGGGTAATCCCTTAGCCATCTGAAACTCGTATTAGATTTCGAACTTTTCCTATAAATTATACAAGGAATTCGTAGTTATAATGTGTAAAAGAAATATTTAAAAACAATAATATCTTTACAATTTAATTTTTAATTTATCATTACTAAGATATTAACAAGCTTTCTATTACTACGATAAGCAATAAATATGAACTTTAAAAGAGATAAATATAATCAAATTAATAAATGCAAGAAAAATACTATTTTTGCCAAATACCTCGTTTTCTTTGAATTATGAAACTTATATCTTTTCCAACATCGTTAATTTTATATGCAATATGTTACATTGCGAAGTCTAACAGCTCTTTTGCGACATACAGTTTTTATTACATCACGTTTTGGGCCTAACTTTTATAAAATTGATGTTTTCTGTTATCTATTTACATTATTTTGTTATTTCATTTCTCTAATGTTACGTTGAGAAACAACTTAAAAGTACCTAAGTAAAAAAATGTATGGGTTATTGTAACGACAACATAGATACGAAACTTGCCAAATAAATTTTAGAATTAACCTGTAAATAGTTTCCTCTGCGAAATTACCATGATCATTTACACGACACTTAAACCTAACCTGGGCGGTTACCCAAAGTACATTCGATAGTGATTCGATAGCAAACATCAAATATGTATGGAACTGACAATGAGTTCGATATTTCACACGTGACTAACACATGACTTGTCGAATGTTATTGGTACACTTTTTTTATCAATTCTATCAGCGACATCGCCAAGCAAAAGATGCTGTGTGTAAACCCCCAGGAACCTACCAGGAACACATAACTGGCTATATGTAGTACTACAAAAGTAACATAAAATAATATAGGTAATTCGCTTTAATTGGAACGTAGAGTCTTAAGTCTAGAATGTTAGGAATGTGACCACAAAGAGACTTGTCACCGTTGCTATTATTAGATCACTAGCTGCGATTTATCAACCAGCCTTAGCCGTGATAGTAGAGTTAAGGTCAACCAGAAATGCTTCAGTTTGTAACTACGAGTATAAAATAAAGATTAAAAAAATATGATTACAAGACAAAAAAGTACAAACTGAATCATATATAACTTCTAAAATATTTTATTATTGTGATTACATTATAACCAAGTGGAAAAAAAGATTAGCGACGCGTTAATTCAAGTACGAATTTAAACTAAAAAAATTAATAATTTCCGTAAAACAAGCTTATTTAAGAAATTGTGTAAAAGAGATAAAATCATATTATCAATTTACAAAAAATACTGCGGAATCTGGCACCTGTAAATTGCTAAATCGTAAAATCTCGCTTATAGCCATATTGCGTCGTATCGTTAAATTTTTTGGACATAAAAATCGATCAAGCTATACAAAAAACTCAAAACCAGGCGGCATAAATTAAATTTTTGTCTTCGATAATATACGTGGGAGGGGGCGTTTATCGTAGCACAAAATGCTATTTACGGTTGAGAGGAACGTTGTTGTTTATAATAATAATCATGTTTATTATCTTATATAGGCAGCCAACTTATTGATCTTAATAAGTACACTACTCGTAACTATGTTTATGATATAGAAAAATCCTTACCTATCACGTTGGTCGCGCGCGTCGTTCGCCGCAGCCCGTCTCGAACTGCCTCCGTACTTGTGCTCTCGGCCGTAGATGCTGGGCGCGAAGGGGTCTTCTCCGAGGTAATACCGGTGCGGCGGAGCGACGGGGGGCGCCAGCTCACCGCCGTACTGCTTGTATGTCCGCGACGAGTGCTCCGGCGACGGCGACGGCGAACGCGAATTCCTAAACCGCGTTCGTCTCTCAGCAGACGCCGAACGAATCTTCCCGACCAATTTTCTTATCGAGTTCCCTATCGCGGATCCGACCGATTTCCTCACGGGAGATGGCCGCCGGCGACCTTCGTTCTCCGCGAATCGTGTCTTCTGATTTTGTTTACGTTCGTCCCGACGACGCGGCGGCGTTCGGTCCCTGTCTGAGCTACCGCGACGTTCTCGCGGAGGAGAGTAATCTGGCGGTGGCTCCGCGGCGGCCTCTTCGCGACTGTCTCTGGAACGTCCTGAATTTCCATTGCGTGAGGAACTTCTGTAACCACTGTCGTACCGGTGCTCCTCGGATACGCGTTGCTTTGTGTGTCGTTTACGTTCGGGAACAACGGGATGTCTGTAATCGTCTTCGATGGACGGCTCGCGGAAAGATCGATCCGTTTCTAGCGGCCGGAACGGTGAACCACGCGGAGGACTGTGCATCGTAGATGAAGACACGTATGCAGAATCATCTCGCGAGGGTGGATGACGGCGGCCTATCGGTGACGATCTTCCTTGAGGCGAGTCGCGTTTTCCATAAACGTGCCGCGGCGATGACCCGTTTAAACGATCGTCACTGGCGTACGGCGAACGCACGGCCGGGGGCGACGGTGATGAACTTCTCGGCTCCGGCATCCTCGGCTTTGTGGCGCGACGTTGCGACCAATCTGCTACGCCTTTAAAGTAGCCACCCGTTCGATTTACCGGGGCCGTCGGCCGTTCGTCAGATGGTGTCGAAGATTTCGTTTTTCTAAGAACTCTGTCACCATATGCTGCAGGGGGTGGCACTGAGGAAGAAGTTTTTCCGTAGTATCCCTCGTCATCGGCAGATTTGTTCTTTACGTAATACGCTGGTTCCGGTCTCCGTCCTATTTCTTCCGCAATAGAGTCGTGAGAGGAGCGGGAGTCGCTGCCGAAATGGCTCTCGAGCCACTTGGAAGTTTCCTTCTTGCGAGTTTCCTCTTCGATGTCGAAGTCCAGAGGTCGTTTCACGTAGTCCTTATCGTGATCTGTAAATAAGGAGCGATTTAATATAGAGTGTAAAAGCGCGGGCGCGCAGGCGACGCGACGGTTCACGTTTGAGTGGCGGCCGCACCGGCCGCTAGTGGGGCCGCTCGCATCCTCACTAGCACGCGACGTGGCGTAATCGTTCAGTCAATAAGTTTGCCAAACTAACGAAGGTCAATGCAATGAGCTGCAAACACGGGTGTCTTGTTTGGTCATGTGGTAAGTTTCCGATCGAGGCAATAATGAAAGTCCAAGAAGGGATAATTGGTGCCAGAGTGAATGGCGTGCATTTCTACAGTTGCTACGCCCCACCTAGCTGGAACCAGCAAGAGTTTGAGAACATGCTGGACAGCATCACTTCCGCCACTAGGAATAAGAACCCAAAAGTCATCGCTGGGGACTTTAACGCATGGGCGATAGAATGGGGCAGCAAGAGAACGGATAAGCGAGGCCAATCATTACTGGAATCACAATCCGAATGGGATTTAACCCTATTGAACGACGCTAGGTTGCCTACTTTCGTTAAAGGAAAAGCAAGCTCATATATAGACCTGACCTTCGTAAGCAGCAGTATCGCGAAACTGGATACAAGATGGCAGGTATCTGATATCTATACCCATAGTGACCACTGTGCCATCACGTGGCACATCCCTTGCTGCAAAGGAAAGCGCCGGAGCCAACCAGCGGACAAGCGAAGGGGTTGGAAAACAGAAACCTTCGACAGAGACATATTCCGCATTGCACTAGAGTGTGGCGACGGTGGAAAATGCCAAAGCACCAAGGCAGACAAAATCGTGGAACATACTATGAGAAGGGTAACGGAAGCTTGTAATGCCACGATGGCTAGATGTGGGCACGCGAAAAACAGGAAAGATCCGGTATACTGGTGGAATGAAGATATCCAGAAAATCCGAACACAATGCTTTAAAGCCCGACGACTAGCACAGCGGGCAAAAAGAAAGGAATCGTACCCTGCTCTACAGGCGCAATACAAGGAACTACGAGGTAAACTCAATAAGGCGATTAAACAAAGTAAAAGGGCAACCTGGGTAGGCCTACTCGAGGACGTAGAAAACGATCCATGGGGTAGACCTTACATTATTGTCATGAAGAAACTGAAAGGGCCGTCTACACAGCAACCAAAAAATACGAAACAGCTAAGACACATAGTTAAAACACTATTCCCACAACAGGAGGCGCTAGACTATGAAGTAACAGCACTCATAGATGAGATACCTCCTATTGTAAAGGAAGAACTGGAAGTAGCCTACAAAACGGTACAGAATAAAAAGGCGCCCGGAATGGATAGGATACCTAATGTGGCCTTAAAGGCGGCCATAGCTGAAAATCCGCAAATGTTCCTGGATGCCTACAACAAGTGCCTTGAAGAAGGAACTTTCCCAGAGGTGTGGAAAAGACAGAGATTAGTGCTCATACCCAAGGGGAATAAAGACCCAGAACAGCCATCGTCATACCGCCCCCTTTGTATGCTTGATACGGCAGGTAAGGTACTGGAGCGAATAATCTACAATAGAATAGAGGCTGCAATAGGACACGCCCTGAACAGCAAACAGTACGGCTTCCGGAAAGCGCGCTCTACTCTAGATGCCATTCAACGGGTAGTGCACATCGCCAGAAATGCCTCGAGCGGCGAGCGTTGGAAAGGAGGAAGTAAAAAATATTGCCTGCTGGTAGCACTGGACATAAAGAATGCGTTTAACTCAGCTAGATGGGACAGCATCTGCGCGGCAATAGATAGGCTGGAAGTGCCACTTTACCTCAGGAAAATAATACGAAGCTATCTTAGCAATAGGACGCTTCATTACGATACCGAAGATGGACCTGAGATTTATAACGTTACAGGAGGAGTACCACAGGGATCGGTACTAGGCCCATTATTGTGGAACATAATGTACGACGGACTGCTCGATCTAAAACTACCGGATGGCGCCGAATTGACCGCATTTGCAGACGATGCCATGGTCACAGTGGTAGCTAAACATACCGAAGAGATCCGCAGAATTTTCGAAGAAACCTATAGACGAATCGAATCGTGGATGGATTCAACAGGCCTTAAACTAGCAGAACAAAAAACGGAGGCACTGCTAGTAACAAGTCGGAAAAAAGTTGAAAACATAACACTAGCCGTGGGCTCTAGTTATATCACATCCCAGCCACACATTAAATACCTCGGGGTTTTCTTAGATTTCAGGTTAAACTACAACCAACATGTGGAGCAAGCAGCCATGAAGACATCAAAGGTTACTGCGGCGCTCGCCAGGCTTATGCCAAACGTAGGTGGCCCACGACAAAAGAAGAGGAATCTATTGATGTCGGTAAGTACCTCGGTTCTGTTGTACGGCGCTCCCATATGGGCGGATGCGCTTAGAAACAAGATGAACAGGAGAAAGGCCGAATCAGTGTATCGGGTAAGCTTGATCAGAATCATTAGCGCGTTTCGCACTGTATCCTTAGATACTGCATGCGTAATCGCCGGCGCAATACCGATACATCTGATTACGGAGGAAAGAAAGCTCCTGTTTAGCAGTAGAAGCGACCAAAGCACATCGGGGAGCAAAGAAAGAGGAATAGCCAGAAGCCGGACGATCTCAAAATGGCAGCAAGAATGGGACTCATCTATAAAGGGCCGCTGGACCCACAAGTTAATTAGGCAAGTAGAAAAATGGATTAACCGCAAGCATGGGGAAGTGAATTTCTACCTCACGCAAATGTTGACCGGACACGGATGCTACCGTGCTTATCTCCATCGCTTCGGACACGAAGATATTCCAGACTGCCCGCATGACTGTGGAGTGCCTGAGGACGCAGAACACGTGTTCTTCGCTTGCCCAGCCTACTCCACGGAGCGTGAAGACCTGGAAAAGGCTATCGGACCGACTACGGTCGGCAACTTAGTGGACAATATGCTAAAATCAGAAGAAGCATGGAATAAAGTGAGCGATTACGCCGCCGTAGTACTAAAGAAAGTCCGGCGTGCTGAACAGGAACGGCGAAGAGCCAGCGAAATGGACTTAAGGAGCTAAAGCACAGATTGCAAGAAGGAAAAGCTAGATTGCTGAGACCACCCCCACGAAGTAATACTTGACGGTAGGGCCGTGGGGGTACAAAAAGTCCATAGAGAGGGTTGTTTAGTCGGTATGGGACTCATGTTAGGATAGGTGAACACCAATGAGCCTGAGCCCGACACACCGGACGTGTAGCTCCCATGTCTGACGGTGCCGTAAGGCATTTTTCCCTCTATAAAAAAAAAAAAAAAAAAACGGGTGTCTTGTTTACTTAACAGGTGCGAGACAGAGCCGAGGCAACATAGTATGAAGCGAGTAATTACTTCTAGGTCAGTGCGGCCGTTTCAGTCATTATACTAATTACGGACAAGAAATGTAGCCTTAGTTCAAACAATTCTAAGATCGCGATAAAATCATTTACATTTATGCAAAGCACGGATGTAAAGCAGCTTGTCCTGCATTTCCTTTTAGCATTACTAATTACCGTGTATGCATATTACTTGCTACTTTCCTTCATCTCAAGACATTAGTGATAAAATGTTATTTATTCTAGTCACTCCCTACACTACATACCGTACCGAATATTCGTGAAAAAAATGTAATTGCTTAATACTTTAATAGAATAACGCCTAATATGGCACTTACATTGGCAAGTAACATGAAACTAAGAAAATTGCAAAAGCTTTTGGAACCTGCGTCTGCAATCGGAATTTACACACCACGGAATTCACAAGTACTTCGTCAATAAATGATGTAAGACTCATTTAGAACTTCGTAAGGAATCAAATAGTCCCACATAACAGGTTAAAAAAAAACTTTCGCTTTAAGTACTTCGAAAGCATAAAACATATGATATAATCTCCTTCTGTTGGAAATCGGTTAAAAACAAATGACAATGTTTAGGGATATATCTGCTTACAGGACACTGTTTTTTTTCTTCCAATTTGTATTTCTATGAATAAATATATACCGGATTTTCTTGTTTACGGATATATTAAAGACCTAGAAATATTCCGTAGTTCATGGATTCAATTTCAAAGAAGTTAGGAATTGCATTCATATCTTGCCCAAGTGGCTTAATTTTCGCGGATATATATGGATATAAATTTGATTTTTTATCACCGACGAACCGATCATCATTTGCTTTAATATTATACAGTGGCAAACGAGCAAGCGGCCACCTGGATTCGCTGAAATAGCGAAGCGACCGCTGCCCATGTTGTGTATTGCTTGCTTATACGTTTTTAATCTAAGTCGTCATGTATAGAAGTTTAGAAAATAGTAACAATTTAAATAAAAGGAAGGTTGTGGTATGCGAATAAACAGTGGTAGAGCCCGCTTTTAACATCTTCGCCAGTGGAATTATGCATATCGTCTGTCGGCTCATCAAGACTGTTTACTGGTTAATACATTACAGCATAATGAAGCAGGTGCTCTTAGAAGCATCATTAATACTACTGGCAGTTAAATATAGAAGGCCATTGTTTCACATGAACAATAGGCATTTAGATGCTTCATCTATTTGTATTTTGCTTGTCAACTTTATATTTCAGCTTCAAATTGGTAAATTCGTAATTGTTAGTGTTTACACTATTTATAGAGTACAATCACTTGAGTTAGGGCTTAAAAACAGTTCAGTGGCTGTTAAAATTAAAGTAAATAATATTGCGTGATGCGAGTATAATAACAACGCATTATAACAACGCCTTTAGGTAACATTAATTAAAAATATTGAGTTAATGAATTATTAAAATCCGCCATCACATAACTTGTTACCATAACAGACGTTTCCCCGTGGGCAGGACCAATAGTTAATAAGAAGTAGTTGTTACTTGTTACGGTCATTGATACGTTTGTGACCATGTTTATGTGTAGATTCCACGAAGGAATTACGTTTACATATTTAAAACATTCATATATTAAGTATGTAATTTATGTACATATTAATAAAAGTTTTTCGTTTGACCATTGAAATTAACAACAGCGCCATCTAGTAGCGCGTTATGAAAACGGGAAGTTTATTATCTACTTAACAACTTGCGCCATCTGTTATCGAGTAGAGATACCATTTTCGTTTTATTACTTACCATTTAGACGTAAGCGGCGCTGTTGTCGCAACCTCACAGACAGACTATCCCAATCGTCATCCATGTTTGGTTGTCCTTCACGTTCAACTGTGAGAAGGGAGTAAATGCATTGAAAATAATAACTTGCTGTATGCAATCGTAATCCTTTTTCTTTTTCCAAAATTATCTGCTTTCCTTACCTTCCTCAGTGCGTGTTCTAGAGTGTATCTGTGTAGCGAGGCGCAGGCCGCCCGCCATCAGGTCAGTGCTGCGCTCAAGATCCTCTCGTCGGCGCCGCTCAGTGCCGCCGCGCTCCTCTACCACGCTCTGGTCACTCGCTATACCACCGGCCTATGGATATTTATTACTGTTATAACATTTAGATAAATCAAAGCAATACTGTGATAGGATTTACTAATTTAATTTAATCTGGAGACAGATGTCACCACTGCTCACAATAAGATAGACTGTTGACACACTGGCAATCTTTTAAATCTCTGTAGGCCGGCGGTAGTTTTATACTTTTAAGAGAAGTTAATAATATTGCCTAAAATGGTAAACTTTTATAACAAATAATTTTATAGCGTGTATGGATTACAAATTGCACTTTTTATCGTGACATTGTACTATCTTACCTCTTGCTCGGGCAGGTCCTCGTCGCAGAGCCGTTCCTCCTCCCTGGTGTGCTGCGTCTCCGTCACCAGCGTCCCGTCCGGACGCAGCGCACGGAGCTCCTTCTACAATACAAAACATTACATATTTATAACTGTGCTCTTAGAAAAGACACAGATTGTTGGAAATAAACACATACAGCAATGCTAAACTTTTATAGTGCGGCAGTGTTGAATAACATTGGTAAAATAATACTCACGGTGTCATCAGTCTTGATAGTGGTGTTGTAGGCGACAGTGTCCTTAACGAGCTCTGGGCCGCGCGGCACCAGCGCCAGCTGCTGCACCGTCTGCTGTTTCAGAGCATCGCGGATGTCCTCCTCCGGCGTCTCGTTTACTGCCGCTATCAGCGCCTGCAGCAAAGGAATAGCAAATTGTATTTCCATGACTTTTACTATTAAATTGAGGGTTCAATAATTAAAAATGCCACCACAGTTATTATAAAATGAATTACAATTAAAATGCTGCCACACTTGCTAAACCAAATAAAAAAATCTACGTTTCTGTCTAGGTAGTCTAATTTTTCTTAATCATAGAATAAATACGTATAGTAGTACAATACTGGTATACTGGTATTTATTTCTTCTATATTAAAGTAAAACAAAAACTGTCACAAATGTCATCAAAATTCAACGTTAATAATGTCCAATAATGACAGAGATAAAATTTTACAAAAAAGCTGCAAGTTACTGGGCTAAAGTACCGGCGACGGTGAACGGAGTGCTCGGCGGCTTCGGTCATATTTCAGACATCGACATAGATGGATCGAGAATATTTTTGGATCACTTATTAACACTCGAAGACCCGCTTGATACCAAACTAGCGTTAGACTGTGGAGCGGGCGTCGGAAGAGTGAGCAAGTATCTACTAGTCCCTTACTTTGATAAAGTCGATTTGGTTGAACAAGATGAAAAGTTTATCAACACCGCAGCGGAGGTAATCGGTCAGAACAATGTAAAACTTGGTACTTTATATCATAAGAGTCTTCAGAAGTTTAAACCCGACAAGAAGTATGACTTGATCTGGTGCCAATGGGTCTTAGGATACTTAACAACAAACGACCTCGTAGACTTCTTACGTAAATGCAGCAAATCTCTAGCATCTAATGGTATGATCATCATAAAAGAGAACATAGCTCCGGCTGACGAACTTGAATATGACGATGAAGATTCCTCTGTAACTCGTCCATACAATCAAATGCTAATAATATTTAAAGAAGCTAATCTAGAAATAATCAAATCTGAAGTTCAAACTGGTTTCCCTGATGAAATTTATTCCGTTTATATGTTTGCTTTGAAACCAAAATAAGATAATTTATTGTATAATTTTAATTTAATTTGAAATACACATTAAAAAAGGTACAAATACAAATGTTTTGTTTTAGTTGAAACGTAAAAGTGGATTGTTTAAAACGTATAAGGGTAAGGCGACTGAACGGAATTCCAGAGAGACTAAATTTAGTTTTAATCAGACGAGACGGTTACAAAACGTCCGCTAGGTAACGGATAGCCGTAAGAAGTTTATCATGTTAGTTGAATGAAGGCTTATCTTTGATGAAGTGGCCAATCGTGGGCAGAATTCGTGATTGCGTCGTTTAATAAAGCTGGATCTAAAACGTGGCGGCAGTTACATATTTGCAAGTGCATTCACCGTCTTAACACGAAACTTACGAAATTCTCGTAACTAAAGCTGTTATTATTTGTCAAAATTATTTGTAAGCTAACAAGGGCCGTGACTTCGTCCACATGGAACTAGAATCCCACTTATAATGTGTACCTACTACTAAGTACTATAAGCAAGAAGTAAGATAATTTACAAAATGAAATTAGAAAAATGAAATTATAACCTCCTAGTTGTACTTATATAACTTGTAAAATGTTAGTTTATAACAGTTTCTATGGCATTTTTCTCTCTATCAGTGTTATTCATGGGCCTTTTATTTCATATCATCGCAGACCTCCAGTGAATAGAGGATGAACGTTTCAATTATTTCTCTTTCTAACCACTCCTTTTCCTTTTGATAATCTTGACTAATTCAATAATACATAATGTTTTGCTTCAAACATTTACAAATTGAAACATGGAGTTAAGATATTGGCTAATTGTATTTTAGAAGTATACAAATGTTCTACTATAAATAATTAAGCTGGTCTGAGACGTTGTGGGATCGAGGAACAGTTAGCGATGGTATCTCACTCCAGGCTGTTATTAGCCGTCGTGCGATGCTGGATTTAATGATTTTCTATTAAGTACAGTTACGATCGCTTTATAAACGCAAAACATAACACTATCCGCTGATAATCACGCGTCTACAGAAAATATAAATACAGATATAGTCAAACAAGGATGTATGAATTGAATAAGTATGATTGTGGAGGAGTACACCGGTAGAGGTAGGCCTAGGATGAGATGGACAGATTGCGTGAAAGGTGGTATGATAAACAAGGTTGTGACGACTGAGATGGTGGAAGATAGATTAACGTGGAGGACAAAAACCTGATGCGCCGACCGTACTGGAGTAGAATGGGATAGAGCAGATGATGATAAAGGTAGGCTGAACCAGTTGGAAAGGCGCTGCTACCGCGGTTGAATCTGTTAGAAAATCTGTCATAACATTGGTGCGTAAACATATTACCAAGAGTCTTTGTGTTTGCAAAATTATTGTAGAAACTGCAATATGTTTTGTTATCACGCTTTCTGTAGATGTTATGACGATTCCAATCAGTTTGCACAACTGCAGTTTCAGTACAAACTATATTCTTATCTCTATTATGTTAAAGGGAATAAGAGAGATGAAAAGATATATTTTGCAAAGTCACAGTTAGAATTTACACACATTTTTTATACTAGCCATACGGCCGTTATTTCCGTACTGCATGTTGTTCCAATATTTAACACCCGATTTGTTTGTCATTTCAATTCACATCGTTTAGATAGAATTCTTACCTTACGGTACAAATATAGCAGACCAAAAGTACGACTAGAAAACATCCAGTCATGTTTACCTAGCTGTAGTTGCAACCTTATTTTGTAAATCATTTATTACTTCATTTGATTAAAATCATATGTTTATCTTTGTTTCATTCATATTTAATGAAAGAGTAGACATTCCGCTTTATTCCGAAACGAGAATGAGCGTTATTACTGGTGTACTTTCTACGTTTGGTACATTCATAAATTTTATTCCAAAATACAGAACATCCTTGTCCCTGGTACTTCTCATTATACATAATTTGGTCCAATGCGACCCCTGGTCTATCTAATTTGGTTCCGAGTATCCTCCAGTATAATCGATAAATGACGACTTATTGGTCCTCGCTTATCGCAGTACTGTATACATTTTTTTCGGAATAAGAGGGATTATGTTTAAGTATGTTCCATTATAAGCTCATGTTTACTATTTATTTAATATCGTAGTGTCTGTTGAGACTGCTCTAAAAACACACATTTTCGACATACTTAAGCACATATTTAAAGAGTTAGCGAAAGTTATCCCCGAAAAACTCACGTATTCCGCTATCAAAATAAACTCCTTTCTTATAAAATAGTTTAAAAATATTCAAAGTGTCACAAATTCCTAAATACACAGTCAATTTACACAATGTGTTGTGCAGTCAGTGAGATTTAGAAAGCAAAAAGTTCGTAAGGTCGAGCGAAAAGTTTTAAACATTGTTTTAGTTTACACTCTCTTAGTTTTATTATGCGTTTCTACGTGTCATTGTGTATATCGCAGTAAACGTGAAATGCTTTCATTGAACACATTGCCTTGAAATGGTTGCTTTAGCAAACTTACTTAAATGTAAAAAACTGCTAAATTCCCCGAAACCAAATCTTGTTAACCGCTAACGTAGCCCCTATTTGCTCAAGTGTGTTCAAATGATCAATAATAAAGTAAGCTAAACTGTGTCCACTTACCACAAAGTTAATACTTATTTATCTACAGTCTAAGAATAGGAGGGTCAATAAACTTAATTATTCTATCAAAAGTGTACTTGGAACCGAAGTAAGTATGTTGCATTTATTTACGACCATAACATACTTATATTATAGTTGTAAAAATAACGATATATTTCATTAGAAAACAAGCAATAATTTACTGGCAATAGAATAATTTAAAAAATGTAGTCTAGTTTCAATTCGACCTGTATCGTGTATCACCTGTGTTAATATTTATTTTATTGTTGATACGAAGAAGTAAAAGTAATCGTGAAGTATGTCGGCAACCGGTGCAACAGTTTGAACCGGTTCACGGTGACAACACTGCAGTTATGTTAAACAAATATAATGGATTAAGGTCCTTCGTACAGAAAACTACGCAAGACTGCGATTTAGTCTGTATGAAAGTTCCGTACTCTTGTGTAAGGGCTTTAAATATAAAAAAGATACTAAATCAATAACTTTATCCATCATATCAATTTGTGCAGTAGTAGTTCGACCCATGATGGGCTCCATTTTCCGCAACTCCACGACTAGCGCGTATTTTGTGCAGTAAACATATTTCTTTCATTAGCCATAATTTTGACTTTGTAGTAAACAGAGGTTGTGGCTTTCGAGGGTCTACGAAATTACATTACCAATCAAAAAACTAGAATCTCAATCTTTAACAAGATCACAACACGGTTAACTAAAAACTATGCTTTCACTAATCTATAAGTATTCAATAATAATGTATCACATCCTGTATTTATGAATTTAAATGTTCGATCATTAACAAAAAAAATCAAATCATTTATTCTAAATTTCTATTCTAATTTCTTATTTTATTTCCATTTATATGCATAGATAAATGTAATTAAATTATAATTTATCACAATACTAATTCATCTCCCATTTAGATTACGTAATAAATTGCAAACAACATCTATATTTTAAGAATAGCATAAACGTTTATTGCCACCCAAAATATGGACAAAAAAGAAATTAAAAATATAAAAAAAAGTGTGGCAAAAGGTGGCCAGCTCAGCTGGTTCAGGGACGGACAGTGATGGCACTGTCTTCTGAAAACCAGCACAGGGATGGCCCTGTGCTGGTTTTCAGAAAGCCTCTTTGCTCTCACCCCATATGCACTTTGTTGGTAGGGTAAACAATCTTAATAACAAAATAAATAATAATAATAAAGTACAATTTTACAAGAAAACAATTTACACCTTGTTTGTAACTCAAAATTTATGGTGAAATATAGTTACAATCAAAGGTTTGGAGTTAATGGAATTTTCCATGATACTAGTTAAATTAATTCTATCTAATATTCCCTCGTTATTCTGCACACTATTAAATACGAGGGATATTAATGAGGGCCTTCAGGTTTATCTAACGATGGAGGCCTGCCTACGCGGCCGGCGGAACATTTTGCTTCATTCATGCCCTCTACGCCGCCGACGTGATTAGTACTCGGTAAATTGAAACTATAAGGTATGGTACACACTGAGCTGTAATAGCCTAATATAAATATTATAATGTGCTGCAATTTAAATGATATATTTATTGTAATAATATTATTCAACGCTTGCTGAATTTAACAAGGATGTTTTAAATATCAATTTAGTTTGATACAATCGTTTTAAATGTAATATAATCCTACAGATGCATATTTATAACAGCTTTTTCAGTTTGCATCGTTATAAAATGAACAGTAATAGAAGCAACTAAATTCCGTTATAAAACATTTGTTAGTGATTTATGCGTTTTATGTGTATAATTTAATTAACTTTCTATGAATCGATCATCTTCATATTTTATTAAAAATCTAGAATGAAATATGATGCTATAATTTCTATGCATCGTATTCTAAGTCTGCAAATAAGTACACAGGTTTGCGTTCGAGACAAATTCTCAATTAATGGCGGCGGACAGACTCAGTGCCGCCTTATCTTATGAATCACGGCGTCGCGGAGGCTGCGCTCGCGGCGACATCTGCCGAGACTCACGATCCAATACGCGATAATCGTACATAAAGTACCAGCGACTCACAATCCGCAAATCCTCTTTTTGTCTCGTCTATAAGACGATTATCTATCAATATATCTCAGTAAAAATAAACCCTCATTAGCTTAGTTTTTATGGAAACGCATTTCCAGGAAATTATTGCGACGCATTAATTTGGAACATTAAAATTAATGTTTATAGTGTAGAAGCGAAGTTATAGTCTGTTTTAATGTTCCATTTACGACACTTAATTAATTTAGTTTTGTGTCTATTTTAATGATCGTCGTATATGCACGTGGTTGTTAATGGGATTAAGGGTAAAGTCTAAGAGTCTTGAGTGCAGTAATATGCGGACTGATTTGTTTCTAACCCTAGGTCTTCATAAGACCGAGTTCGTGATAAAATCGGGGATTTCGCTTCGACGTAATGTCGTTTTTTGCTTGACATCGGTCTAATGAAGCTAGGGTAATAAGAAAAAATAGAGATGTTCTTCTATCTTACTTTTCAATATATCAATAACTGGAATGTAGAAATAATTACAAATAATATATCATTGCTGCATAATGAACGTGTCATTCATCGCCCTTCGTTAAATAGAGCGGAAAAGTAACTCGATACTGAAGTAATGTATTGCAATATGAAATGAATTACGATGACGCCTAGTAAGCTTCATTATAAACTTAATTAAAATTGTAATCAAAAATTTTCTTAGCATATAGTCAAAGTTTTTGACTACATTTTCCAAAATTCCTTGACATCAACTTTCTAATTTTAAGTCTAAAAGAAAATCTTTTTAATTTCTTAAAAATTGAGAATTAAATAAAATAAATACTTAGTAATACGATTTAGAAACATAGCCCTCTATGTTAGATATCTCTGAAACATAATTTTTAACTTCTATTTTGTTTGTACAATAGAAGAGAAACGGAACTTTTTTTTATAAATATAGTTCAATAAATTAGTATGCTTTATTGCGTGGATATTAAAGTATTACAAACATAAAGCTATCGTATTACAAGTAACACAATTTATCGAAAGGTAACCAGAGACAATCCCTGACCAAGGAGCGGCCTCTGAACACTTGCGAGGTGAGGCCGATATCTTAGCCAACGTACTCAAATCTTTACTAATACAGCCTTGAATAATATTTATTGCGATGATTTATGATTATCTGATATGTTAATTTTATCGATATGATTTAGCAACACTAGTAATAGTAAAAAAGAAGACCTTGGAAGCTATACCACAGGAGACATTGAAGAAAATAAAAATATTTTTACATTTCTTTATTGACATTGATTATGATTTTAACTCTTATGCTTTGAACACACCAGGATAATGTTTTAGTCGTGTAGCAAGTAATTTAGTAACTAAACATCTCCGAACAGTAATATTTTAGTAGAGTAGATTAGTAAATCCTTTGTTCGGATACTTTATACTTGCTACTCGACTAAAATACGATCCTAATGCTTATAACTTTTGTCAAAGAGTGGAATGCCAAAAACCATTGATTGAATCTCAGACTATACTACTTGTAGAAATACGCGTTGATGTTTTTTTTTATTTATAGATGCATCCTAGAATATAATATGTCTTTGACTAGTGAAAGGTATTGGTTTATTTTGATACCTAATCGAGTAAAACACTTTCTACTATAACCATTAAACTATACATAATAATTTGTTAATAACTAGATCGTTTTAACAATGCATTCCAGATAATCGATTACTAATTTAGCACAATGCGTATACCAGTTTACAGGTGGGGCAGAGCGTGGTATCTATCCATCGGCCTTGGGAGCCGCGGCCTCTCGACTCGGGCCCGACCTTTCCGCCCCTCGGCCATGTTATTTACGGCCACCGACTTCGTGATAAATCTTAGCTTTGCATCCGCGTTGTCCCTTAGCTAGGGATGTCTTATGATGTGACTTCTTAGTCTATACTAATATTATAAAGAGAGAAACTTTGTGTTTTTGTTTGTATTGAAATAACTCAAGAACTACTGGGCCGATTTCAAAAATTCTTTCACCATTAGAAAGCCACATTATCCCCGACTAACATAAGCTATATTTTTTAATTCCACGTGGACGAAGTCGCGCACAACAGCTAGTTATTAATAACTCAATTGTTACTCTAAGCAATTGTTATAAATATCGTCGATTGTTTACATGAGCTTTGAATTTAATTTACTTGTTAAGTATTTTTTTTAACTTAATGCATTGAAATGTATCGTGAACTAAAGCCTCGTTCGCACCAGCACCATTTTAGTATAGTAGCAAGTAGGAAGTACCGGAACAAAGGATTTACTGGTCCACTCTACTAAAATGTCGCTGTTAGGACACGTTTGGTTACTAAATTACTTGCTACTTGACTCAAATACTGTCATGGTGCTACAAGGCTTTAGTCACTATTGATCAAGATTGTTGTTAACATTTTGCAACGGTACTTTTTGGACAATTAAACAGTTTTGAATACAAAATAAATCCGAATTTCATATCGATTGTATTTCTATTCGCCGTCTTCGAATAACAGGTTTGGAACAATAAACCATAGAAATGTAAGTTCGTTCCCCGCTGTGCTATGCTGTGCTTGTCCGGGCTTCTCAAGATTCACTATCGCAACTAAAATTTGTACCGCACAGTACCATTTGAACTAACTTAAAATTATTATAATTGAATAGTAAAATAACCGTTTCATTTTATTGACAAAAAATATTTGTTCAGTAAGTATCAATTAATTACGTTACTATATTTATTACTAATGTAATATTGCTTGACGACGTAACGCGAGTAAAGTCACGGGTAAAAGTTAGTAAGTAATAACTTTCACGACCCATTAAATCAATCGACAAGTTTCATTCCCCTATCGGGCAATTTCTCTTTCTCATTGGGACGACTTCCCAATACATTTTCTTTTCTTCGCAACTCAAGTGGGTTGGTTGTAATGTTCGGTTTCTCTCGCTTTATAAAATTGCCGGTTACCAGACTGGATTACAGTTGTCTAGGGCATTATGAGCCGTCAAGTGAGATTGAATAAATACGCTGTAACTTGTCTCAACCGTTGAAGCTTTAGAAAAAATGTACAGTCATCAACAAATCGTCGTATCAAAATAATTGATTAATTTAAAGTTAATAATTATTATTAGTATTTATATATACTTATATTATAAAGAAATAAACTTTGTATTTTTTGTATTTTTGTTTGTATTGAAATAACTCATTAGCTACTGGACCGATTTCAAAAAATCTTTTACCATTAGAAAGCTATATTATCCCCGAGTAACCCCTAGTATGCTATATTATTTAATTTCACGCAAACGAAGTCGCGGACAACAGCTAGTACATAATATTATTAAACAGTAAAATTAATAATTATAAGCAGATTGTGACTTGGGAAATAAATCTATCATTTTCTTACGATTTATTCTTTTAAAACTGAAAAAGTAATAAATAAACAGACATATTTATTACGTTAAAGCTTTACTGCTTGCATTAAGCAATATGTAAGATGTTATTATGGTTTTGTAAATGTTTGTATAAAGACATGCGATGAAGCAAGACAATGAATAGGCATCATTAAAACAAGTATTTGCTATGGCATAAGGTTGAATTTCGTATATCAAAGACCACACATCAATACAAATGAATAAAGCTTATTTGAGTATTGTATGTGTTTATGAATTAACATCGAAAGTTTATACTAATAATTAACTTCAGACATTTTAAGATTATTTCCAAACTAGCGACTTCGTCCGCGTGGAATTAAAAAATATAGCCTTTATTACTCGGGGATAGTGTAGCTATCCAACGTTGGAAGAATTTTTGACATCGGCCCAGTAGTTCTTGGGTTATTTCAATACATACATAAATACAAAAATAGAAAGTTTCTCTCTTTGTAATATCAGTATAGATAACTTGGGGTCAATGACTTGTCAGCCTGCGGTTAAAATTTCAAGTGTATAAAGTGTCCCTACAAGCCGCTTACAGGATGTAGAGCAAGATGGTTTAAATTATCATTTCATATTTACTTTACCAATCTTAATATTTATATTAAAATTAAAGACGGTACTAAAATCCATGTCCATTTTCACCGAGCTTTTTATTGAAGAAGGAACGTTTCGATATTTTATCGATTAACCCAAATTCCATTTGAATTGGAACGCAGCGTATCGACATTAAGCCACTGCACAATCGATATATTGTTAATATTCATATCACATTTGTTACAGCACTAGCTACCACGTATTTATGTTCCACGAATGCAACACAATCGTGTTACACATTTTAAATATTTTATTTGTATTCAACATTGTTTATTTATTTATTTTATTTTTATTTTATACTTAATGCAATGAAATTTGGTAAAGTTAACATTAACAGCAAAGGTAGCATGCAAGGGCGGTCTTACCGCTAGGAGCGATCTTTACCAGGCAACCCGTGGGGCAGAAGAAGCTACGAGTAAATAGATATGTAAAGGTATATACATAATACATAAAAAAGTTAGAGAAGATATAACGTAACAATCACATTACTTTTATGTTAATATTTTATAGGAGAAGGCGGCAAACGAGCCGATATCACCTAAGTTAATTGATCCGACGCTCATGGACACCTGCAACGACAGAGGAACCTCAACAAGGTTATAATAGAAATACTATGGACTCAAGATCTTTGTTTAGGAGCAAGGTTTGCACAAACTTCACTTTTATAGCCTTACACCCTTACATCTTTAAAATATTTCATTAGAATTAATCCGAATAGTAGGAGCTAGCCAATAATTTGAACAAGAATTATAAAAATTGTAGAATAATAATTTCAAATATCACTTGATAACTAAGCCCTTCGAAGATCAAATGACCTAACCACAGCTTAAGGTTTAATATTAGATTTACGAACCGCAGTTTAAGTGGCCCTGGATTTTACAACGCTGTCCACGCACATACTCAGACATTCGGTATCGCCCGGTCGCAGCCCGGTATAACAGGATGTCGTTTTAAACGGCGTTCGGTCCTGTACTGTTAATACATACGGCGCATCTCCACTGCTAACACCAGTATTAATATTGCTATCTCTCAGACATTTGCAAAAAAGAGAGATAGCTTCAATTTAGGGATTCAAAATTTCATACTTATACTACCATCAGGGTTTCTAGGGATTTTGATTCTTTTTAGGACACGCGTTCTAGCAACCACTTGAATCCATACAAAAAGTACGTGTATGCGTACATTTACAGTCTAACATATTACTATAATCATTCTTATAAATGTCATGTATTATAATATTCCTCTTAAATTGCCTAGTGACAGTGTAAACCTACTGCAATTCTTCGTTCCATCCTCCTTACATATCATAAAACTTTAAAGTGCTATGTGCACTTTAATTTGTGGATATTTTATTACTCTTCAAGTACCTTAAATGATAGGTCTGTAAAATAGTTAGTTCGTTAAAATAGCAATCGAGAAAAGTCCTTTATAGTTATGGTATGCGATATCACACATCGTTTTAATTTTATGCCAACGCTTGTATAAGGATTATTACGAGGTCTGCTCTTCCTTTCGATTAAAAAAAACACGTACTACTAAATCATGGTGGTCTATAATTTCGCTTTAACATTTTCTCATTTCTTAAAGCACCGTAGTTTACCACAAAACGAGGCAAATATTTAAATATAGGAAAGTTTTTGCTTGGTACAGTAACCACAGAAGACGAAAGGCGTGAATGAACAATGGTTAAGTGAGAACTTTACATGAGCTATGAACTTAACTGTTCTAGGAAAGAAATTCCCGTTAAATATAGTGAGAATTAATACTCACATATTGTATTAAGACAGCTGGCATTTTTCATATCAATGATATTAAAAATTGCTATGTGATATTCTATCATTCTTTCTCTACATTTTACTTCTAGGGTAATTTACACAACTTCATTACTTAAACCATTTGACGTCACTTTTCACTTTTAGACAACCCGCATAAAGAAATTAACCTGCTCGTCATAAAGCCGAGTTCGCACCACGATAGTATTTTAATCGAGTAGCAAGTTATAAGTATCCGAACAAAGGATTTACTAATCAACTCTACTAAAAAGTTGCTGTTCGGATACGTTTATTAACTAAATTACTTGTTATTCGACTAAAATCTTGTTACAAGGGTTAAGGGTCAATATCAGTAGTGACAGAATAATTCACATAAATACGTTTTTTATATAAAAGCAAGTGCATGTAGGAAGTGAAATTTCGACGATCTAATTCAAGTAAACAAAAATAAATACAAAGTGAGTCACTTAATACTGGAATTTATATAAATATAATCCGATGGAACATTTCTTATTAAAATTCATAAGGTGTTCCCCCTTCCATGACTTCTATTTCGTATGCAGACCAAAGCTTCCTACAAATATTATGTGATTATTTTTTCAACGGTTTGATTTACTAAGCTTACAAAGTTTGTCTTTAGTCTTTAAAATACTATAACACATTTAATATATGCCAAATAATTACCTGATTTATTAATATAAATACACACCCAGTACACATTTGTCTATTTTTTTCCTGTCATTAAATTCTATTTATTAAAAACTCAAAAACGTATAAAAAATATGTAAAGTTTTTATAGAGAAACATCTATTTATTTAAGAATCTTTTAATCGTATTCATAGCTTTAGAATTGGCAGATCAAAAGGTTAAACTTAAGTAAAACGATACAAAGTTGTACCGAAAGCGGTCCCATTCCGTAACCGAGTCTTGTAATGCAATTAAGTATGAAATTATGGTCTATTGTTTGAGGGCTACGTATCCACTATCCAGCATTCACGTAACAAGGTCTCGAAACGTCTCGTATAAATCAATTAGTGAGTAGCAAAATTCACAAGGAAGTTAGCCGTTATTCAACTTAAAGCCTTGTTCGCACCAGGATAGTATTTTAGTCGAGTAGCAAGTAGCATTTATCCGAACAAAGGAATTACTACTGTTTGGACTGGTTTAAGCCTAAGCCTACGCACTAGGGTAGTAATTTGGTAACTAAACGTGTCCGAACAGCAACAATTAGTAGAATAGATTAATAAATCCTTTCTTCGGATACTTACTTTCCAAACGGTTACGACTTAGGGGCCTTCAAGAAAAGAGCGTACTCCTCCCTTAAAGGCCGGCAACACATCTGCGGTTCCTCTGGCTTTGCAGGTGTCCGTGGGCGTCGGATTACCTAACTTAGGCGATCCGCTGCTCGTTTGCCCCCTTCTCATATAAAAAAATAAAAAAATACTATCCTAGTGTGTACAAGGCTTAACTGTTCCTTCAATTTCATAGAGAACCCGTCGGTACGTTTGTGTATACCTGTAATATTTTATCGTTTCAACTCTCACTGGTACAAGTAAATCAAAATGACATTTTCTCCCTTCACGAAGTAAATTACCGCGCTTTAAAAGTGATTAGTAATTCTGTGGGAAATTGTGGAAATAACATATAGGAATTGTCTTATTTTCTACAAAATTATACATAACTTATGTTTAGTGAATTAAGTAAGAAATTTATTGAACCACGAGTTACTAGGATACCATGACTATTAGGAGAAGCTCTCCAATATTTTTCTATTCGATTCAACCATAAGATGAAATCTGTCCTCCGGATCTGCTTTGAGGCACTCTCTTAGTAATCATTAGAAGATTTTGAGTCTGACAGGTTAATACTAACGACACCGCGTTCGATATTCCTTCCCTTGTCTAAAGTATTGATAAAGCAAATGATAGCAAGTATCAATTACGTATCAACATACCGATAACGATCTGCTAGGTCCTATCCGACACCGAGAACGGGCTTGTATCTACACCTCTAACTGATAAACAGGAAAGCGTTGACACGGCATAAAGCATACTGTCAGCGATACTTTGCCTACACCATCTCTCATGTCCATACGTACAAGGTAATTTTATTTCTATGCTAATAAAACACGTTGTACATCCTTGATTAACGAAATAATCATTTGTTTTCGTTGTTAATTCATCGTTCATCATTTGTTTTAAATTATTAAATTGCATATAAACGTGGGTCTTCCCCACCAAAAAAAACGTGAGAAAACATATTGCCATCCTTTTCATGCTCTATATGAAAAACAGATAAAACAATATGTCTTGTATATGTTTTTTGATAGTGGAAACTCACAATTATTATCTTTCGGTTTCTTAATAACTATTCGAGCTTTAATTTACAAAAGTTCTATCAAAAATATTTTATACGCAACCTAATCAGTTCATGGTGGAGAACTTTTTCGAATCGATTATATAAAAAGTCATGTGGGATCGAACTATAAATTAGAAATGTAATATAATCGATTGTATTTACATATAAGTGGAGCGGGGCGAGAGAGGGGACTTTAATATTCCCACACGGTAGTGAGATTGGAACGCGTCCCGAGGTTGGTAACCTTTCATTGTGCGCGTCTGCTATCTAACAATGTGATGCAGAAGGCAATGATAATCGTAACTTGTCGTCTCTCTTTATGAATTCTATTTTATTACGTGTTTACAACGTTCGTGTTATTTCTAATATAAACTGTAACTGCTTTTCTTTAACGAAAATACAACGAAACATTTGCATAACATTTTCAGTGGCTAATTTGTAGTAACTAATGCAAGTCTTTCAGAGAGTAGGTGGCTCAGAGGTTTAGCTCTTGACTTGTAAACTGGAGGTCCCGAGTTCGAACCCCGCCATGTACCAATGTGTTTTTCGATTATCGATTTTCATATGTACATATTTACCGACGCTCTTAGGTGAAGGAAAACATCGTGATGCAACCTGCACATATCGGCGAAGAAATTCAAAGATATGTGTATTTTTTTTTTAGGAGAAGGGGGCAAACGAGCGTATTGACGCAAAATACGCGGTAGTCGTGGACTTGCGGAAAATGGAACCCATCATGGGTAAAAACCTTTAACCTTTTTTTTTAAGTCTTACTATCACAATTCTCAATAAATCTAAGGTGAAGCACCTTAGATTTTAGTGGTCTGAAGATGACTTTAATTATGTTCGTTCTCCGTCCACGTGTAATTAAAAAATAGCCTATGTTACTCGAGGATTATATAGCTTTCTCATAGTGAAAGAATTTCTGAAAACGGCACAATAGCTGTCGAGTCTCAACTTCTTTCAATACATACAAAATACAAAATTTTCCTGTTCACAATATTAGTATAGATAATGGTGGCACTATTCTTTTAATAAATTTTGCAGAACCATAACCAAAAAAACAGAGTTATTAAGGATTGTTTTAATTTTATTATCATGTAAATTAGTAGCGTTAATTCTTTGTAAACGTTTTAACGCCGACAGTATCTGTCCATCGGGTCGTAACCGATCCGAGAGATTTTCCGGAGACTAAACAGCGCTCCCTTTCGGCACCGACACGCGTAAAGTATCGACACACACGCAAACAATATTTTACCGAGCTCATTATGCTAATTATTATCTGATTATTCAATTAAAATAAAATTACAGGCATGTTATTATTTCAGAACTAAAAATAAAAAGATAAAGATACACATGTTGCTATATAAGATTTACAAAATGACGAAAACATGAATTAAAGTAACTCAAATAAACATGTACTTAGAAACTTTATTAAGCCTAAAGATGTGTAAAAATGTCCTACTTTATTCGTTATCTTATCTTTGAAGAAACAACTTCCTTTACCTTTTATCACTTTAAAGCTCATTCTTGCGATCCGAAAAATAAAAGAAAATTAGAAATGCAATCAATGCAAAAATAGAATCCGTTTATACGAAATTTGAATTTGAATTTAGAATATTTAACAATATGGCAAACTAAACTGCCAGTATCTTATTATAATCTGTGGTCGTATAATGTTTTAGTAAAATTTAATACTATCGTATTATGTAAATAAACCTATTCAAAGCGTATAATGGAATTTAATGCGATTTAAGCTAATGCTAACCGAATGAGATGCGGTCAATTGTCTGCTCTTTGTAACAATTGTAAATTATACTACAGATTAACACAAACATTTGAAATAAACTGACATTGCAGTGGTGAATTTAGTTTATTATAAAGCCGGCTACAGACGTTCAGTTTTTGATCTGTACAGTTTTAAATGTGTAGTTAAAACTGACGTACACGCGGCAATTTGAACTGTACTGTCGAACTGTACAGTTCTCAGTTTTGTCTACAAACGTAAGTTTTAATTGCACAGTCGAACTGTAGAGTTAAAACTGAACGTCTGTAGCCTGCTTAATAAACGTGCATTGCAAAATAGAATAGGTTTATCCTAAGTTATGAAATAGTTGCCGATTATTTTATTGTTATGACTCTACTTAGAAGTAGTTTAGTAGAAATGTCTTTACCCTACACTGGGCACTGTAGTTTAAAGGACTTCCTCATTCTCCTGATAATTATTTCAGCAATTCAAGTTCCTGTATTTGAATAAGAGATTGAAATATATTTTAAAATAAGGAAGGTATTGCTATCTAGTTAGTTTTAAACGAATACGTCTTAATCACTTTAATATCATACGATTTAATTATCTCCCTACTATAAAAGCGTAAAGATATGAAAAGTATTTCTAATTGATTTAAGAGACTTTTTCATTGCTTCAATTTTCTCGTTGATTGAATTCCTAAAGGTTTTATTAAGATTGGATAACAGCACATCGATTATACTTTTAATTAACGAACTTCGATTATGTCGTAAACTGAAAGAATTTTAAGTGAAAGTTTAAACGAGTAGTTAACTGTTAATTAGTTAAATAAAATGTTTACGTTATTAATCGCAAGGTTTAATCACATAGTTTTGAAAAGAAAAATATTATTTTTATTATTACCAAGTAATCCAGTTTAGTAGTCCCACTTTTCGATGTGGACATTTATTGTACAACCTACCCTATTCCATAATCGTAAAGCAATAGTTTCTGCGGGACAGGAAATGTACAATAACTATGGCGGTCCATTAATCTTTTAAGTTAAATTCGGCAATACTTATGGCCGTTTTCACCAACAATCCCTAAATATTACTTAGCTCTTAACGCATTTTAAATGTCACCTAACACTACTTTTGTTTTCATCAACAGTTAAGAGTCACTTTAGGCAGTAGGGGATCTGTCAGTTTTGACGAGACCCTTAAGCAAAAAGACACCTATCTAAATTTACTTCAGGGATTTGTTGATTCCCGCCTTTGCAATCTTTATAAGTACAATATCCGTTTGTTATACGTATTTATAGGATATAAAAAGTTAGTTTAAAACTTCTTATTTGTCGGTAAAAGCTTGAACGTTTGTAAAAGCTATAACACGGTTTCTCTCATTCAAAACGAGTTACAAGTCGATGGGCAAGTAACGTTAATCATCGGATATCAATGAATCGTCAAACTGACTTTCTATCCTCTTTATTTTTTTTATATTCGTCTGTCTATTTTAATCGCGTTTTCACATTACTTCAAAGTAACACCTGCTCTGCGTAAATCTCTAATGTACGTTTTCTCTAATCATAGATATCTCCCAAATTAAAATCATTCGAAGTTATTTCACTAAAGCAAAGTGTGGCCAATAACTAAATGTCCACTTTAACTACAAACAAATCGACTCTAAAGAGTTCTGCATTTGAACTTCAGCAACGAAGAGTTTCTTTCTAAAACGTTTACGTCCATCTTTTCTAAATCAATGCATTCATTGTCTTATTTTTCCCACCAGCAACACACCCAATTAGTACGAAGTATTTCAACAGACCAATACATCTCGCTAATTAAAACTAGCCCCTTTAGTCGAACAATCAACTATTCTAATAGGATGAACATTGTAGCGGCGGCACGTTGCTGCGGGCGCGACAACTCGCTTCCTGATTGCAACGCCTTCGCAAGCATCCTCACCGACTGAACTGTCAGGTTCACTTCGACTTGTCTGCCTAATAGACGAGAGACACGCTCTTCAGCTAAACGCTTTAATACGCCTTAGGTAAGACTTGAACTTAGTTTCATCTGGTATTAGATAACTAAATTATAATTTTACTCCTGGCATATTATTTTGTTTAACAACCGTTTAACGTAAATACCTAATTCATGTTGTAGTGACTGATTCTATTATATTTTCATGTACACTACGAGGTGTAATTGTAGATAAAAGTCATGGTTGTTTTAGACAACTGACCCTGGAGCTCCATGCTCCGCGTTTACCTCGAACTTTGGTCTTTGATTAAATCCGTATTTCATTTGGCATTTTCATTATATTAACAGGAACTAACTGATTTGCAACCGATTTTCTAACTTACTAAAATGTTTCCTCCGTTCCAGAAAACTCCATTACCAAGTATAAACGGTTTTATTAATTTATACCTCATAGATTTACGAGGCCATGCCTTTTTATAACTACATATAAAAATGTATGCATTTCCTTAAGTGTACGTGTAATAAAAGAGGCTATTAGAATATATTTTCGCGTATAAGATACCGTAAGACGATTTGGCGATCGATTCCAGACGTGTTGCCGAATACAAAGGTCCAGCAAATTAAATGTTTGATTACAGTTAACTTTACAGTTGATTACAGGTCAACAACTCGCTACACCGGCGAGCTATTGATTGCATACACTTATAGGAATTTGAAGATGATATTGAAAAAAACTTGAGTCATTTTTGATCTATAAGTATTTGTTAACCAGCATCAAGGAATTTTATAGATTTGTTTTATTTCTGATATCATAAACAGTGCAGTTAAACGCATCATATTAAATTTGTGATCTAACAATATTTTATTGTAATTTTAGGAAATCCACCGAAAAGATGGTCGAGTTAAGACTGATCATTGAAGTTTAGTTATCGTCAAACGCATGTATTGTTGGCTATTAAATTAGTATCTACAAGAGTTGCAGATATGCCAGTGGCTTTATTAATAAGACCTCCTTTCTTATATAGTTTAATTTCAAATTGCCTTTCAAATGGCCTTATTTATTGTCCTTTAATTATTACTTAATGTGAGTAATAATCACTTAAAATACCCGGATACAATAAAATTTAGCCCGGATTCGTAACAAGCGAACAGCCGAATTGCATCCATTAGATGCATTGTTGCTAAAATGATTATAAAACCGTTACGTATTTCACGGTCAGTGAGCGGACTCGAGCCTATGTTGTAATTTGTTTTAGAAAAAATCAATTGTTATTAAAATATTTATATACTAGCTGTTGCTCGCGATTCCATCCGCTCGGAAATAATAAAATATAGTCTATGTTACTCGGAGATTACGTAGCATTCGAACGGTATAAGAAGTTTTTGAGTTATTTCAAAACATACAAAATCTTTTAATATCAGTGTAGATAACATTTGAAAGCAATCTTTATCTACTTTAATCAAACAATAACACCTAACATGTAATTAATTTAAGTGTGTCAATCATTTTAAAATAATTCAACGTCCTGCCGAAGCGTTACGAATTGGGGTTCCTATAACGCGACTGCCAAAAATAGGAAGCCATTACAAAGCTAGGTCTGTAATACTTTCCTATAGGAATAAGTAAACCATGTAAGTACCAACTACGGGTTATAAGTTTAGAATTAGAATGACACCTTAACCAAGTTACCTGGTAAGAACTAATTATATTTTTTTAGAATTATTGCAAATTTTGTGTAGTCTAAATGCAACGTGTTTTTTAACTTTTTTTAAACTTAACTGTAATACATTTTGTAATATATACATTAATATTAAACAATTTGTTATCAATTGAATACTTGAAGTCACGTCTCTGAGAGAATGATGTAACATATTAAAAAAATAACACTCTCTTTTTCAAATGGAATGCTAAACAATTTCACTTAACGATTTTGTAATCAAATAGATATATTAATTTATAGACGTATTAAAATGACCCTGTATAAAATTACAATATCGATAATCATTATGTAAATACCCGAATGAATCCGATGTATGATTAATTTTAAAATCGATACCTAGAATCGATGTTACGCAATCGACTTTCACCAGTCAGTAACTATTGCGTTTGCTCATATTTCAATTAGCAACCGAAGCGTTTTGATGTAAGACTAAAGAACGTCTATTCTTTTCTATTGAATCTAGGGTTGTCACAAGTTGACGAACGTAAGAACGGTAATATTAAGCCAATTACCACACCCAACGAGTTAATATAGATCCAACAAAATGGTTGCCTTCGATTAAATGAATAGAGAATTGATGTTTAATAAAAGAAATTTTTCACTTCCCCGTAATAAAATATGTTATCAAAACTTCTAATAACTCCTCTATTCCGTTTAGATATGTGGAAGTAAATAATTGCTTTTAAAAAAAATGTGCACATATTTACCAAAAAAAACTGCCGAACAGAGACAACTTCAAAATAATAAACCGTAAAAAAGTACTCGTAACTTGCAGAATATAAAATGTATTGCAAAACTTCTTAGTACTTGTCCGGGAAAGCTTTATCAAGTTCTACTAACCATTCTTCTCTTGTGCCTCGTAAAGATTTATATAAAAGTAAATTATAATTTCTAACCACATTTTAATATATTCCGCTTTCTTTATGATGCAAATCACAATAATTTATGACATAATAAATGCAATGAATATTCATATTATTCAAGATATATTACATAGCACAAGCGAAAAAGCGGTAAGGTGTAAATAAATCGATTATCTTAAAAATAGCAAGTACAATACATGTCTGGAGGTCTACCACGAAAATTTGTGAGAAAGCAACTGTAACGTCGTCGGCATTTGTATGAATTTGACGGTTAAGAATTAAACTTTACGCCCGACAGGGGCGCTTTACAAATCTTTCAGGTACGAAGTTACGAATAAATGATTTTACGAAAATTTTCGTACTAGGCCTCCTGGTTAAACTTGATTCATCGTACAGAGCTTGGGGCTAATCGAGCGTGGCCGGCGCTCCGCAGTGCCCCCTGGTGCCGCTCCGTGCCTTTTATTTTGCAACACTATCTCGCCGCGTCATCTATTGTTTCGATGGCTTATACTTTGACTAGTCTCTTTAAAGTTTTTTGATCATTTAGTGTACTTTACCGTTTTGAAGGTACATTATTGATCTACAAAATAAAGGACAGAAAGAAAAGCGTAAACTTCATTCGAATTTACCGTTGAAATAAGATTGTGATTTGGATAAACATCAGGTATTAAATTGTAAATTCATTTTGATTTATCTACGCTTATTCTGTATAAAAATATCTTACTCTTATCTTCGTTCAACTTAAATATTCAAGGATCAAAATCTCTACGTCCATCTACACACTTTTTTACTCCTTCATAAAACCTCATTCGCTCATTGCTGTCTCTGGTTTGAATCTTATCCGAACATCGAGCCACTATTAAAACAAGTGAGTCAGCTCAGAATAATTCATACGTTCGTATCGACCGCCGTCCGCGCAGATAGTTGCATAATTTGACGGATGATGCCTCCGACTATTCAGCGGCTGTAATATCTCATTCTCTGACTGCCGCGACACCCACGCTGATTGTGATCAACACGAGTGCTTTCACGCACGATTACATTACACTAACATAATATACCTGTCCGCCATGATGTTTCAATTCAACGTTTATTGTGCTTGTGCGTTTTGACCTTCAACAGTCATCTTACTGCTCTTATCTATCTCTGTGGGGTCGGCAACAGGTTTTCGATCGATTTATCACTCGTCATTCCTGCCATCTAATAATCTTGCCATCCTTTACAAACCATACCCCTCTTCTGAGGTCTACCAATATATTTGTTTAGCTCTAAAAATCCTCCAGACGTCAATAAAACTCGGTCATAGATCCAAGTATTAGTAACAAACGACAACACTACAAGGATAGACATCTGACAACCCTGTAAATACAACGCAAAGAATTTCAAAACGATTAAAAAAATCTACATCTCAAAAACAGTATACAACGAAGAAGTCATCTTAAGCATGTAGTGCGGCAAGATTACCGATGTTGTATTATAAAGTGCGTCGTAATCTCGGCCGTGTCGGCGGCAGGCCCATCAATATGCGGCTGCTGCGGGCAACATCGCCCGATACATCAGAAAGATACAATCTAACCCAATGTCGCCCGCAACTAAACTCGGCAATTACGAGCTAATGTACGTACGCACACCGCGCATCACAATAACCCATGTCATACTGCACTGAGATCGTCTTAAATTAACACACGTGTAAAACCGCTTAATTTTAAGTACAAATTCTTAAAATGATTTTTAAATTCTCTTTCAGAATCTAAGATAAGTTATATTTAACGATGTCTGTTAAAAAACATGAGCAATAAGTACTTTCCACCTCATTAATATGTAACAGGTGTAAATTGAAAAATCTGATTTACAACCGCACGATAAAAATACCTCTATTACTGAGAATACTAAAAATACCGAGCAAGCTCGTTATTTCCCCTTAATCTGCCGATCGCAATTTAATGGATAAACTTGATTTAAGGCTCATTTACACACACGAGAGATTGTACTGTGATAAGTTTGCATCAGATGGTGAACAGCTCTAGCATGGTTTGAACAGTTACAAAAATTACGTCGTCCATCATAAGATGAGGCAACGATAAGTCTGATAGACAAGCATCTTGTATGATAAAATACTTCACACTTTAAAGAGATATTTGTCTTATTTTCAAATTTATCTTTCCACAAGGTGATAGAATAAGAAGAATTATGATAAAAACCTAAATGATGTCTAACGGATTTCATACGTTCTTTATGTTATAGATTGTGTGAATGATAAAATTAATTACTTTTTGTGAAATGCTACATTAAGTCCATGAACATTTTATTATTTTCATTTAAAAACGAAATAAATTTATGTGTTTTTAATAACAAAATAAAGCTATAAACACCACTTAAGTTGGTCTTGATTATTGTTATATTGTTATTATATGTTGACAATATTACTTGAGAGTATATATTACACAACATATTTTTATCCAGTTTGGTGCGTGGGAAAGAAAACGTTTCAAGAAAGCCATGCAATTAATACTATAGGTTGTATTTTTCTAAATAAACGGTCGCGTACAGCGAAGTGAGTGCGATTCCAGCGAAGTGTTTCCATTAGCATCGAAGGCGTTTATTTGTGTCCGTTTGGTTTTTGCCGAGGTTACGTAACGCCGGCAACGTCCGCAATACTGCCGGTCATTATCACCACAACTGCATCGATGTTTCGAACAACTGTCGACTAAATATTCTAAGAAATATTTGAACTATTAGACATAATTGATATCTACATGTTTTGTCATCCTTATCCTTATCCTTACATAGTATAAAACAATAACGCTTTTCATGTTTGTCCCTATATATGCTTGAATCTTTAAAACTACGGAACGGATTTTGATGCTGTTTTTTAATAGATAGAGTGATTCATAAGGAAGGTTTTCATGTATAATACATTCACAATATAGTAGAGTAACACTGATAATTTAGAGATTTTTAATATGATGTTGCAAATTAACACTTATTTAGCGCTTACATTGCAAACTCTGCAGTATTTAGTATCAGCATTATACCGATTTGCACCCGTGCGAATCCGGGGCGAGTCGCTAGTTATCTAATCAAGTAATATATTTTTCAACCGGCATACATTCCTCATTTCAAATTAGTATCAAAGGATGAAGTAACAAATCGTTTGCTGATAATCTGATCAACGATCATATAAACATACTTATTAACTTCGTTTCAGCGTCGTTTTACAATATGAAGTGAAAATGACTTGATTTATCTATGCATTGTTTTCTACTACATTGAATGAATATTCTAAATTATTATAACTTAACACATACGAACAGAAAGCGGAGAAATCGCCGTCAGCATTACTTCCAATATTGTTACACACATACCACTTTCATTATAATTCATTGGCCATTCAACTTGCACTAAGAGCATAACACGAATTCTTTAAATTATATACATAAAACAACATTCTTAAGAGAATAACGGTCGGTAATATGAATCTAAATGGATCATGATATACAAGGGTAAATAGAATAAATATCCTTGCAATTATTTTAATTATCATCATCACCATCATCAGCCAATCATCGTCCACTGCTGAAAGTAGGCTTTCCCCAGCGATTGCCACAATACCCGGCCCAGTGCTGCCCGCATCCAGTGCACTCCCGCCAGCTCGACCAAGTCATCGGTCCATCTTGAGGGAGGCAAACCCACGGTTTTAATTTTAATGTGATCAAATTATAAACAGCGGATATACTAGTATATCATTTGTTATGAGTAGTTCTAAGTTACTAGCTACCATCCGAATTCCTCTGCTCGAAAAAAAAAACATATTAAGTAACTATGCCTTCTTCCAGACTATGTTATATATATATATATTACCTTTCATGAAAATTCGTTAAGCGGTTTCGGATACATCCTAAAACAAACATCCATATTTGATAGTAATAGATATATAGATAATAGTCAGTAGTAAGATTGGAAATAGTCTATGAAGAAATAAGTTTGCAAAAAGTAATAACTTAGGTGTAATAATGATTTATTTAAGTTTCTCAAATATAAAATGTCAAAGATGGCAATCATCATTAGACTAAAGTGAATGACTCGAAGTTTAATTCAGTGCGAAAGGTTAACAATAATGTCAGTAAAATTGCAAAATATATTTACCGTTATTTTTAACTTTGTTTTTCATATTTGTACTTAAAATGTGAACTACTTTGTCGTTTCCGGTAACAATTCGGTTGACATTTTAACATTCTAAATTCCGATCGAAACATTTATATTAAACGTGACATTTATAGGCACAATATCAGGTAACCGATCTATATTGTACTACTGTACCAAGGTTTTAGTTTTCGTACTTCAGTTATTTTACACCGAATGACACTTGATACTTTTCATACATTACGTGGACTAGTCTAAAGACTTATTACTCTACAATTTTCATAGAGGGATCTAATAGGCCCGTATTCCAAGTTATTTGTTCAAATGGTTAAGGAATAATCACAACAAATACACAAAGAGCAAAGCGCATCATAAACCTGTAATGTGTCACTTTGTTATAGGGTTTCAAAATACGGGATGTCTACCAAGAAAGGTAACATTTAAGGACGGAGATTGTCTTCCCCCTGGCCCCCGCGCGCCGGCCGTGGGCCGGTCGGACGAGCTGCGAGATTCCAGAAAGCGGCCGCGAGCGGTTTGCTTTCAAAAGCCGTCCCTCGCAAAAGGTTTTGCCCTGCAATGCTAATTAATATTCCATTCTATATGTTTCAAAGGTGACTTAATATATTTAACAGTTATTTTTATTTTAAACTACGAGATTTCATCTAAAATGCGTTCCAGTAATGATGCACTGATTAACAAATATAATTCATTTTAAAATTATAATGTTGCTTAAAGAAACTTGCAAATTTAAGGACTGAAAACGCTTTTTTATAACGTAATAATAGTTATTTTAAAATGTTTGATAGTCGTATAAAAGTTCCAT
Source organism: Papilio dardanus tibullus (assembly GCA_013186455.1). Classification (NCBI taxonomy): domain Eukaryota; kingdom Metazoa; phylum Arthropoda; class Insecta; order Lepidoptera; family Papilionidae; genus Papilio; species Papilio dardanus. The sequence goes on from QDHC01002350.1 coordinate 90,218, forward strand.
CGCCAATAAACCGGAATGTCTACTATTATTACTGCTCAAAATATACGTTAGATGTTTTCAAACAGGATTAAAATAATTTATTAAAAGCTTCTCAATATCCGTTGCTATATGCTCAGCACGTGTAAATCCAAACTGTTCATCCATTAAACAAGTTGTTTGCTGCAATTTAAAAGTAATATAAAATATGCTTCACATACCACGCAATTTAATCTTCAATGTTCCTCAGGTATTTGAAATGTTCACTATAAAAACAAAAGAAGCACTAAAACACAATCACTACTATTACCATCTGTTTATAAGTGAAAAAGATAAAAAAGCTCGAATGCACTAAGAAAAGACTTCAACGCGCACGAGCGAGCGATTCCCTCGCCGGTCGGTCGAGAACTGAACACGATGACGCGACCACATACTATCTCCTTCATAAGCTTAAAGCCTCTGATAACGCATACCAAAGTCGTCTTGATACTTCCTTTTTGGAATATAATTTTAAAAACTTTATTCTTATACATACTTCATCTTTTTTGAACGCTATTTGCGGACGATGTTCTTTTATTTATTTCTTCGCCGCGTGCGTGGATTGATACAATCATGGTGAAAAGTAAATGGTTGTTAATAAACGATGCAGCGCGTTAGTACTGAGTTAAACTTTTTATCAGGAGCTTTAAGCTCGTCGGTGAGTTAAATAAAGTGGTTTCTAAATATAAACGGATTATCTCGACAGACTATTGGCAGGTGCGAGTCTATGAATCTAGATTTTTTTGCTATGTACTTTTGTAATTTCCATTTTATTTTATATTCTTTCAACTACACAACTAATTAGTTTTCACTAAATTGTTGCTTACTGTCTAATTTAATTCTGATATCAAATATCATAAAAAAGTAACTCAAAAAGGTAAATCCTTTTTTTCTCTTATTTAATTACTTAAGTTAATATAATGTTTTTATTCGAAACATGAAAAGATTTAGTATAAAATTAAGTTAATTCAAAGTACTTGCTTTAGTACGTATCATCTAATTGCTAAGAAATTCAAGCTTAATCAGTTGAAAATTAAGATGTCTTATCTAACCTCTGAACTGTTGCCGTCTCTAACTTCGTTAATATTCACCGTTGTTACTTAGATTAATTAATTTTAAGATTTTTCTCAAACCCGTTATCCTCAAGTTATTAATAACCGTTAATTAAGCAGTTTATTTAAAACACTATGAGTTGAATTACATCCTTATTTATTGTTATTTATATTTTAAAATAATAATCACATTTATCTAACGGTGTTTATATAATAAAAAGCATAATATTTTTATGTACGTAATAGTATTCATTATTTTGTATATTTTACCTTTATAACTCTTTTTGGTTGTAATTTTTACTTATAATTTTATTAAAAACTGACTGTATTTCGTGGAATCATGTAGTCCATAACTACACAATTTTAATATTTAATTTCGTTTTAGATATACTTTATCACATTGAATTACGAATAACAAATTTTCTCTGTGTATAATAAAAACAATCTTGTACATCAGTAAAAATACATTAGAAAACATTTTTGTAAATAAGTTCCAATTTCCAAGAACAGTATAAAAGGCGTCTATAAAATCTCAAACAAACACAAAGGTGACCCAAAAGTTACGAACTAACAAAATTGGAGCTAGTGAAGATTCATACGTTCACTAAAAAAATAAGAAAGGCATTAAAGTGATGTGATATCAATGGAAAGCGGACTACCGTGACAGTTTCCACGACACATCGGGGTCGGCCATTGTCGACTGCGCTTATTGTCTACTTCGCTGCTTAATTGCTCGCCGCCTACATTGAATTAACCTCATCTCAACTATTTCGAACAGAGAAACAACGCTTAAGACTTTCCTCGTTATATTCGAAGAACATACAAAGCAGAGAACAAAACATAAGGTTGCAATGTCCTTCTTTTATACTTTTCATAGCACTAGCTAGTTTAAGAATATTGTGAGTAGATAAAATGTTGATATGAGATTACTTTGACTATTATTTAACATTAATCGAGGATTTAATTTGGACGCAGTCATAAATCTTTGTACCCACTAACCTTTTGTTAATCGTTTTGTATCACATTCCACGGAATCATATTGAGGATTAAACTACGAGTATGAAGGATTTATTTATAAAGACATTCTAGTATTTATAACTATGTGTCAAAGGGTGGATTTATACGCACGTATATCGACAAACTTTTATGAATTACTTATGACGTTGAATATAGAGCTTATAATCGACTGACAAGGTATCAATACGCGACAAGATTTATAGTCATTTGTGATCGTAAATCTCATATCCACTGGACGCAAGTGGGTGTGACGATGACACTCTATTTGTTCAACTTCACTACTGATTATCATAACAGGGAAATACAATGTAACAAAAGTCTCTGTAGAGACTAAAGTTGTAACTATAGGCAACGTATTATTGTTAAGTCGTCTAGTATTTTTATTGTGTGAAGAGGGGTAAACGGGAAGTGTAACATCGACACCCATGGACATTCGTAACATCAGAGGAACTGCAGATTACCTATTATTTATGGCAAAGGCGCTATCGCTTCTTAAAGGACCATTAGTAGTAGGAAAGTCAGCTCTTCAAATAAATGTATGATATTTGCGAAATATTTCAAGGTCATAAAAGCTTGATCGTTTCTACTAACCCGTTTTGTCACAGTATTAAATTTATATTTTATGTAATTTACAATATTTTAAAACAAGTTGTAAGGTATTTTTTTCAATGTAATAAAAACAAAATAATTGGTGATGATGTCATATTATAAATGTTAGTAATTATTAAAGCACAGAAGTCACATTAGTCGGTTGTTATACCTTATTTGCTGTAATTGATGGCCACTAATGTATTGTATTTTAACATATTGAGTATACATAATGTATGTTTACTTTGGATCACTAAAGTTCTCAGTTTAATGAGTGTTTTATACATATAAATATTTTGTTTTTTTCAATTGGGTTAAATTAACTAATCTTTGAGGTATCTAATTTTTTAATAATTTTGGGTAAAAATACTAAAGGTTTGTTTCTATAGTCACCACAATTTTAGTAGTAAATGTTACGAGCAACTATTGTTTTATACCTACTAATTCTATCGTTTTATATTCTAGTAAAAGATTTTTATGATATACGATACAATTACTGAATTTTGATTAAAATGATCATATTACAAAAACAAGTTCCTAACAAAGAAAGAAACCGGCATAGCAAAAAAAAAGAAATTCGTTAAATCTCAGGTTGCGTGATACGTCCAATTTAGTGTGTCCATAAGATTCTGTCTGTCCGTCTGAAAACGATGTTGATTCGGCTTTTTTTTTGTTGTAAATACTATAATCAACATTCGTAATAAATTACACCGCAATTTATTTGTCAGAATAATGTAATTCAATTGATTTTATCGAAAAATAAATTGAGAAAATAAATATTTAAGCGATTTAATTATAAAATCATTAAATACAAACAGGATGTCATGTCAGGATATACTTATTCACTAAGATCGATAAAAATCGACTTCTTTTCTCTCGTTTTCAGTAGCTATAAAGGTTATTTATACTGTTATCTATCCAAATTCAATGATTATTTGTTAACTATCTATAAACTATCTATCACTTGTATGAAGACGCAAAAGGCTTAGTTATAACAAACAAGGCAAAGAGCATGCATATTCATAATCTTTGACAATGTTCAGGCTTACGAGTTGCAGATAATTTTTCGTAACATCATCTCTAAGTGTAGAGATTGTCAACCTTTTGATACACCGTTTTAAATTTTTTCAACTACTTCTAGTGGCTAATATAACTAAAATACTTAAATAACTAATTCGGGTTGTAAAATTTTAAAAATAATAATACAAAACAGACATCTGGTAAAATTAAAATATATTAATTAGTTCTGAAAACTGTTTCAAAAGAAGCAGTTACTCGTAAATCGTGTGTAAATCAGAATTGATTTGCGGCACATCAAAGGTTCACAACCCCTGTCTTCGAGCCTATATCTAAGATTGGATCTAAAGCTGATCACATGAATTCTTGTGCACACCACACGCGGCTTGTAGATGTTATCTGAACATCTTAAATTATTGCAGTCCCGGCTACCTTCGCTCTCTCCTGTAATATAATCACGAAGCAAATGACCCGCGTCCCACTGGATGTGGCAAATTGGATTCGTTAGTAAACGCATACACTAGTTTTATTTTAAATGCTACACATTTATCAACACTGAATTGCGATTGAATATGCCGTGTTGTTTTGCTTTAGTTCATCCTACGATTTAGTGTCCATCCATGGCCTCTATTCCTCCCCAAATGACGTCACTAGCCGATAGAGGTGTCCCGATGGGCCTTTAGCCTACTTTGAGAATCTATGTGATTTTACTTGTTACGTTCTGAGATGGTATGTTATGAATGTTAAAATGCTAAAACGTATCCATTATAATCTTAACATGGACATTAAACATAAAACTTCATTTTTGTCCTAGTAAATGAAATACATGAAAACAAAACACACGCTTAAAAAACCTTTTTGCAAGATCCTTAATTATCAAAACAAGGCTCTGAAAAAGGAATGATTGCTCACTGGCTAATTTATAAAGTCCCAAAAAGACAATGACTCATAATGCCATATTAGATTTGCAAGGAGTTTGAGGTGTGGTTCTTGCGGCTACAGTCGCTGTGGTTTTGTAGGCGAGCGTTGAAAGCACTCCGGGATTCTAATGCCCCGCGTGAGGTCAAATTACAGGTACCAACTTACATCGCTCGCACAAATTGCTCTACAATAAAAAAGTGTTCAGAATGCTATAGTTTTTTTCAATAGACAACATGCGTAACCACGTAATAATGTAAGCTATTTTTCTGTAATAATAGAAATTGTCTTTGTGTCTAGCTAAACTACGCCTTAGTAAAATGCAATCCAAACCATAGCAAAAATTAAAGTTTTTATTTTTTACTTTAGACAATATATGAAATACACGATAAACAATTTCTTGGGTCTACTAACTATTTGAATAAAAATAAATTAATGATCTGTTTATTTCTGGCAATGTAATTTCCTTACTAAGAATATATCAAAACCTATAAAACTAATCAAACTTGTTATAATAAAGCGCTTTAAAGCACTTTACGATAGACACGTGGGCGCAGCGCTCGAGAATATTTATCCAGCAAGAAAATTACAATATCACAAATCCCCGTCGATTTATGTGAATGATCACAAGTTATTTCATTTCAAACCCGTTTAAAAAAACATCATAACTACTAAGCCACCTTCATATTTTAACAAGGAATATTTTGCTACGACGAAGTTTTGCACTGAAACGAATTCGTCATTTAGAAAAACAACCAGTGGTATTTTCTCTCTCTGGTTGTTTGACTCTTTTTAATAGAAATATGATTGCTTTTATCTCGGGTTTCCATTACTGGCACAGAGGTAAACCTATACATTGTTAAACTTTTTTAAGTTGCGGAAGGATACTTTCCTTCGTTAAACTTAAAGCTCTCCTTGTTACATGCCATACTTGGCCAAACAAGGAGAGCTTCAAGTATGAATATGGAGAGGAACACCGGTAGAGATAGGTCTAGGAAGAAATGGAAAGGTGATATGATAAACAAGGGTGTGACGACTGAGATGGCGAAGGATAGATTAACGTGCAGGACAAAAACCTGGTGCGACGACCCTACACGAGTAAGACGAGATAGTAGAGATGACGATAGACAGACAAAAGCTTTTAAAACCAATGGCATTTTCGAGTACGATAAACAATAAGTTATGATTGCATTATTATTGTTAAAGTGTTGTCTATGGAACGGGTTACATCACTATTATTATGCTTTAGTCGGCTTTTGGTCACTTGTTGTAACAGGTTTGCCTTCTACAAATACCCGAATTGACCTCTGTTGTATCAGAACTCACGCAATATCCATTATCATAGAGGTATGATGTATAGAGGGAGCACTCCATAGTAGTTTGATAGCAAAAAGCATGCCTCGTACGAAAAACTCAAAGTTTAAATCTTTGCCATTCTCAATTTATTTTGTCTTAAGTTTGAGAAAATAAAACATATAAAAATTAAATATAAAATAAATAAAATCCAAACCATTTTTAACAAATACCATATTTTGGTTTATTGTTGTAAAAAAAATAAATGGTGTTTTAAAAATGTTTCGATTAATTATAATATTAAACTTTAATAAATACTAAGAAATAAATTTTAAATATAAGAAAAGAGGTAACATTTCATCGATTTTTATGTCAGCAATGCAGTGTAAAGGGGAAAACTGGCGAAAACTTCCCTGAAAAAGACCTCCGGAGGTCAACTAGTATAACTTTTTTCCTTCGAATACTCCATCTACAATATAATATATCTTTGATCCATTATATTATAAATGCTTACACTTCAATACTAAAAACGTTATACAATTTACAGAATTTACCTTCACTTAACCCAGATAACTGTTTCCTAATCGAATTAACTTGATACTTTTTAATCTTAAATTCATTAAATATCAAAACATTGTAATTACGTTGTTTTTATTACGTTTAAATACAATTTTATATTACGTCGCTTTTTATTTAATTCCTACGTAAGTTTAGCTAAAAGATTATTGGATGTCGTGTTCTTGATACTTTCTTGAGCCAATTTACCCAAATGAAAATTGTATCAAGTCACGTTTTAGTTAATTCAACACGTTAAGTCAAAGCAAAATTCCTTCAATCACAAATAATAGAGTATACAAGTAGTATAAATAATAAAAAAACCTATTTAAATTGTAAACATTCGATATGCATTATCGATTGGTTGTTGCGTAACATTTTGTTTTTATATCGCCTCTACACTTTCACTTGTCTCGTTAACTCCGACGCTGATGGCGAACGATCAAATAACTTTAACTTGTACTATTTTAACTTATGTGTAACATAATCATACAATAGGTTATTTACTTAACTTTTTTTAAAAGAAACACTGAGCTCTAGACCCATCCAGTCAGGTAAAAAAAGGTTTTACATTACGTATATTACAGTCAAACTAGGATAAGCGGGAACTGGATAAACAAGAAACCTCTATAAGAGAGACAAATATCGCGGTCCCTTGGATTCTCGCTTAACCAATTAAGTACTAAAGCTGGCTACAATCGTTCAGTTCTAACTGCATGCGACAAACGCACGTCAATTAGAACTGCACAGAAGAGCTCCACAGTTCTCAGATTTGCCTACACACATCAGTTTTAACTGCTCAGTTAAACTGTTAAAACTGAGCGTAGCTGGCTTTAAAGACATTTGCAATAAATTCTATTAAACTATTTGCGAGCATTCATGTTCCCATGACTCCATTAGTGGCTGTCTCTCGGTATCTGTGGAGTGAACCGAATCAAATCGAACCTTGACATTGTATCAATGGACCCTGCATCTTATGAGCACAGATAACGTCATCATAGAGCACTATACGACACTAAAAGCGTTCATAAACTTCGCAATGTCAAGTTCAAGGTGGTCTTGGAGAGTATGAATCGCTGAATTAATCGATGCATTAAATATTTAATATATTTAATACATTTTTTCTTTTACAAGGACTTTTCCTACTATATTTAACTTTACTTATTCTAGTATTTTCGATACAAAGGCTTTCCTTCATAAGAAATATTGTATTAAATACTGGTGAACCAGGATCCCATTCTCTTTGGTAGAAAGATGTTAGGCTACACACCGCACCTAGTTACGCAAAATATCAACATTTTATAGAACAACTGCAATAGAACTATGCTTTGAAAAGAATTTGTAATAATATTGTACTCACATCATGTGTAGTGTCGCCATGGTGAAACCGTTCCTCGGTCTCCTTCACTCGTTCAGTGACGTTCCTCGTGAGTACTTTCAAATCGTGGCTCTCGCGCACCTTGCCCTCCGGATTGGCGACCACGCGGGAGGACACCAGTACCTTGCCACCAGATGGCGCTACCTCACCATTCGTATTCGACGCGAGTTCTGCAAAAATCAAGAAATAGTAGTTTTACGCTCGTCTTCACCAACCAACCCCTAAAGTAGTTTTAGATAGGTGTCTTTTTATTTAAGAGTCTCCCTAAATCTAACGGATCCCTTGCGGTCTAAAGTCACTTAACTGTTGGTGAAAACGAAAGTAGTGTAAGATGACATTTACTCGTAAAATGCATTAAGGATTATCTAAAATTTAGGGATTGTTGGTGAAAACGGCTATTAATCTTTTAATATAATCATTTCTAATCTGAGAAGTATAAAAGTAAGTAAAAACAGTCTGTAATAAACTTACCATCCTGCGGTAACTCGGTGGCTCCCTCTGCCGCTTCGATCTGCACACCTTCAGTTTTCGTTTCTTCTTCGCCATTTTGTTCATCAGGTACTCGATGCTAAGATTAAGAATATTATGTTAATTTATGATTTCATTCAATAGCTCTGATTTACATTTTATAAATGATGCAAATCCAATGTAAGGAGAGATATTGGGACGTAGAAACGACGAAATTAATTTAATCCTATTAGTAGTTTTAAGAACACGAACGAATGCCTCATAAGTAGTATACGTGGACTCGTATGAAGTGACACATAAATGATTCCATCTCTCACGGCCGAAAACTGATTTGAAGCATGAAGAGTGCGTGAGCGCGCGATACGGAGTTGACACTAATGCGGTAAGAACAACCTTTTTGCTCATTCGCTGTTTCACACGCTCTTTGCACATTCTTATTTTAAAATCAGATGCTTTATATCTTAGTATATGATATTATCACAAACTGATTTTATTTTGGCAACATTTATGTAAATACTTTTGCAAAAATTATGTCCCTATGGCTTGTATTTGATAAGTTACGTATCGATTTATAAGACGCTCTATATTTAGAGAAAATGATGAGAATTTTATGCAACTGTTATAGGGAAGGCCCATCGTATGAAGAGGATAAATAAGAAAATCTTAAAAATTGTACATCAACATACCTCTGTCTGTTGAAAGTTGGTAGTGTGTGTATCTTCATTGACAGAAGTAGATATCTTTGGTCCGGAGTCAAGCAGAATGCGCCCATCCTCAAGCACTAGCTCCCGTTTGACCCGTGTAGCTATCTGCCGCGTGGTTGTCACCTCGCTCGTCTTGCGCGTCACCCACTCCTCTGTAAAGTAATATAAGCCAGGTAAGTAACGAATCCAGAACTATTGTCGGTCCAGTACAAGCTCAAGAACATTTTTTTTCTTTTGGTGTCTGACGTCGAATTATATTTTGTTTTTGGTCAGACCTTTTTTCGCATCTCTTCCACCTTTGACTAGTATTAATAGTTAATAATTTATACCAATGGTAAAGTTTTAACATATGAAACCGAGTGCTGATTATCAAAAAGTTATTTTTTTACTAGCAATGATAAAATCAACAAAATATACAATTCAAGTATTGTACGAACCTTCTTTTGTTGTAGCGATTACATCCCCAGGTTCAGCCTGTAATAAAAACGAAAAAAAACGTATTAAACACCAATAAAAACTTTAAAGTTCATTCAAGTTTCAGTTATGTTGAAAAGCGCCATCTCTTACCGAGTAGCTAAAGTTAGTAGATTCGTAGGTCTCTCTATCGGGTGACTTTGACATGTAATGCATAAGTACACGAGGTCGCCGCTTGATGGCGCCATGATCACTTAATTTAAAAACTGTTACCATTAAAAATCATTCAACGTCTACGTAATTAATAAAAAGTACTAATTTACATTCAATTAACATTACTGTTCAGTATTCTATGAAACTAATACTAAGATTTCTTAGGATTTCGCAAAGACTAGTTTCTGCACCTTGTATTTTAGCACTTATTAGCACCTTCGCAATCATTATTTACACAGTTTGGTAAACTAAAACATGAGAGTTACCCAATTCACATTAGAACAACTATACACAAAATTTGTTGCAAAAACATCAAAATCGCGCGTCTTTAGTTCGCGTCAGGAATTGACTGAAGAGAACCAAGGCTTAGCAAACATTAAATTAATGAACCGGTGGATTAACATTTTCTTTTGGCGTCCGCACATTGAACGTACTGTATGTAACGCAATGAGTATTCCGTCTGTATGCCGCTGCTTCCGTTCTGCGCACACGTTTAGCGCTATTGAATTCGTACTATCAAAACTCGACAGCAATCGCAATATAACTTAAAATAAATATCCTTTCACCCTTAATAAATAAATGTAGTTACGTCGAGTAAACGTAAATGATATACAACAAAATAATAATTGTTTTAAGACAATGCGTCGCTATTATATTGAACTTGAATGTCAAATTAATTACGGTTATTGTTTAACGAATGCTTAAGTTCATTGACCTATTGCATAAATATTTCGTCCTATTTCAAGTACAAAAAATACATTTAAATTAAAACGACATAAACTAACGTTTAAAGTTAAATAAACGATTTTGTAATCCTGATGCATGTGTGATTCGTATTGAATTCGCGGAAGTATGCAACGTGCAATCTCAGTCCACGTGGCGGAGTGACACGGCCGCGCCCTTGTACGGTGGGCAGCGCAGCGAGACGCACGAGGCCGGACTATTGTGGATGCACCCGCCGCTAAATGCATTCGCTCATTGTATTCCCCGAATCGGGTCACGGCTGACTCCCGCTCCACTGAAGAATTACTATCAGCCATAATCGCATGTCCATTGTTTCTTTTTTTAACATACTACTTATTTTGCTAGCTGCATGTGGTCGATACACCGAAAATAACAGTAAAATACATTTGTAATTTAAAACATTAGTAGTGCCCTTATTAACTCTTGTTAATCATGTCACCTTGCACACAATACCCTCATCTTTTCTTAGGTCTATCTCTACCAATGTAGCCCTTCATATTATTTAAATAAATATCAGATTTCTATATATCTAAATAAGTACTATAGTAGAATAAGGAAGTACAAATGCAGTACAAAAACAGTGTTACCGTGTAACCCCTGTGAACAAGGCGGCGACGGGCTGGTTTGTGAAACGAGTCGGAAAGGTCAGCCCAATATAGACTGATGATTGCCAAAATGATAGATACATAGGGTTGTCACACATTCAGATTTAAAATTGCAATATCCATATCAATATTACCTAACTGTAAGTAGAGCAAAAATGCTTAGTTATGCTTGATCGATAAGTTAACATTTTTTAACGTGTATAAATTATGTATGTAGGAACGTATGCATTTACATAAAATATTTTGTCCATTAGTCCGGGGGGTTACCCAAAGTATTTTTCTATTGGCGATATCGCTGATGGAATCGACAAAAATGTATGAAACTGACAATGACATTCGATAAGTCATGTGCTTGTCACATGTGAGATATCGAACGTTTTTGTCATACATTTTTGATGTTCGCTATCGAATCGCTTTGAAGCGCATGTACTCGGGGTAACCCCCCTGTACGCTACACGAATTAGATGCGAAGTTTCAGGGTAGAGTCAATTAGGGTTCCACTGTTTTGTTTTATTATTGTTATGTCCTTATATTTTGTTACTGTAATAACTTTTGTGACAACCCTTACAATGAAGGAGCAGAACAGCAGTAATCTACGCACCTTGATTATTGTTAAAGGTCAAAACTTGTATCTCAATTATAAACAACGACCCCGTGACCTTAACTTGGTTAAGCTAGTTACAATGATCTTTAAAAATATTTTTAATCTCTTTTTTACTATTTAATGGTGCTTACATAGATTCAGATATTAAGAGAAGCAAAGAGATATTATACATAGAGGTAGCACTCCATACTAATTTGACGTTAAAAAGCGTGTCAAGAAAGAAATTATTAAAAAAAAAAAACTTGCCAGTATCATGAAAAAAAATTCCAAGTTTGGGAAATTGTGTGATTTTTTTACATTTTTAAAATAAACAGTAGAATAAACTAAAACATTCGTTAAAACGTTAATTATCGTTTTTCATTATTATTATTTTATTTAAAACAATTTAAATCCAAACAATTTTTAACAAAGACCATTTTTGTTTTATGGGTGTTATAAATTTTTAATTAGCGTTTTAAAAATGTTTCTATTAATTATTATATTAAACTTTAGTAAATACTATAAAATACAATTTAAATTTGAGAAAAGAGGTTACACTCGGTCGACTTTTTATGTCGGCAAATGTAATTCAGAGGTTAACACTTAGGGAGATTTCCCTACATTGGACCTCCGGAGGTCAAAGAAAATGCCTCACTTTTAGGTATCGAGTGTTCCATCTACAGTATAATATATCTTTGAAGAGAAGTATGTCCCGAAACACTACGGCTAATATTTTCCTTTTAAAATGTGGAAATTATGTGCTATATCTGTACAAAATTGAAACTGCAGCACGGCAGCTTTTATACATTTATTCGTTGGTGACTTATACTTTATTACATTATCTTTTAAAACTTTAATTTTATACACATTTACAATTAACTTAAATATCTTTACGTGACTACATCGTTGTTGACACTTCGACTTCCCGCGCGATTCTCTTTTTGCACCTATCTTTTTTTACGAACAAAAGGCAAACGTCTTATGGCCATTATGCCACCAAACTTCGGATTTGAAACATGTACTTTTGGTGTGTAAGAATTACTATGCGTTTAAAGTAACTTGATACTTATGTGGATTAAAGTTATATAGTTGTACTTAATAAGATTATTATGGTATTAATATTAGTTTATAATAGTAGTAAAGATTATTTATTAATTTGAACTTTGTAATGGACATTTCGTGATCGTAAGTTGTAGTTACCTTTAGGCCGCATACACGCGGGCGCTTTTTTAACGTGCGGTAAAAAAGCTTTGAGATAGGATCAATGTATTGCCATGTATTTGTTCATACGGCGGTTTTTAAACTTGTATCGTGTTGCGTTAGATTTTCAACACTGGGTTAACGTAACAAGAGTTACAGCGATCGTAATGGGTGTTAAAAAAGCAAAGCCGACGTTAAAAAAGCGTTCGTGTGAATGTTGGCTTAGTGTTTTAAGCATAGTAAAGTAAAGGTATATTTTTTGTCTTTAATTTAATGATTAAATACACATAAGTTAGATTTGATTGCAAATTGAAGCAGATGTTCGTCCCCCGGTTTAATGCGGCTTACGTAATTTACAATCTAGACTTGATTTACTAGCTAATATAGTTAATGATTTATCTAAGACAGTTTAATACCTATAATAAATGATGAGTATTCGCGCAGTGGAAGGGCACCTTAACAAATGTGTTATGTTGGTTGTTATCGTCATATTTTCGCGGAACAAATATGTGAGAACCGTTTTTTGTAATTTAACTTCGATTCAATAGCGAACATCAAAAGTGTATGGAACTGACAATGACGTTTGATATCTCACACGTGACAATCACATAATTTATTATTGTCGATTCCATCAGCGATATCACCAATCGATAGATTCTCTTTGGATGTTTAAAATTTCGTTATCTCTCTCATTACCATTGAATGGAAAGAGATATACATATATGTTATCTAAGGAATGGTAAAGCAATGGGAATTCATTGTAAACAACAGATAAGCGTGATAAATTTCACTCTAAGTTAGAAAGTGATAGTAAGTTCGAGTTGTAAAGTGGTCCTTCGAGCACCTGACCGGAGTACAAGGTCGTGCGAGATACAACAGATCGCTAACAAGACACGCAAGCGCTTTATTGTTATAATACTAGCGGGGAAACAATTGAATCGTGACCGATATATCATTTCAGCGTTCACAAATACATAAATATAGATTGATAATGGAACATGTATAACTACTACTAATGTTCTTGTATTTGGGAATAAGCAAAAATGAATTACAAAAACGATTACATACTGTAAACTACGAATAAAATCAAAATATGAGTAAATTCTTTAACACAAAAAACCAGAGAGCCGTGATGTTTTTTTTAATATATTAACAGCTGCTAGAATCAAGATAGAGCTTTAAAAACAAAATATTTTAATCACACTGATGTGTTTTAGAATTTTCGCAATTCAGTGTTAAATATATTGTTAGAACTTTGTGTACGTGTAAAATGAGCATTTACTAATTATGAGCAATGAAACATTATCAATCAACACTCAGTAATACCCCCGCCGTGAGCTCTTTACTGTCTTATGTTTAGTCGTGCACATAAATCAAATACAAATAAATAAATGATCAACACTCAACGAAATTATGTCCACGTGAGTCACGCTTTAATGTGATATGCTTGTGTTAAATTAATTGTAACATGATATGATATTTATAGTCACACTAGCTGTGGCCTGCGACTCCGTCCGTGCGGAATTAAAAAATACTTAGGATTTTTTTTATAAGAGAAGGGGCAAACGAGCGGCTGGATCACCGAGGTGTTTTTCGACGCCTATGGACATTTGCAACACTCGAGGAAAAGCTAGGAATCCTATGAGTTTTTTCACACTACGAGTATGTTCTACATCTATAACAAACATCAAGGAATGTTCAGCCGTTCTGGAGATAACTTTAAACATCCGTCCATCCATACATCCTAAATTTCGCATTTATAATAATACTATTACTTTAATTACTTTGGAACTAAAATTACATTTAGGTACTCATGTCGTTTTATAAAATGGAAAACGAGTTAGTTACCCTTAATTAGACTACTGACCTTAGACATGGACTGACCATGGACATAAAAAAATTTCGTCATCATAAAAAAGATACGTCAAGTAGAAAAGCAACACATAATGCCGATGTCCAAAGTCCTAGGCTTTTCCTATTTTTTTTTAATAAAACTTGTTATTTTATACAAAACTTATGAATCATTATAACTAGAAAACTATGCACCATATTTACATAGTCGAATAGATTGCATATAAGTTAGTAATGAGAGCGTAATTAAAACTCACGCGATTGAATTGGTATGTTTTCACAATTTGCATACTTATCCCGACAACGTTCAATTAAATTACGTTTGATATTACGAAGTTAAACTCATAACTAATTGAAATTAATTCGGTAACCCAATTAGCTTACTTAATTTACATAGGCTATCCAATGAATCGGTTATGAATAGATTATCAAAGCAGAAACTGAAAGGAAACTGTTGCGGCCGGGAGACTGGCCGGTAGAAGAAAACTCTTTGGTGGCAATTTATAATTTTTAATTTTAATTCTTTTTTTTTCGTCTTTTGTTATTTGTAGAAAATTTTATTACATCTTTTGTTGTCGATGACGTAATATTACTTTACACTATTTTCTTGATTTTCATTATAAAAAAATACTTTAATATAAAGCTTTCGAAGTTAACAGAAACAAGGCAAGTTATATTTCGCTTTTATTCAAATAGCAACCCGACTTTTTCTTTAATAGTTTCTGTTTAAATTATATTTTTAAACGTCATTTATCAATTAGAGTAATTTACAAAGTGAAATTTCATTAAAAATGAAAACACGCCACTAAAATAACACGATCACGCGAACAAGTGAAAATAATAATTAATTGATTAATAAATCGCTCATCAACGAAGCGTGAGTGACTTGCTTCATACATGTAATCAGATAATCGAGAAAACCGCATAGCTTAGCCCACAGCCCACAGCTCTAGACTATAGTATACTCGATGCAACTTAAAACGGGTCAGAGAATTATGTCAACGAGGTATATGATAAACCAATAGAGTACTTTTAAGTCCACTTTGTGGGTAAAAATTAAGTACGTTTCGTGGTAATTTTATAAACAATTTAAATTAAAGAGATACTCTGCTTTTCTAATCGACGATGTTTTGCGACACTTATATGTATCTTTACTAATATCTAGGAATACTTTGCTGATATTTAAGTATTAACACGATGTCCACGTTAATTGATTGATCACATTTTTTTTTATAATCCTTATCCTTACTCCTTACATAGTATAAAACAATAACGCTTTTTTTATGTTTGTCCCTATTTAAGCTTGAATCTTTAAAAGTACGCAACGGATTTTGATGCGGTTTTTTAATAGTTAGAGTGATTCATAAGGAAGGTTTATATGTATAACTAGCGACCCGCCCTGGCTTCGCACGTGTGCAATTATTATTATTATGTTATATACAATGTTCACAGTTTTTCTGTAGTGCATAAGTTTTGCACCCGTGCGAAGCCGAGGCGGGTCGCTAGTAAGCTATAAAAATTATCAATATGAGGCAGCCATCTTGTTTGGGCGTCGATTCAATGGCGTCTGGACGTCATAGGCACAATGCACTGCGTATATTGTATGCTTAGTAGATTGCAGTTACGTGACCATCATTGTGACCGCTCTGTTCGACGTAACTAATTTTACAATATTAATTATTCTAAACACGATCCTTTATGATTACACACAATTTGTATCGGATCAATGTTTTCCTGGCTATAATATTTTAATATTTTTTTGTTGAGACAAGCAGAACGTTTACATGATACGTGATATGTGGATATCGTATAACTATATTGATTTCACAATGTGTTGCTATACGGAATCTCATATACGAGTTAAAGCTTATAATATATTATAGATTGGGTCGTTGAAGACAGAATCTATTGAAGGTTCGATATTCAACTGTCTTTAATTCTACGTATTTAAACAGGCTTTCCAATAATATCCTTTCGCTTTTTTATACTACAAAGAGGCTAATGGTAACCTGGATTCGCTAAAAAGCGAAGCGACCGCTGCCTATAGACATCTGCAATTGCAGATGCGTCCGCTTACCCATAATTTACGGAGGAGGAGTCGCACAAAAAGAGGATAATACCTCTTCCTATGCGTCCCCTCCCCCGACGATCCACTTCTCTTTCTCATCATTTCCTTATAAGAAAAGAATAGAAAGGGAAAGTGGACTAAAATTAGGCTTTAACTAAAGAAAATGTATTTGTAAATCTATAAAGTTATCTAATAACGCCAAATAAAACGGTGGCAATAAACAGTTTCATCTGTCAGCAATGAGTCACCGTATATCATAAGAGGTGATTGACTCAAACTAGCTCGGACCGCAGAAGAGGCTTGTCAAAACATGGACCAGTATCGAGTGACATTGACTGACATACGTCACTCTGATTGCAATCAAATGTAAGCTATCTACTTGTCGGACAAGTTACAAAATTATTAATGACATTGATGAATTCGCAATGTTTAACAGTTATGTTGTGTGGGAGGATATTTTATATGTCCAAAGCAGGATGTGGTTGAAATTACTTCGTTATATTACGACGTCAATTGCACTAGATCAGTATTTAAATTAAACATAGTGACCTATCATTAGAATGCCATAGGCCATAGACCATTAAAGGAAAAAACAAAATAGTAATCCAAAGCCAAGGCGTGATAATTGGGTGAAAATTGGCTTATTACCATTTTACTTAACCTTTTATATTTTTTTAATATATCATGATGTCAACATACTTGTTGCTCGTATCGTACTCGTATAGGTAAACAATGCAAAAGGCTTTAACGTACGTAGTTGTACGCGTAAATGCGGTTAACAAGTATCACATAAAAAACGTATTAAGCATGGCTTGTGTGAGATAATTCATGCGGGCAATACGTTGCGTAATAGTTTGTACTCTACTCAGTGACAATTTAAGAATAGCCCGTTCACCTTGCGGCTCCGTGGGAGCGCCTTTTTGAGTAAATTCCACGCTACGACTACCGCATTTCTATTAGGACGAATTAAAATATTATTTAGAATAATTTTAACACCGTTAAACCGGCTACAGACCTTTCAGTTTTTTAACACGTAAAGAACTGCACAGTCTAACTGTATAGTTCTCAGTTTTCGCTACACTCGGCAATAGCAACCAAGCAGACGAACTGTACAGTTAAAGCTGAGCGTCTGTAGCCGGCTTTGTAATCGTTATTCATTTAAACGCTTTTTAATTTTAGAATGCTTTTGAGTGCTCGGTTTTTTGTTTACGAAGAAATTGCTCGCTTTCTGAAAAGCGCTATATTAAGTAGGCAGAAAAAGTACTTCCTTAGAGTCAGAGTAGTACCTATATCTATTGACATTTTAAATTAATTTGAATAAATTGTATCTTACCTCAAAGTTCAAGGTTATTTGTAAATTATTAATTTTAATTTATAGCATTGTCAGAATAAATAAAAAATAAAATAGATAAAAACGAAAAAAAAAACAGACAAAGAATAAATGGCCAGTAATAAATATAGAAATTTAATTTAATACGTCTTTGTGTTAACATCAATATACCGATGTTTGCTAACTTTTCTATTATCGAAAATAATTGATTTCTTTGTCATCAAATCAGTTTTGAAACGAAAGACGTTGCTACATTTTGTATTCATTTTTTTAGAAATGCTAATTTTCTATTAGAAACACGTTGAAATTTCCAATTACAGTTTTATAGTAGTGCAGTATAGTTCGACCCATAATGGGCTCCATTTTCCTCAACTCTACGACTAGCGCGTATTTTGCGGGACTTCACACATATCTTTGAATTTCAACGCCGATATGTGCAGGTCGCATCACGATGTTTTCCTTTACCGTTAGAGGGTCGGGTAAATATGTACATATGAAAATCGAAAAACACATTGGTACATGGCGGGATTCGAACTCGGTAACAGTTTTATAAAAAAACCTCATTGACTTGATAACCTCCTTCGGTTAGAAGTCGGTTAAAAAGTACAAGTTAATACTTGTACTTCTATCACTTGTAAACTATCTATAAATTGTCTTTAAGTTTTTCCTTTTTTTTTCAATACTTCTTTTTATTATCGTCTATTTACAACTTCTAGTTGATTAAAATCAATAAGTCGCAATATCAAGTAAATAATTACTTACAATAACTTGACTTACTCGTGCGTTACGTAACACTTGCCACATTAAAGTATGACAACATTATGAATAGTTTGTTTTCGTTTGATGTTGAATCTACACATTATCATATCTAACATATGTATTTTCTCATAAAATTCGTGTTAAAAGTAATAACGTTCTCTGAAATGTTTACAAAATTATAGCATTACGAATTCCGTATAGAACTATTCTCGTTCAAAACACGTGCAAACCGGCTAAACGCGCATCTATATTCGGATCAGATGCGACAAATCATTCAATGTAATACATTATTTACAAAATACGACTCATTGTGTTACATAAGACAGTATAAACAAGTAAATAAATAAAGAAAACTAGTAAATAAGCAAAAGCCAAGGTTGGGACCGACATTAAAGGATTGCACGCTAACGATCTTTGTTTAGATTACTATATTATTAAATAGCTATAAAGTAAACTAATAAAGTGTAAACGAGCATAGATATAGCACTAAATATCATCAAAAAAACACTTCACACATCACCAATTACACTTAAAGACACTGAACACCGTCACGAAAAACACCGTTATAAAAAAATAACGTTAATTCAACGTCGGTTAACAAACCACGCGAGAGGAGGCCGCACGTCAGATGCTGGGAACTGCACTAAACTAAACTACGCTATTGTATGCAGGTGTATTGTATACGTCCGTTTGCCTTATAATGGACATTTTCCATTCACACAACACGATAGAACTAATGCGATATGTGATACTGCGCTGAAACGTAAAACACAGCTAATGTAAACTGTTGTAATCGTGTCGTAAAGCAATTAGGGCATTATACTTGCGGTTGTTTGGCACAAACCGCGGCTTAAGAGGAAATGGACCTGGGTTCTTATCATAAAAAGGTGAGAAAGTTCCAAAGACAGAATGATAACGAGGTGACAAAATCTTTAAAGGAGTGACTAAATATTCCGAATGTTGAAAAGGAATTTTACGCCCTTTTGATTCTTGGGATACTGTATTACAGTTCGCCAGTGAGCCCGACTATAGATTATAAATCTTAAGATACTAGAGGCGCCTACCAATATTTAAATTGCAAGAGACGAGTAAGAGATGAGGGAGTCATCTTGTAGGGTTAGAATAAACAATGTCAACATTTTAAATCTAAGATAACTTTCACGTTTATAAGCGGCCAGCGATTTGCTTTATGTTCAAAACGTCTTTTAGCCCTTTTATAGTTATCAAATTCTCATTTAACTCGGTGTTAAGATAGCTAGTAAAAACTTGTTAATTGATATGAAATAAATTAAGAAAAATAAGATAACAATATCATAGACTAAATGAACAAATGTTATGTTTATTACTTTAAACGTAATTAAAGTCCCATTATCCCAATTGAGGTATATTTAGATAAATAAATAAAACCAGTTATAGTCCACTGTGTTATCACAAATTGGCCTTTTATGTTATTGATATTTTACGAGCTCTTTAACATTTTTTCAAGACTAGAACAGTCATCGTATAAAATAACGATTTTACCAAATATACTAACATAGTCAAAACCTGATATAACGACATTGAAGGGCTCTACAATATTAGGTCCAATAACCGTTGCGTTGTCAGTCACCTTCGATCACACTCTTGGATACGCAGTCAAACCTGGATAAGCAAGAAACCTCTAAAAGCGAGAATCATTCTCTTGTCCCGACGAGCTACCTCCATAAGCGAGAAACTCGGATTAGAGAGAAACCTCTATAAGCGAGACAAATATCGCGGTCTCTTGGACACTCGGTTATCGACTCTCGGTTCGACTATATCATAATCATTGTATTTATGTTATATGGCATTTAGTAGTGATCTTCGGTTTCGCTTGCCATAACCAATATATCGTTATAACCAATGTATAAAGCGGTTTAAAGTACTTTCTTGTATTACTTACGGTAGCCAATGCATCTTCATACGTCTTGGGGTCAGTGGGCGATGCAGACGCGTCGCGCAATACCGCCGTGCTCGGCATGTCAAAGCATTACTGGACACCTGAAATAAACATAAATAATTTATTAGTGAAATAGTGTGAAAGAGACACTGAAGACTGAGATGGAGGATAGATTAATATGGAGGGCAAAAACCTGGTGCGCCAACTCTACAGGAGTGAAAGAGACACCTGACCAGAGGTCGTCAAGTTAAGCAGTGGGTCAAATTGGAAGACGAAAAACTATAAAAGCACTGGTCACATTGAAATCCTTTATTATGATTCATTCCTAAATTAATTAGATTAGTAATTAAAACAGCCTATCAGGTATATAGGTAGTGTCCTTGATTTACTTTAAAATGTACAATTCGTGCAATTATGTTCAAAATAAGTTGCATTACTGCACGAATATGCCAAATCTTTTAAGGAACTTATTCTTCCGACGTTCAAAACCTAAATAATATTATAATAGACAAGCAGACAATGCCTTATGGACCGTAAACACGCCAAGGCTACAGTATTATTATCGGAAGTAACATACAACATATTACATTGTCTTATTGTTTATCTGTCAGCGATAAATTACGAAATATGGTAGGTTATAAACTGACTAATCTATACTTCTATACTAATATTAAAAAAGGGAGAAACTTTGTATTTTTGTTTTGTATTGAAATAACTCAAAAACTACTGGGCCTATTTCAAAAATTCTTTCACCATTAGAAAGCTACATTATCCCCGGGTAACATAGGCTATGTTTTTTAAATTCACGCGGACGAAGTCGCGTATAACAATATATCGTAAATTGACAACGGTAAACGTTAAACTAATCATTGATAATTTAAAATATGATAAGCTCTACTTATAATTATAATAATTCTATAATTAATTTATCAGATAATTGCACATATTTAAATATTATTTTTCTATTCAATATTTAATTCAAATTCAATAATAAGAGGCCGGCCAAATATGGATGGATTGTGTAAAAGGAGATATGCTGAAAGTAGGGATGAATTCAGAAATAAAGACTGATAGAGAAGTATGGAGGAGTAGTAAGTACATACTGTGCCGACCCGCCATAG
This sequence comes from Papilio dardanus tibullus, assembly GCA_013186455.1. Taxonomy (NCBI): domain Eukaryota; kingdom Metazoa; phylum Arthropoda; class Insecta; order Lepidoptera; family Papilionidae; genus Papilio; species Papilio dardanus. The sequence goes on from QDHC01002350.1 coordinate 112,029, forward strand.
GGACAAGGGTGGGACGGTGATAGTGTTGGGATTTTATCCGGATAAAAACTCAAAATGGATAAATACTCATAATTTCTATCTTTTCGGCGTGATTTTTACCAAAAACGTGGATAAAAACTATCCGTCATTTCATAAATCTAATTTAACATAATCAAGGTTTTTTTATGAATAAACGAGATTGGAATAAAAGAATAAAATAATAAAAGCATACCTAACATGCTTTTTTAATTAATTTAATGATGAAAACAACTTTTGAATGCATAATTATTAGGTACTTCCGCGTATGTCATACATACTAGGATGTGATGGCAAAAAGGGAAAAAAGAATTGACCCTAGCAATACTGAGGAAATTGGAGTAAAACGTTTCGATACTTTGTTTTCCTAATCATAAGGGTTTTTATCCGTTTCGGATAAAAAATCGAGTTGTCAGCTCATCAATAGACTAAATTAAATTCAAAATTAATTTTAAATTATTTTTACAATCTCATGACTCAATTTAATAACATTTGATTTTAATTAAATATTTCGATCCGCTTACAATTTTTCGTTACCTAATAATATTTCTAGTAAGATTATAAAGTGACGAATTTCACAATAGTCCACATCGTAAGGAGTTGCTATTGACGTACCTGTTTACTTAAGGCTCACATCAAAACGTCTTTCTCTATTTTTACATCCGTCGTAAAGGATTTGCCCCGAGCACGCTATTATATTGACATCGTGGCCATGTTTGATCTTTATTGTTTGATACATTGTTTTAACAAGTGATATACTGCTTTTAAATGATTGATTATTTAGTCATATTAAAAACATTAGTTTTTTAGATGACGTAAGTTACTAAATAACTAGATATTATTAGAATAAAAGGAAAAACTGCACCAAAAAACGTACACGGCGTAATACATTGGAATTTGTATATTCCGTTTCTTATATTCAATAAATATTTATTTAAATATGTTAATATTATTCGCAAGTTCGCAACCAATCGTGTAAAATCAGCTAATTTTAAGAATGACGAACTATAAATCTTTTGAGTACAGATAATCAATATTTAACACATCGTTGAGAAACAATAAACTACAATTGGTCATGTGTTTATTTGGTTATCTGCGCAATATATTTTCCTAACGCGTGGCTGTAGACACATCGGGTCGTCGCCCACCGATCCTTCCATAGAAGGTTCCCGCGCTTTCACTCCTATAAAACAATTAATGCCCTTTTATAGAACCAAAGGAAATCTTACGTATTATGACTAAAAATGTGCAAACAAATTATCGAAATTGGAAGTGAAACTCGAAAGCATAGTCGACTCTTTTGAAATTAAAGCTTACTCTTTGAAATTTGTTCCCATTTACCTTATTTGCGAAGGATTGTTCAATATAATATACTAAAAAGGACACTTATTAGAAGAGATAAATTAATACATTTATCGACAATATTGTGCGTGGTAATTAATTCGTAGAATTTTTGTATTAGGCGCCTTAAACGTAGACACATTTCTGTCAAAAGGAATGGCTCAGCATGACAAATATGATTGTTTAATTGCAAACGATTATACTCGTACAGCACGTGTCATTAAGTCTAATGGCAGTAGTCCTAGAAACAGTTTCAAACGAGTTAGTGATACAAACTTCATATTTCAAATATCTCATGCTTCCCTTATGGCGGTTTGCGAAATGCAACAAGATATTGCACTTAATGACTATAATAAATGTCCACATCACAAGATATATACTCAACGTAATTACATAATATAACTAAAATAGATAATGGTAAGCAGCAATGAAATCACAAATGAGATTACAAAGTGCTGTTGAACATGTAATTAAAAAACAAAGCACGACCAAGTAAGAAGTAATATAAACAAATTCGTGTAAGATCCTGGTTCAATGAAAGAGAGTAACATAAAACCACAAGTAATCAGTTACATGGGGGGTTAAACAAACATTCGCTACAAAGCGATTTTATAGCGAACGTCAAAAATGTATGGCACATGACTTATCGAATGTTATTTTCAGTTTCATACATTTTTGTCGATTCCATCAGTGATATCGCCAATACTTCGGGTACCTTGGTACATAAAGATTCGATATTTTTTTAAAGAGCAGTAGGTAATATTTGAATGTTTTTCATCACTTGTTCTGTTATAACAATAATTATCACTATTATGGGTTGTAATTAAAGTTTCGTGCAAATTAAGTGCCCTAAAAGGTTTTAAAAACCTTTTAAACTGTGTATTTGCAGACAAAGTTTGTAGATACAGCGATAAGTCGTGTTGTTCATTGCCCTCAATAGATGTCGTCACTCGGTCAATATCAGCATCGAGTCATCAAACCAAACATCCTTTATAACGTTTTGTCCCTTATTTTTTATTAAAGGCTTAACTTGATGATAATACGGTCCACTTTCCTCGTTAATTTCCTAATTGAAAGTTGTATAAAACATAGGAGTACACTAATAATTTGCTTACTTTACAATAACTTATCTGCGGTTCCTCTGGCGTTGCAAGTATAGGCGTCGGATTAACTAACTTAGGCGATCCACTTTTTTATATAAAAAAGTGGCAAACGAGACAGCGTCCACCTGAATTCGATGAAATAGCGAAGCGACCGCTGCCCATAGATATCTGCAAGTGCAGATGCGTTGCCTACCCTTAATCTACAGAGGAGACGCATAGCAAGAGGATAGTCTCCTGCCCGCCATGTCCACTTCCCCTTCCCATTATTTCCTTATAAGAAAAGGATAGGAAGGGAAAGTGGACTAAAATTAGACCTCCGGCACCACACTCATCAGACGAAACACGGAATTGCTTCCATTTGACGCCTGTCTTCTGTTTGGTCGTGGTACTTCAATGTTCTCTCTTCAATCCGCTGTTCATTTGCCCCCTTCTCATATAAAATAATCTAAAAGTATGGTCACTCTCAAAGCTATTGTTCGTCCTTTCCATATAAGCTGATACATGATGAGTCAAAACAACTTGACCTCGCAACATCGAATATGGAAACTTGAACGCAAATAAACTTTCTTCAAGAGAACAAAAACCGTATTGTATTCACTAATTAATGACGTTGATATAAAACAGCAAAAACGGCGTTCTTTTATCTTGATATCTACATTACTATGGACAATTGGACATTAACTTTCCTTTTTTTATATTCTTTCGTTTATATTATTGTTTAATTCTTTGTAACTCTGCAGACTTTGTAGCTATACAAAATGACAAATATGCTAACATAGATGTATGAATTTAAGAGAAACCAAAGAAATGTGTCAGGACTGAGTTAACCAAAATCCTGTCTAATAAAGCTTTCCCATCCAGACATGGTGCATTTATTTATATATTTTGTGTTAGACTTTGTGTTTTGTGTTAGTGCTAGGTAAAGCAGATTTTACTCCATTCTACATTATTTGTACCTACGGAAAGCGGTTGATTACATTGCTTAGGTTGTGTTGATTTTGTCTGAACACTAAATTTTATTCGCTTTATTCCGAAACGAGAATCAGCCTTATTACTGTTGTACTTTCTACGTTTGGTACTGGCACATTCATAAAATTTATTACAAAATACAGAACATCCTTGTACCTGGTACTTCTCATGATACATAATTTGGTTCAATGAGACCCCTGGTCTATCTTATTTAGTTCTGAGTGTCCTCCAGCATCGTATAATCGACGACTTATTGGTCCTCGTTTGTCGTAGTACTTTTTTTTTGTATAAAGCCTCGTACGCACCAAGATAGTATTTTAGTCGAGTAGCAAGTATCCTAACAAAAGATTTACAAATCTACTGTTGCTGTTCGGACACGTTTAGTTAATGAATTACTATCCTAGTGAGTAGGTTTAAGCTTAAACGAGTCCGAACAGTAGTAAATCCTGGGTACGGATAAATGCTACTTGCTACTCGACTGAAATACTATCCTGGTGCGAACAAGGCTTAAGGGGGAATTAGTTTATTGTATCTCACACGAGTAGGCGAGAGAGTAATTACGCAACACCTCTATCTACCTCCCCTCCCGTGAAATATGCGCGGTGTTAATTGACCTATTCAAACAACAAATTGACCGTGAAGGCTGTATGTAGAGTTTGTACACTTCGTTTGTAACGGTTACAATATTATCAATACGTCAATTCTATATGAAAATGTTGATTACGCGTGAGAAAAAAAGCATGAAACTTTTTTTATTATTTTAATTACATTACAATTTGTACAACATGCAGATGGGCAGGGGTCGCTTCGGATTCTTCAGCGAATCCTGGAGGCCACTCGCTCGTTTGCCGCTTTGTATTGTAAAAAAAAAACATGGCTTTGAACTCTAAATTTTTGTGTAAAAAAATCAAATTAGTAGTTTATAAATCCGATGTCAAGCACTTGATCAAAAGACTTAATTACTGTATGATTAGTTCCGCTCTATTGTTGATTAGGATCCAATGGAGCTTATCGCCTTTTAGCAGAAATAGATAACCATATCCCATACTCTTAAATAAACAATGGTGTCAAAGTCCCATGCTGTAGTGTAACAATAATAATAATTTAGGTATTGGCTTACTTGGTCAGGAATTTAGTATAGATTTAGTAAGAACCTGTGGGCTTACCCAACATGCTTTTCGATCGGCGATGTCGCTGATAGAATCGACAAAAATGTATAAAACTGACATTGACGTTTGATATCTCACACGTGACAATCACATGATTTTATCGAATGTCATCGTCATGTTTTCAATCAAATATTCGGCTACAATACAGGGAACCAAACTACAATACATTCGCTACAAAGGGAATCGATAGCGCACGTCAAAAATGTATGGAACCGACAACGATGTTCGATATCTCACACGTGACAAGCTGATGACTTATCGAATGTTATTGTCAGTTTTATACATTTTTGGCGATTCGAAAAGTACTTTGGGTAGCCCCCGTGTCACGTTTATTTCCTTGTCGCCCTAAAGTTATAAGCCCGTTTAAAATAAACATGTCTGAAAGAATTGTATTCCGAATAAAAGCGGTATCGATATTGCTATAACAATAAATAAAAATGCGTTCGGATATTTCATCGACCAATGTTTATTTCATGAAGCCGGCTACTGATTTAATACTTCGTATTTTACGTGTCCGTGACTCGCGTGGACATTACTTGATGTTTATATGTTAAATCAAGTGAAATCTGCATCTAATAAATATTAAACGACTCCCAGAATTGGACCAGGATATTTTTTTTTCACAAATGAATTTATTAGACAAACGTTGACCTCCATTTTGCCGCTGTTTATTTCGTAGGAAGACATTGAATACCAACATACCAATTGTTGCGTTCAGATTATATGAAACATTTTTATTAGTTTTGTTTAACTAATTTCATCAATCAAACAACGTTCTAAACAGTATTTGATTGACCCTCAAGATGACCTATTTTCATTACAGACAGTTTCATAATTTAATAACTAACTACAATCATTTAGAGACCACGTCTAGTCTCTATAATTACTCAGCAGTTTATTTAACAAGCTATAAATAATCTATTTATCAAATTTGCTAATAGTTCGTCCCACTCGCAGGCGCCGCGTAGGAAGAACACGCCGCTTATTTGAGATCAAACAGTAGTGAGCGAGCATTGTGGTACAAAATCAATGATATTTTAATTTATAATACTAATGAGATACTATCGTTATTTAATTTCTGAGTTAAATAAGAAGAGAATGAGCAAAGAAACTCGTCATTTCCGAATGTACTTACAACACACGGATGCTATTTAGACAGACTTAACCAGAAGTAACTCGCACTCACTCGAGTCGTTAGTTACATTGACATTGCTTAGAGTTCTCATATTGAATTTACACTAAAGGACTCCTTTAGTAGCTTATTCAAGCATTCAAAATGTGGTAGTAAGTTATAATATAGTTTTAAGACAACTTTCATCATCATCATCACCAGCTCAAAATACGTCCCCACCGAGGGGCACGGAGCCTACCCCCTAAAGGGTGACTAGGCCATAGTCAACCACGCTGGCCAAGTGCGGGTTGGCAAACTTCACACATATCTTTGAATTTCTTCGCCGATATGTGCAGGTTGCATCACGATGTTGCATCCTTCACCGTAAGAGAGTCGGGTAAATATGTACATATGAAATTCAAAAATCGAAAAACACATTGGTACATGGCGGGATTCGAACTCGGGCCCTGCAGATTGCGAGTCAAGAGATAAACCACTGAGCCACCGACGCTCCAAAACGCTCGCGTTGAAAAAATAATTGTTTATTTTTCCAACGCGAAGTTTCTAGCCAACATTTAAAGTTTTCAATATCGGTTTCCTATTTGTGTCAACGTATAGTAAAGTAACGAGCACACAGGCAGCGTAAAGTAACAATATCTTGTAGTCAGCGACCATCGCGCTCTGTATTCGTCAATAAATCGCAAAACTACACCTCCCTAATTATGGATGCCGGCCAAACGTTTGTAAATGTTCTATCAGTTTGCGAAATCTCGCCAAACTTGTCGATATCCGATAGGTTGCTTAAATTATTTATTAGTCTTCGAGCACAATAGAGCTCGTGGAAACAATATTTATGGAACTTTAAAAAAATTTCAACGATTTTTGTGTGCGTCATACATCGCACATGTCAAAGTACAGAGATTGAGCTACGAGGATGTTAAAAAATTATGATTTATTTCCTCTGTATAAATTACACGAAGATTTTTTCACAATAATTTCGAAAACTATTGATGATTTACTGGATATGCTAAAATGACAGCCCAAGTTCTAGGACCATTGTTTTTTTTTCATGAAATTCAATTGAAAACAAACGACGACAACAAATAATGTCAATTAATCTAACATTAATTATTTTTTCTATTAATCTATGATTAATATATGATCAAACGAACTTCTCAAGTGAAGTTCGATCATTATTATATGAATCGTTTCATTTGAAGATATAAATATTTACCATGTAGTCCCCTTATCCTGCAGGTGACTTTTGCACGCTTAAAAGACGCTCAATTGACTAAAGTTGATTGTAACAAGTTTTAATATACTTTATTGGCTTAATGAAATTCCTGTGAAATTCACTTAAGGTATATTTCTAAAATGCCACAGGCTAACAGGCAGGGAGTAGGCGTTTATTAACGATCTAACGGCCCAATCTCAGTTTAACTTTTCATCTAACTGTTTTGTATTTAGCAACAATGTATCTAAACAAATATGCTTAAATATTTAATCTTTAAATACTTCCTAGTATTATTAATGGGCTAAAGAAATTGTTACTAATTATTTTCGGCCTAACTTTAAAAGCTAAAAGCTTATTGCTATCCGAAATTACCTTTTTTTTCTTTAAAACTATCGTTGTTGTTTGTCAATTCTCTTCATGTTTTTTCACGCTTATGTTTGTAATATTTGACGAATGTCTAGATCAGATAAAGACAAAGTTTTACACTTAAAATAAGAATAGTATCGCCTATAAATCTTCCACAGACTATACTTATGTTGCTTTGTTTAATTGTAAAATATAGAAATCCTTTACCAGATCTCGACCCCTTTTGTATACGATTCTGCTCACAATAAAGACCATAAACAGAAAATCAAACTCGATGTTTTAAATGTTATAAATCAAATTATAAAGTCTAGATCAGTAGGATTGTTATAATTATACCAATTAAAAAACAATGCATTGTGAATGACGTGGACGGAATAAAGTTGCGTTTAAGAAGCTCATTACAAAATCGTTATTGATTTTTTCATTTGCTATTTGCGTTTGATTTGTTCTTGATTGTTGTATTTCTTTGTTTGTTATTTGTTATACTTTGTTTTATTAATTATATCCTTATTATTCTTGAGATGTTCGTTTTGTGTTTACTATAGGAGGTGAAGGGTTTTCAGGTTAAGTATTTATTAAAAAGGCTCGCGAAGCCAGAGCGTATAATAGAGATACAAAACATAAATGTGAAATCCCCATTTTAAAATACTTGGTTCACTCTTATCTATAGACAGACAAATGTATATTTAATGATAATAAATTACCATAACACATAACATCCTAAAGCTTAAGTCAGAGCCGTTTATCGAGAGATGATTTCATAGTTTCGACAATATTTACGAAACATCCGATAACATAAATTGTATAATGATTTTGGGTGTGCCGACATATATTTTGTCGCGAGATCAACGCAACATTAGTATGATACTTACATAATCATAAACCTTAAAAGAACACGAAATCATTGAAAAGCTTATTTCTTATGTTACAAATAAAGCTCTATCTTTATACAAATAACGTTTACATTTCTATACCATGAGTATCTTAAGAAATACAGGTTACTTTTGATTACTAATTATGTGATATTTCTAAGCGCCAGGGCACTGAACTGTTTCATAGCTTCATTCCATTTGATACGATGTACGTTATAAAATATATTAACATAATTTGTACTAATTTAATCTTTCACTCAGAAATATTAATAAATCAGCATAATTGAGAAGGTTCACAAAATAACTTGGCTATAATGTTTTTATAAGCATGTTAATCTACTTTTATTAGTTAAATGCTCACTAAACCTTAAGAACAATAAGAAGGAAATTAACGTTGTGGATCAAATGATTACAGGACGATGTTTTTTGATGAAAAACAAGATACAAGGCACAGAAAGCAGATGTAGACTTGAACAATATTTTGTCAACAATTGCAACCCATTCTAAATACCAAACTAAAACTAAACATAGGTTACTTTAACAAAAAGACATACGGTTGCGAACCCCATATCAAATTATAACGTAAATACCTCTGTCAATCAAAGCCGTCAAATTATGAAACCTAGTGAACTTTTACTTGGTAAATATTTCACAAACAAGCAGCTTATTGTTTCGTTGGCTAGTACGTAGAAAATTGAGTAACACTATGCCTCGCTTTCATCGCGTTAACAATATTAACAAGATAATTGTGCTCTTAAGTGTAGTCCTTCTGACGTGTTCCTTTGTGTAGACGTCGAGGCGTGAAGGTGCCTTCACAGATTTACTTCGCCTTAATGTGAAAGCGTATGCTTCGCAATCGCCAAGTTCACAACTCATTACGCAAACATTTTGACAAGACTTTTTGACTTGCCATCGGCAAATCGCGAAGTCCGCCAATTTGTAATGTACCTGGGCAATAAGCATGTAGAATGGTACCATTCAGAAATTTACGTATTTTCAGCGCTTTGTAAACAGAAACTTTTCAAACCAAATTCTCAAGCAAAGTGACATAAAACTTCATGTTTCTACGTCTAAATAAATCTCATTAATTAGTAATTCGTTCGATGTGATGGTTAGGGATACTACATTAAAGTATTGGTCGATTTAGCCAAAACATAAATGTACAAAATTCACGATCTGTCGGTAGCATATCTATTCATTCGCTATTTTTAAAGACCCTACGCTACTCCTCTTGCGTTTCACAATTATACCGCGAATTATAATCGCAGCAGACCAACTTATAACGGTCGTAACGTAATCGCCGTGGGAATAAGTCTTTGTCAGATAACAAGAAATTCATGAATTTGATATTACACAATAGAAACAAATCTTTCTATTTATGAATTTTAATAAGTTAATCTACGATCAAGTTCATAAAATTTGCAATAAAAAATAGCAATAATTAAATAAAAATTACTTAAAAAAATATTCTCACGAGTTCAAAAACTCTAGTTCCCAAGATATAATTTGTTCAACATGTGTAGTCGGGTATACTCGTAATATTACGAACTAATTTTGTTCATTAATTTCCCTTAGCTTAGCTCTATAATTACAAGTGAGTAAACATATGGGCAGACACAATCGTCAGTGCAGACAGAACAAAAGAAAACGCTTAATTCTTCTAATTCGCATGTCCTTTATTTATTTGTCCGATGTCACTCACCCGCGGCCTCACATCTCGGTCAAGTGCAGAACGATTCGTGACTTTATAAATCTTTGCACGTGATTTTTTATATAATATTTGACCTTTTGTCAATATTTCTGACAGTTAAAGAAGTATTTATTGAGGGTAATAAGTTGGATTGGTAGCTTCATGTTGACATGTTATAAAATCATGTCACATTAAAAAAAGGTGAATTATTTTAACAAATGATAATCGATAGTAATATGACAATATTCACAAGCTGTCGCCTGGGACTTCGTTCGCGGGGAATTAATAAATACTTTGTAAGTTAACTACGTGTACTTCCAGAATATGTTCTACATATGTGCAAACATCAAGATCCCTTCAGCACTTTTGGAGATATCTTCAAACAAAAACACATCCAAGCTTTCGCATTAATTGTTAAATTAAAAGGTATCCTCGCTTAAAAATAATGATCATATGGTGCATCGTTAAACACATAATTCGAATCATTAAAGATAACATTGACCCTCGTATTTTTAGCGTCGTATTTTAAGTCGTGGGTATGGACGTGTTAATGTTACGAATTTCGCGAATCCCCTTTCCTCGCATCGACCTTGTGTCAAAGGCTTTGTTCACATGCGTGTAAGCTCCGACGCCTTGCTGACGTGATACGAATAATGAAACGCTTCTGATGAATTATGGAAAACAATATTCAGATTGTTGTCTAAACGGATTGCGTGACGACGCTCTCTACTAACACACGAGGGAATGTCGACGACAGATGTAGAAATGTTTTGCGTTTATATTCCTATGGTAAGAATTTGTTAGCCACGGTGGTTATTGTTTGGTAATATATTGAGATGTGTAATTAGTTTATTAATACACAGTTTTACTGTACCTTATGTTAAACGTATTTTTTATTACTTTTGAGAGTTTTTTTTATATAACACTTATCTATAACATACTCGTATATTTTTTACATGATTTTCGACAGTGAATACCCAAAGTTACATCTGTAGTTTGACTGTCGTTTGTCACTTGTTTCTATTATAACTCAAGTAAAAACTTATAGAATAAAGAATTCTTGCTTTTCAAGTAATTATGTTTTATCCGACTCGTATCTCAAATGTACGTGTAACGCAAAAAATCCACCGTAAACTATAGATGTCATCTTTTCTTACCTCTCTTGAGTCGTCTGAGCAAAAACTTTTACAAGGTTAAGTGAGTATCATATGGCGTGATGTTTTTGCGCTACTAAAAATTAAAACTATTCTGTTCTTAACTTCTTTTCTTGTAACCACACGGAAAAAACGTTTAATGGTGACTTAGAGCAGCCCTGAATATAGATTCAGTCTGCGATAGTCTGAAGTACTAACGCCAAAAATCTTGCTTTCCTCCTAAAGGGCTATTTTTTTTGCAGTGTTTGCTCTCACCAGTCGGATACCCAAAAGTCCTTTCTGCTTTTCTTATGCATCCATTCAAATCATCTTGTCATATGAGTATAATATTAAATGCATATTATTCTACAGAAAAGGAACATAGACGCATTTTATTATTCTACGATCAATAGATATTCGATTCAGTGATTTAAGAAAAACTAAAACCGGTTTTGAATGTCATTGTCTTAATATTTATTTTTAAATTACCACCCACGACTGCAATAACAGAAACTAGTGCTAATAACCGCATTTGTTAAAATAAATAGGCAACAAAATAACTTTTGAGGTTAGACCAAGCCCCTCTAATGTTTCACATTTCTTACAAGGAAATGCAGGTTTTTTTCTCTCGAAATGTAGAGTACAAGCCACGCCTTACGAATTAAATTCAACATTCCTTAACTACAGTTAATTCGTTATCTACTTCATCTATTCCTTCAGAGTTTAGATTATTCTAGCAAACTGCTAACTTTTTTGTTTTATTTAAAGACTAGCTTCGTCCGCGTGGAATTAAAAATATAGTCTATATTACTCGGGGATTATGTAGCTTTCTAGTATTGAAAGAATTTTTGAAATCGACCAAGCAGTTTTTGATTTATTTCAACACATAAAAATACAAATCTTTCCTTTTTATAATACTAGTATAGATAAATTAATCAATGTTAAATACATATTTTCTATTACTAACTTACCAATTACCTGGCAAAGAATATTTTGGAAAATGTAAAAAAGATTTTTTTAAGTGGTTAATAACATGACCGTATTTATCACAGACGGTTACCACAGGTTAAAAAAGTCCGCATTAACGTCAAAAGAGATAAGGGTACACGGACATAAGCTTTTATTAATAGCTATTTCAATAACCATTTTTCTTCGATAAATATAAAATATTTACGAACTTTATAAAAAACATATTTAACCTTCACTTAACCTTAAATAAATATCTACTAAGTACTTAATAGTATTTGATATAAATATTTACGATACAATAAAAATCTTTAAATAGGCAAGGAAATGTTTAACTAAATGCTTTACAAAGTGTCTGTCATTAATCGCTAAGGAGTCCTTTACCAGGGTACCCGCTACCATATATACGAAGTGCTAAAATGGCCTAAAAAAAATTTAACAGTAAAAAGTTCAGTTCTTTGCTTTGTTTCAAAAGGATTCAGGGGCGCCAACATTGCCAAAATCACACAAGCGCCAGTAGCCCTTACGGGAGCCCTGTCTCTTACTGTAGATTTCTCACAATAAAACAACACTTAGGGACAACCCTCAATATAACAAAAAAAACATAGTCATAATGTTAGAGAGATACTATTAATAAAAAGCCCGGTATAATAAAACGTGAGTATATCGGAGTATTACAATTATAAAACGGTTGTGAAAAGTTAGCAACGCTGTAGTTAGCCTTTAGCAAGTATGAGCATGTTTCCTTTGTGCGTAAGAACTTCCGAGGGCACTACTCAAGTCACGTGACTTATTAATCAACACACTGACGAGATTGTGGCGTTGCTTACTATTGCTTAAAGTCCTACGAGGATATTATGGCACTTTTTTGACATTGACAGAGCGCCTACATAGTTTTAGGGATAACTGTAGGTAAACATTTCCTAACTTCTTTGGAAGTCCCTCAATGTTAAATTGTAAAACAAAATATAAGTAAGTGATTTGCTACTCTTCACGTAAATGCCCGCTGTAATGCTTACTATTTAAATGTATAATACACACAAATTTATAAAACCTTAAGGTACATGAAGACACAAGGTAAAAATCATATTTTTTATTATAATTATGTTCGGCTCCAATAATCGCATGTAAGCATAATCATACCCGGGATCCTAACAAAGCAAATTAAATTACATGGCACGCGATTTTTCCTGGAATTTAGAATTCATAAAAATGACGACATTTTCGCGGGCCGCTTGCCTTTCCCCAATTGGTTCAAATGTGACGCTGTTAAGATGACATTGTTAGTACACATATTTTCCGACTGCCATAATAACGTAATATTTAATTGAGTCAAAAGCCATAATCTCACAGAATGAGAGTATAAAATTCATAATTTTGTGATAAATGAATCGGTTTAATAATTATTTTTTAATTTGCTTCTGATTGCCACAGATTATACTCGTATAGAACTATAAAAAAAAACGAAGTATGTTGTTAGTATGGCTATAGCTAAATAAGTAAATGTAAGGTATGACTAAGATTCTAAGAAAACCACCAGTACTTGCAATGCAACCTACTCGGACACCAATTGTCCTACATAAGCGCAGGCGCAGGTTTTAGATTGACTAACACTTGATTGGACCTACATTTTACTAAAAACCAAATCGCTTAACCTGTGCAAAGATTCCTTCTAAAGTAATCAACATAAACTTAAAGTTTATGTTGATTACTTTAAAAAATAAACTTTTAATATTTTTATTAATTAATCGACTTCACAAAGGTGGACTTTCTCAGTTCGTCTTTGTGTTTTTATAGAACAACTTATTTATTTTACTTTTTGTACGTTGTTATTTTTCTATTCATTGTGAAATGCACAGTCAGCTTAATAAGACACTAATATCAATCCAAATAAAGTTCGTGTAATATTTATTTAATTATATTGATGTACATAAAGCGGTTATAATTTTACAGTCGTGGTACCTGAGCGCGGAAGTTACCTTCTTGCAAGCCAAAAACTGGTCAAAAGAAAATAAATTTGCACATAATACACGGTACGCAGAAATGTCAAAATGGTAGAGACAGGAAAAAAGTATTAAATCATTTTATAAGTAATTTAAATTATAATTACTGACATTGAATTTTTAACTATGTTTGTGCAGTTTTTTTTAAAAAGAAAAGGACAAAAAATAAGACAATCACATAATCATTGTCACTTTATTCTATATATTAAAATGCCAATGACTCAATTGTCACTATATGAAACTTATTTTACAATGTAATTAAGATTATCTCAAATGTTACGTGGGTGCACGTGTCAATAATCCGAAGTAACTACGCCCCGGCTAAAGTTTTCTTGCCTCTGTTTCTTTCACATCACAAAAAACTAACACGATGAGATCATTTTCATTTTTTTTATTCCATTGCAGATTCGTACGCTTGACAGTAAATAATTGATGACTGTTGTATTAATCATTAGTAAAAAATCAAGTAAATAAATAAATTAAATTAATACATATGAACACGTTAAACAAACCTTTTCTCTGTTTAAATAATTGTACGTTAAAGAACTTAGATATTTAATATAGCCGTACACTTCATCCAGAAGCGTTTTTTAAATAATGAAACACGTGAGGTTTTTACCCATAACCATAACAGTCGTCGGAAGATTTCAGCTTGTACAAATTTTATAAAAGAAACGTAACATAACGTTATTTTCTTTGATTTTGTTGTATTTAATTGATAAACAAATGACAATATTCTTTCATTAAACAACGCTTAATGTGAATTGAACGTCTATGTGCGTCACTGAATAAATATCAAAGTTATTTACATACGCATTATGTCATTGCTAACCTTACACGAGTGGATATCGCAGTTAGCGTCTCGGAAAATATACGAAAATAACACAATAACAAGTTATTAATAACGGTTTGATAATATAACATTAGGTATAAATAAACTATGTCAGTTATAAAAATAATCCGATGAATTAAGTAGTTTAATAATCTTTGTAACTTCAATTGTTTTTCAATCAATTCATGACTTAAAAGTCTTATTTATATTAACACAGAATTTCAATAAATTATTTATAAATAAAACTAGTCTTACCTGTGTTAAATTAAATCGATTTTTCTATTAGCGATGAATGAAACGTTGTTTACATAAACATAAAACACTGAATGTGAACACAAAACTTTTTATAAAATAAATAAATAAGCCAGTTTAAACACAGCACAACACTCAATTTTAAAACACTTTACACGTACTTTTCATTGAGAAAAGTCCGTTAAATTGGGAAAATTGTCTATGATCGATCGAAGACAGGCGACCGCTAGAGGGACAGAGAGAATACGATACGACATAAGCGCGGAAACGCCGGCGCGCAGAGTGGGGGCAGAGGATCAACGCGTAAACTGCGTGGACGCAACCTTCGCAGTACATAACTGCTTAATACGACATACAACCACATAACGATTTATTTATTTATTCCAAAAACTTACAATATAATTATTAAAAACCTGGAAGAGGTTTATTCACGCCCTGCATATTTTCAAACATGATGTTCGTATTCATTTTTTTTTCTTTACAGGATTCCAGGGATAAAAATTTCGATCATAGCTAAATGCCCCTGCGCCTCAAAACAAAAGATCCGTCACAAATATTTTAGTTATATGTCGTAGTTATATAAACGGTTTTAGTTATTATATTTTGTTCGCACTCTAAACAAACGATTCAAAGCAAATTTTTTATCAGCCGGTTTATCGATCCTGTTTTCGATTCAAATACAGGTTTGAAATGTATTTTGGTAAAATGATGATTCGATCCTTAAAAAAAGGGTTCAATATTAACGAAGAATTTGCATACTTTTTCGTCTTTTTAAAGGTATTTCTTATCGGTTACAATCATGACCATATTTTAGGCGATTTAGTATAAGCAGCACTTATATGTACAAAAAACGGATTGCTTTTCATTTGTTTCTGTCCTACTTTGAAGACTTTAATGAACTTAACGGTCCATTTGTCCACAACATGTACGACTCAAGGAAACTACAGCTTTTAAAAAGTATTTTTTTAAACATCTTATACTCTTGTACAATAAGTTAAAACCAATATTGGTACCTTTGCGTATTCATTACCTGTAAATGTGTACTTACTCCAAAAGTCGCTCTCAGGTATCAAATTAAATACTGGATTGTACCCAAGGTCGAACTGACCCATTCGTGAAGTAATAATAATTAACATTCTAAATTAAAACAAAAAATAAATCCTAAAACAATTAAAAATCTTTATGATTTGTAAGGTGCTTAGTCGCGGCGCGGTGGGAGGACCGGCCAGCCGAACTTATTTATCGCCCGGGGCCTGATGCATGCCGATAGAGCGTGGGCGAGCCTCTACATAAACATTACCAACGATGTCATAATCCTGATGTAGCCAGCTTCCAACATCTAGATAGACCAGTGATTCCCAAACTGGTCTAGGTGGTTTAAACCGATCTAGGCCCGACACTGGGGCTCATACTTAGATCACTGAATCTCCCAGTGTGGTCATACGATGGAGACTAAAGTTAGAGGACCATAAGTTGAAGAAGCATAAGCATTTTACTGAATCCAGTAAGTTTTTGATAAGGGTGTGCGATATAAAAGTTTGAGAATCTCTGAGATAGACAATTCATATCTTTTATGCACACGCCTGCTTGACCTCAATACATTATTTAAGGTAGACTTGTAATCGCTTAGCCGACAATCAATGAGCAACATTTTTACAAACAACTCATTTATAAAACAAGATGACGATGCGAAGCTTTGTTTCGATTGTCGAAGCATCTGTTCAAATATTGCTATCTCTATTTCATCAAAAAAAATAAAAAGGATGAAAATAGATATTTGCACGGTTTCGGCAGCGGAAAATCATATATAAAAAAGTGATTCATTTTTTCAGGAATAGCTAATACGGGCATTGTTATTTATTCCTTAACAAACTGCTTAAACATTCGTCAGACATTATTACGTAAACTAGAAGTCGGTTAGAAAGGGCTACGCTCAAGTAAACATCACCCAGTGGCGGCACCGACTATATTCTGGTTGAGTAGACTGGGAGAGCCCCCGATGGGATCGAAACTATTCGGTGCCGACAACGGATGTTGTTTACGTGAGTATAGCCGTTTTTATTCATTTATATTCTAAAATAAATGACCTTTATATATGCATACCATCAATGTAACAATGTTAACCCTATAAGTGCTGTAAATGGTCATACGAACATATCTTGATGGGCCGTGGCTGGCGCAAAGAAATCTCGCATTCTTTACGAAGGTCTTGTAAACTGCCGTGTTTGCGTTCATTCGTACATTACTATGCACATATGTATAAGCAAGTATCTCGGAACGAATTATATTAATTCCTTATCAATTTATTTACATTGTACGTATCTTGAATTCATTTTGTTGTAGGATTTTTTTGGTCGTCGAATAAAGTTATTTCCTTGAGCAAAATAATGTTTATTCAGAAACGTAGTTTTGTCAAAATTGATAGTGTTTAAAGCTTCTATCGTTAATAATAGATTTTGTAAAAAGATATAAAATTACTTCAAAGTACAAAATTCCTGAAATGTTTCCTGACGGGGTTATCCAAAGAACATTCGCTAAGAAGCGATTCGAATGACATTCGACATTTCACTCGTGACAATTACATGAATTATCGAATGTCATTGTCAGTTTCATATATTTTTGGCGATATCGCCAATCGAAAAGGACTTTAGGTAGCCACCCAGATCGTAACGCATCCAAATTTCCTTGTTAATATATCTTGTTGGGCGAGTCTTAATGTTTGCAGTAATTGCAGTGAAATCATTATGCAGCGTAATAGACATAATGTCTGCTACAAATTGTAATAACAGACCGTAATTGTTATTTTCCTGTTCATCATACCAGAAAAACTCGTTGCTTATTTAATTGATACAAAAAACAGCTGTATTTAGTGAACTAAAAACTATTAACAACTAAAAGGCTATTAACGTAATAGATAACGTTTTGAAATTCCTGTCAAAATACTGTTTTTTTTGTTTGCATAATTTAATCACTTTAACATCGACAAACTCAGAAGTTATCGCTGGCCACTAAGAGCTTACTTTAGTGTAGATATCTCAAACCAAATCTTCACTAATGAAACTAATTACAGACTCTGGGTACGGCATTAACTTAAGAATTAAAAGCCACTTTTATTATTTATAGCAACGGAAATTAAAAACACTTCAACAATAATTTATAGTTATCGTATGCTAATTTACATTCGGAAAATATTAACCTTCGATTGAGATGAATAAAATAAAAAAATAAAAATAAAAAAAGCATATTAATAAATTATAAAACACCTTGAACCTGAAGATATCGGTTTTTATCAGGTTTTTTTTTTTAATATAAAGTTGCGAACGAGCAAGTGGCCACGAGGTTTCTAAAAAGAGGAGTCAATAAATTTTCTATGTTTTAAAAACCGGCCACATTATGTTTTCCAATATTGTTAACTTACCTGATAATTTGATATTTTATTTCTCGGTCCTTTTACATATTTTTTTTTACTTTTCACTCAATGTTTATGACATGTGTAGTAATAAAAGTATCATTTTTATTACACCGAAAATTACACGTGAATTTTAGCCGTTTTAAATAAAGTATATTTGTATCCTACATTTTTTTCATTTGGCGCCTTAATTAAGAAGTAAATTTACATAAACTATGATAATCAATACTGTTAATTAAAGTTTATTAAACTATAAACACGCTACCAAAAACATGCTTGTGTTGCCTTTTTAGCACTTAGATAATAAAAACATGTTGTAAAACAAAGTTTACAACTTAATCGAGGAAAATTAGTAGGCACCCGAATTTACTGATTTTGGTTTTGTTAATTAGTTATTAAAAAAACTCATTTACTTTATAACCTCTTTCTGTTGGAAGACGGTTAATTATTTTATCTTTTACTGACCCATTTTAGAAATACACGGATTGTACGTATGCTAACTTAAGAAAAGATATCAAAAAATTTCAAATAAGGGATCATGTAAAACTATAAATTAATTAGATAAAGAACGTGAGGGATATTGTAATCTCCATTACTAGCAATTAAAAATACGAATTGGGTAAACCTAACTTAAAAGCAGTCTACAGTTCAAAATATAATAAAAATAGGACGGAAAAGTACAAAAAAAATATAAACAAAAAAATTACAATCTCATAGTTACAACCGGTCGGATTAAAAGTAAGTTACTCCAAAAACTTATTTAAAGGACGAAGGCATACAAACTTCAAGGTGTTCGTCTAA
Organism: Papilio dardanus tibullus; assembly: GCA_013186455.1. Taxonomy (NCBI): domain Eukaryota; kingdom Metazoa; phylum Arthropoda; class Insecta; order Lepidoptera; family Papilionidae; genus Papilio; species Papilio dardanus. The sequence continues at coordinate 131,295 of QDHC01002350.1, forward strand.
ATAAGGCTCGCGTAGGCTAAACTGGTAGTGGATAATTATGTTATAACGTTTACCAGGGGTGCTCAACCATTTCTATGGACCACATTTATATAATTCTTGTTAGCACGGTTTACTATACAGGTATAATAAGAATGAACTGTAACAAATAAACTGCAACTTTAATTAAATACTCAGTAGATTTTTTTATCGCCCCATCTTTTGGTTTCTGCGGACCTGAGTTGGAAACCTCTGGCGTATACCGACTTGTTACGAAGCGCGCGTAGGCAAAGCTTTGTGTGCAAATTTGGAAGAACGCGCACCTAACCGTGCCGTAAAAATATCAACATGCTGAATCATAATACGGATAAGGTTACACGAACTTAACAAATTATGGTCCGTGACATATTTACGCGCCAAAATGAAAATAAATAGAACGTGTATAACAACCTTTGTTTACATTCCGGAACGGTTTTATATATTTTTAAATATTTAATTGTCTCTAAAATAGTCCGATATTAATCTAATTATAACTTTTTAAACGAAACAACAACCAATTGTAAAGCTACAATAAATGCCTAATAAAAAAACGACGATAAAAAATTAGAATTTCTATTAGAACTCTATAATTGCCGTGCAGTTGGCGAAATATAACAAATGTAATAGAAAATTGTTAGAAATGTAATATATTATATTATAATATATTATATTGCAGATGCATTTAGTCACCTTTTATTCAAATTCTATCGTCATGTATGAAATGAGACTCGAAGTTTGTTCTTTCAAAGTTTTCTGTAGAATTCCGCAAACAATCCTTTATAATACACTAAAGAATGCGGAGAGAAGCAAGGCCAAGGCGGCAATCTCTCAAGGTGATCGAAAAGAACTTGATCGTTAATCTTTTCTTCTCATTTAAAATTTGTCATCATTATAAAACCAATGCTAACCTCTCCTGGGCAAAGACCTCTTAGTACGTAGAATCATGTTTAATTTACCTTAGTGGCATGTTGTAGCCATAGTAACCAGCAGACCATTGGAAAGCACCAACTGTTCCTACCGCAACGCAGCATCGACAGTTCGAGGTTTTTCATATGCGACATTTAGTTTTGCATGGCATCTTGTCTTACGATGATTGAAGATTGAAGGAAGCAGAGAGTCAGGGCCCGAACCAGAAACCTTGGGGCATTGATATGTTTAAAAAACCTCTTAAGCAAGACTTTGTCTGTTTTCCTTGACAAATATCGCGTCAAGGCATGCATCATTTTCCTACAATAATGACTACAAGCTTAAGAATGTTGACAAAGGTTGACATAGTTACCGTTTTCTTTATAAGGATGTTACTTAGATTCAAATGTTACGTTAACGGATGTGTTTTAATAATGTTTTGTTTGAAAAGCGCATGATTTAAGTTTTCTTTACTTAGCTGACTCTTTAGTGGAGTTTACAAATGCTTGTTTTCATAAAAAGGTGTGTTTCGTCCATAGGTCCTATGTTATAACTGAGTGGTTACGAACTTTCGATGCGCTGGCTTTTTTTCGTTAAATACAATAAAGACAACAAAGCACACACGTTTAGTCACACACTAAGTACAATCACGATGACAATAATACGAGGAAAATGATTTATGTCACGATAGTAGATTTTTTTTTAATATCTTTTGGCGCCGTATGGAAAGAACATAAATGTCGTCGCTACAGCGAACGTGTTAACATGGTAGCTAATAAACAGTTACAAAGTTAATCCGCGGTCAAAATGGCAGCTCTAATCTAACAAGGATCGGCAGGACGTTTTGCGTCGGCGTAAACCCGTCGCCGATATGGCGATCACGTCTGCGCCCGCGCACTGATACGCAATAAAACTTCGCAATGAAATGCTTGGATTACTTACTTACCAGAAATACGTTAAAATAAAAAGCATTAAATATTCTATTATTTTATAAAATTAATGTTCTAACAGTATAATCATAATTATAAATAAAACAATTTGCATTCCTTTTGATCTCAATATATTAATGCACTTGGAATGTTACAAAATAAGATTTTTATTTTTCTAATCTTTGGAGAGTTATATTTTATACACTATGCAAGAAACAAGAAGTTATTTGAAATGTTCATAAACTTATCGAGACATTTTTCTTTTTTTTATTGAAATAGGGGACTAAATTAAGTACACAAAAAAACTTGCGAAGCTAATGGCAAAAATCATATAATACAGAAGCCTGCCATCTATGAAGAACATTAGTTAACTCTACTCCACAACAGATGGCGCTAAAATTATTTACATTTCCGAACGCTAGATGGCACTACTATACTTTAAAATTATTAATCGAGCTTTATAATTTCGAGTTTTCATAATTTGCTTATTTATTTTTGGCAGCTAATAAATTTATTTTTTTGTTCACAAAAACTAGAAGCATAACATTCGCTACATATGTAGAAACGCAAACTATACAAAAATCAAACAATACAAATAGTAAAAGATAACCGAGGTAAACACAGGACGCCACTGAGGTTAGGCACAGGAACTGTTGCAGACGGACTACAATTGCGTTGTCAAATGTTGCTGAAAAAAAAAAAATTTATTTAAGTACAATTAATACTTATTATAGAATTTCACAGCGTTAAAATATGTATAATATTTCCATTGTATATTGTATGCATAAATTAATTAATTAATTGCAATTAAAAATAGAGAGTGTACAAAAAATCACAATTATTCCAGTCAGACATATTTTTCACGACTTAAATCTTAACAGTTATATTCATATACTGTGGTGTAAGAACTAAGTTAAGGATTCAAAAGGCACGTATTACAGCAGTGTTATATTCCTCACGTTTACAAAATTCGAGTGGTTAAGCGCAGCAATAAAGTGCTTTACGTGTGAATCGTATTCGAAATCTTTCTCACTTCCCAGGAATAGACGGCTGTAAGAACTTTACGATAACAGTTACTCACAGCTCGTGAGCTACCAAATAAGTGTTGTGGGCAAATAATCATAGCGGGCAAATAATCGCTTTGCACAAGCCAGCGTCTTCTGCTCGTCACGGATTCTAAATTGAATTATGGAGACGTGAAATTTAACTCTCCAAAGCTCTATCAGTAAATAATCATATGACGAAATAACGCGTTAACCCAGAAACGAAAGAAACACAATTGAAAAAGAAAAAAGACAAAGGCTTTATAAAAACATGTTTGTTAAATTGTTTTACTTTTGGATTTTAATTATATTTATTTAATTAATATTCTCGAAACTTCATTATGAGTTTAATTCAATTAAAACTTACTAAAAAAACTCAATGGGTTTGAGTTCCCAATGAAGATACTCAGTTAAAGTTATTAATTTGGTTTTGCAAACTAACAAATCAATTATCGTAGTTGTCGTATAATTTACACGCAAGCTGCTCCGAGTAGTTTTTGTTCCGTTCATTTAATTAGCATATATCAATATTTTTTATTAGATAAGGTGGTCACTTACAAATGGTATTACAATTTGCAACTGTCTGATAAAACTAAGAATAACTTCCAACTATTTTATTTATTCCAATTACAATATTTTTTATACCAGTTCTATAAAGTAACAGCTAAGTATGTTACAAAATAGTCTGCTAAGGAAAATGCTATTTTTTCCCCTCGCTACGTGGTTAGAAGCGCGTAAGACATTAGTTTGCATGAAGGTAATAATTAAACAAAACATACCTAAATATATAACAGTGCAATAAAACACGATCCCGTAAATACAGTTAGGAACTTCGAAAGATGAATCTTCGGCTACGAAACCAAATCCTTTAGAAAATCTGAAAGAAATTATAAAAGACGTAAGTAACAAAAAGTATTGTACTAAAAATGGTTACTCTTATCGCAGGTCAAGGGTTGTATACGATACCTAATCGTTATGTAAATTATGGCCTTCATTAGTTATTTTCTTTTAATAATTCTTATCTTTGCATAATATGGCTCATTGTATGTCAAATTCTAAAATAGTAAGCAAACAAAACCGGTATTCTCATATTAGTTACCACACGGCAAAATGGTCGTTTCTATTTCTAATTTTAGCATTATCGCTGTATAACATTAAGAAAGCAATAAAAAATTTATCAATTTAGTTTTTGTATTTAATGGACGAGATTTGCGCAATATTGGATACTGGTTGTTGGACTGGTGTGATTTCCAGACCGGCTAAAAGGTCTGGATGCTTAAAAAAGAGCTAGGACAGAAACGGACACAGGCTACTTAGTTTATTTTTATACCACGCGTACGATATCGCAGGTGACAACTACTTTGTATAAAAGGAATAAAAACTAACTCTGAAGTAAGTACTCGCGTACAGCTGGCATGTTCGGAAAGGTCACAGAGGGCCTTGTAGCCGGGCTTCGCTTCGGCCGCCATCTCCACGTATAGTGCGTACGTCGACACCATTATACCGACGAGGGCAGTCGATATAATGGCACGATTAATACGTGTCACCGACATTTTTAAAGCTGAAATAGACACAAATCTTTGTAATAGATGTACAATTCATTTATTGGGATTTCATAAGACCGATGCCACGCAAAAAACGCCCTTACGCCGAAGCAAAATATCCATTTCTTACGCGAACTCGGTCTAAAGAAGGCGTAGAAATTTCTATTAAAGAAGGATTCTTGGAAGATGGCATCGAGCTTAAGTGAGGAATATCTTTTGAATGAACAGTTTCTCTCTCAGAATCTCATAAGGGTCTCTCTTCGAGACCAATTAGTGAGTGTTACGTACGTCAGTACAGTCAGTTACGTCAGTAGCTTTCAAGAAGGATTTGAAAATAAGTTTAAATAAATCGAAATAAACCCTTAACAATAGGCTTTCTACGGACTCATTATACAATACATTAAACTCAATTTAACGCTCTTAAATAATACCTATTATTTTAAGGGAAGTAATTAACTACACGAGAAACATTGCCGCTTTCTTTTATGACTTTAAAAATCAAAATCAATTGAATGACCGTGGAAAGGGGACGTGCATGTCGGCAATTTATAGAATAAACAATAGAATGTAAGGTCACGTCGTAAAACGAACACCGTTTACCTCCCCTTCGAAGCGTGTACAGAGGTTATTATGGTTGTTCAACATAAATATTAAATAGAAAAAACAATAACCTCCTTCTGTTGGAAGTCGGTTAAAAATATGCTTCCGTCAGGAGTTTCCATTAGCATACTTAATTGACTTAATAAACGTTTAACTATATTAAAACAATGTTTAGATCTGTAAAAGCAGCCGAAAACTGATTACAGTTAGATAATTGAAAACTAATCAATAGCTGTTAGATAAACAAGTTTAATAGACATTTTTAAATTAATTTAAATTATAAATGAGACGAATATTTTTCCCGTTTTGAGTAAAAAATATGTTAACGTGCGTGACATTTAAAGTAATAATAGCACAGACAAAGTTATTTTAAGTGTAAAAGCTGTTTGTCAGCTTCTAGAAAACCGGTGAAATTATGAATTTAAATACATAAATCTTACATAAATATAACAAAACATTACAAACCTTGTTAATTATACAATACTGAATAACAGTCCTTGAACCAACGAGGTAAAAAATAGCACCAAAGTTATTCAAACAACCTCACTCATTCAAATCACACGAGCAACTGATAGGAAATTAGGAATCCATAATGTTATGTATCGAATATTCCATGCATAATAATTATGTTAATTTTATATTCTGAATATTAAATTATTCATTATTAAGCATTCGACGTAATCTACATAATCTGTTTAATCGTGTTAATATAATGCTTCATAACATTAACATTTATAACCGTATAAAAGAACTAACGTAAATTAAGAAAATCAAGTCATTTTAGTTCAAAGAAACCGTGATAACTTCGATGGGATATGCTTCAACCAACTCCTAGTCCACATAGCTAAAAAACATATCTGCGGGTCCTTCGGTATTGCGGATATCCATGGCATCCAAGTAGCTCGTCTGGTCCCGTCATCTAAAAAAAACTAAATAGCAACGGGAATTTTCTCAGAATTTTCAATGAATGTGCGAGAGGTCTGCCACCCGTTTTTAAGTGAATATGTAACCTTACCGAATACCAATCATTAAAGATCCTATTTCATCGGAATTTTAGTTATGGAGTGGTGACAGGATCGCGATATATGGAAATCAATAATCTCTGCCTTACCCCATATGGGTAAGGGGCGTGAGTGTTAGATAGTAATAAAACAATTATTCCTAAACAGAGTTTTTAAGTAAAAAACGAATGTGAAAAGTAAAGTGCATTAATAAAGCATGCAGAAATATATACCGTATAAAATACCTCACATACTAAAACGAAAACAAAAATAAGTTATATTAATCAGAAAGTTAAAACTTTTTAAAAATCAGTTCAAATTACCCCCTAATGGTTACTTGATTTCTAAAATATGACTGTAAGAAGTATCTTTTATTTAAGAAATAAAATTTTCGCTTTAAACCATATTTAAACAAATAAAAAAACATCACTTCTAATTGTAATAAAATGTAACATGAACGTAACTTGAACGTATCTCTACAAAACTAATGTCAAACTCGCACATGCGCAAACTTCACAGCTCACTTTGATCCCGTCAAACTGGTAACACAGAACACCTCTCAAATCAAAATGTAAATACAGATACAGACCTTGGTTCATAGGAATAAGTACTAAAATTCCGTAAACCATGTGTAGTGCAATAAATTCAAAGTTTTCTTTTCACATTACAAAGTACCACTACCAACTTAAAAAATAAACATACTATGTGCATACACTGAGGATTCATTTTTTATAAGTTGATATTTAATTTATGTTTATTATATTTAGGAACTCTATAAATATGTTAGTATATTATTAATGTACAAGTACCAAATGTTTAAAAAATCTTACCAATTGCTTGTAAAATAGGTCAACAAAATAATATTCACTTTATGACATAGAAAGGGAGCACCGTTAGAGTTAGAAGAGTACAACCGATAGCCACATTGCCAATGACGCCCGATATCGCGGAATGTTCTTTGTGTTATGTTGGCAGCCATGTTTTAGTTCACCATCGCGACCGCAACGCAGCGTTGGCGTCGTGCAACACCTTTCATTGTATTGACTATTGACTGATTCCGAACACAGAGAATAATGTATAAATCTAATTTATCGTTTTATTGTCTTAGTTCTTATTAAATTTTATTGTAGTATATATTAGTGTAAGTGTAAGAATGTCCCCATTTACGTAAATGTGAAATAATACAGCCCATTGAGTGTTACGCGGCCATTTTACTTGCAATGCGGCAACGGTGTACGATCCGCCATTGGAAACGACTAGTGTCTTTTTCTGAGGGCAGTATTTGTAATTCGTCGAATTACACGGCATAAAAACAAGGTATACAATGTGTGATAAAAGTGTAGTGCGGACTTTAGTGTAGTGAAACACGGTGGTCGGGTGTTTCGAATAATGTGCGAACGATGGAAAACGAAGTGAAGCAGCGCAATCAAAGAAATAGGCGAAGGGAGCGGGCGCAGCGCATGCAAGCACAGCGAGAGAGCAAAGTCAAGGATGGGGACAGCGGCGAGGACGAGTCTCCGGCGAGAGAGAAGCCGCCTCGTCCTCCGGCCAGGAGAAAGAAGTCGAAGGAGCCGCTCGGGGAAGAAGATATCATTGATGGTTTCGCCATAATGGCATTTCGCACCTATGAAGATCTCGAGGTAATTTATTTACTTTGCACGTATCCTCTGTTTTACATCTTTACACATTTCCTTTGTACGTCTGCATGGGAACTGAATCTGGTATAAGTATATAGCAAAAAATATTTATTATTCTCTCAAATTAAGAGCTCAGTTATTGTTTACATTTACATAATACAACTATTTTTTTACCTATTAGCAATTATATTTATTCAAATATACAATATAACAATAATAAATATTTATCTCTCTTCAATTAATTTGTTTAGAATCATAACGATATCGTAACCAATTGATTAATTTTGCAATATTACATGGTCTCCTTTTTGTGAATTCCATTATAAAAACGGCGCTCTGTAATAGCTTCGGACGTCGTCTCGGAAGTGCAATGACCTATTGAATGAACTCCTAAGTACTTTTATTTACCATGTTTAATGTGTCGATATAAATTCATGTGATAATTCAATGATATAAAGTCATTTTCTAAGTGGATTTGTCGTCGATATGATGTAAATAGTATGGGTATTGTGAGCAGCTGACGTGTGGGGCAACGTCTTACTCTACGAGAAGTGGTGTGGTCTCCCACTAAGTGTAAATTCGGTCTAAGTGAGCTTTCGCTCGTTTGTGTACATTTAGGTTCGTACACAGACGACAATTTGTCTTGTGTGCTGAAGTCATGCACAATAAAACGAGAATTGTGCTCTAACGTTCTAAATTATGGCGACGGGTCTGCAGTTTGTGGCCCATTGGAGTGCGCGCGTATATTATAGGCCCGAACAGGTTTCTTTGCTCCTATTTAATTCACCACATGCGGTGTGCAACATTTATGCAATTTTTGCACACAATGCAAGCAGTTTTCTGTGTAAAACCAGTTTTTTGTAAAAATTACGAAAGCCACACAGCCAGCATATGGTCAACAAACGTAAGTGGAGCTCGGTTTCTTTAGAAATCGGTAATAATACAATATTTAATAATATTACATAGAATACCCTTAATAATGCAGTAAATGTTTGTTGCCACACAAGAAAACAACGGCCACTTATAAATACGTAAGTACTAGTACTGTAATAAATATCCTTTAAATGAATTCAATCGTAATAAATAATACTTACAGATAGCTGCTTATATCAATAGAATTTGTTTTAAAATCAAATGAAATGGAATTTTTAGTTAAAATACCAAAGTAATATAATCTTGTCTCATACTTTCTACTTGGTTGTCCCCTCTGACCCGGCGATCAATGCCTTCTCCGTTTTCTTATTAAAAAAAAAAAAACATTTCGTTAACATACTCAGACGACACAAACAAATTGTGACTAGCAAAAGATTAGACGAAAGTGACATTGAAAAGATTTAAATATTATTAGTCGAAATTATGTATTTTTGTGGAAGTATTCTTGACTTATTGGCGTTGTAAATTTAAATTATTTGAATGAGGATAAGGCGAAATAATAACGCTAAAACTGTAAGTCCAGACTGTGGATTAGAACTAAAATAATCTGATGCTAAACTAGTAAACTACAATTCCCGCCTTTCTAATCGCGTTTTTAAGCCATTCCATAATCTGTCAAGTTAATCTTGTAAAGAGCTTGTCATCTCTCAATTCGGTTTAATCATAGTACCCGTTAATGTATATCTGTCAGCTATAAGATAACGGAGATCGCTTTCATCATACGACTTTGCAAATTCATCTTACAATATTCATGTATAAAGAAAAGGAATGATTGCATAGAATATCGCATTATTAGTTTCCAAGGCCGTCTATAATTTGATACTAGACAACGTTTTGCGTGGGACCTCTATAATGATGAACTGCGTATCCTTTTTGACCTCTTTTGTTGAATGATGTCAGCCTCTATTAAAAATGACACGAGAATCTATCAAGTGCAAACGCTCTATCAATTAAAATATCATCGTTTTATCGTTTCCATTGTTAAATTATCGGCAATTATGTTTTAAAGGTCTGTCAAGTCTTGATTTTAACAAGCAAGGCATTGAAAGGTAATTTAAACCAAAACGTTATTCTTTGTCTATTCTTAGACATCAGTGATAGAGATTAGCTACCTAAGCTTTAATTAAAAAAATAACATAATGTCTAAAAAGGATCTAAAAAAATGATTTACTGAATTACAATTAGGAATCACTAAACTCTAACATAATAGGAATAAGTGTTATTGCAAGTTCAGTACCTACATACACAAGAAATTAGGGATCTTGAGATTTTTTTAGTCAGTAGTGAACCCTGTTATTTAGTTCTGTGTCATTCAATTAGGTATATCGGTTTTAACAGTTGGAATTAACATTCAATTGACTCAACATTTAAAATGTAAATTGTATAACATTAAAAAGGTTTAAAGAGAATTTACGTACGTGTTCGTACTTGAAATTATTTCAATAAAAGGCGTCGAATTAAAAAGTGACGGCAGCGTGACCGTGTCATCGCAGCGGTCGGCGGCCACCGGCCACAAAAACAATGAGTAGGTATGAGGTAAATGAATTTATTTCCCACGCCGCGCTTACCCTGTCCCCGCTTCAATCAAGGACCTTATCGAATTAACCAGTGTCATGATACTTTTAATCCGTTGCTAACCTAACGCACTTTTTATGTTCGAATTCTGACTATAAATGCTTGAGAACATTTCAATTTTAACGAAATATAAATTAAGCCGAAAATTTCGCTTTAAAACAGAACGAGAATACGTAATTGGTTATACATATTGATATGGTATTTAATTTCAGTTATTAGCAAAATAAGTAAACATGATTGAAGCATGACTTGATGAAATTAAATTTATCTGCTTACATAAACTTTAATTTGGTAAAAGCGAGGTCAAAGTTGTCTTTCTTATTCATTGTAAATTCCTCATCTGGTATAATTCTGGGTCATGGGCACAAGAGTATTATTTATCACTTAAATTAAATAAATGTCAGTATCACTTGTTGAAACTAATCATATTGGATTAATGGATAAGGCTTACAATGTAATAAAAGCTAATAGTGCTCTGATAAGTAGAATGAAGACGACACTTTGCAGACTTATAACGTCAGCATTTTAATATCAAAATGTGACATAAGCTACCATATGTATACTTGATTGAGGGGCAACGTGTGCTTAAACAAAATCAATATAAGTTTTATAAGACGAAGCATGAGCGGGAGCGGCGACCGAGTGTCTCGTCTTCTGACACCCCGCGACTCCTCCCCCAGTCCCCGGAGCTCAATGTTAGCACGTCGTCACATAAATACTTACCTGGGAAAAGTTTAAACCGCTGCCTTCTGCTTTTATTACCGCCCATGCTGTTCCTTAAATTGTACAAAGTTGTCGACACTAGTCGAAATAAGTGTAGGAAGTTAGTTGCGATTAAACTTCGCCCATTACGAAACTGTTTGCTGAGCGAAATGTATTTAACATTCCTTTTCTTCTCTATTTAAATGTAGTTACTAGTTTTATAACGGTTGTAAAAGCTTGCGATGAATTCGTGCGAAATAAAATGTTAAAAATGTAATTATGTGACAACTTTGTTGTCGAGCAAAAACTCTGAATAAAAAGAATATAAATGCAGTTTAAGGCCTTTGTGCCAGTAGCAACTCAATTCGAGTGCCTTTTATTTCAACAAAAAAAAATGTTTTAGAAAAGAAGCAAAGCGGTGCAGTTGCCGTGAAAAAAAAAGTTTATTTTTTATCAACTAGCTGAGCATGCAAACAAATGGTGTAAGGAGGGAAGGCGGAAGTCGTAGTGATTGTTGCTTTGTTTTATACCTGTTGTTAAAAACACGCTGCTGGTTATATTTAATTCAGCCGTTACTGCATTTATATTCTAGTACGCTTAGTTTGTGAATATAAATGGGACTGAAATGCTGCAATATTTCACAATGCAATTTCTTCCTTTTACATTTCTACTATTAAAATACACAGAGTAGACTAACTAAAATAAAAGACTGGAGCTATATTTTTATATGAACACAGGTACTTTCTCAAGGTTAGAAGCTAATTACGTGACACTTCATTTTATTACTCACTTAGCTTACATTAAAGGAACGAACTAAAGAAGACGTTCATTGTTTCATTTTAATGCCATTGCATAAAAAAACTGTATCCGTTTTGAATTTAGTTGGCGACACTTTAAATTCTATACAGATACTCCTTGACTTGAGTCTTCGATACAGATATTCGCGTGTCTTTAATGAATTTAAAAGTCGACAATTTTAATTGCCACAACATTTTAATACACTTCGTTCCTGGGAATTTGTCATATTTAATGACCACCCAACTGACTTGAATGTCATAATGCCTATTAAATTATCTATATCTACTGTCGTCAACGGTTATCTATAAAGCAATGTATTAGATTACGAAATAAAATTATAATTGATATAAGATAACGCCGAAATGTCAAGTGACATCTAATTTCGCATACTTTATTCTATACGAGGCACTTAAGGAATAGTAATATGAATAGAATATTAATTAACGTTTTTTTAAATGAAACATTTAGATGTGATATTTAATTGCATTTTAATCGCGTTTTTATGTTTATTTATTCGTAATTAGGTATTTTATAACCACCATCAATATTCATTTCTATATTGGTATACATTTCGGTATAATTATGCGTAAAGACACACAAAATATTATCACTTACAAAAATGATAAATATCGAACTTTATATATTGGTATGTTGCGTGTTAGATACTCGTGAAGCAAATCGGTTGTAAAGTCCATCATTAAATAAATTTATTATTTGCGTGCTGCGGATACTTTGAACTATGCTAAATGAAAGATCCGATTTATTCACGTCTGGTACACACTACTTCGAGCACTTACCACATACTTTAGCAATATTTACGATGCAGAACGATAAATACTCACATTCCTGTTCGCGGCGTAAACTGAACTAGTAATGCAAACAGTAATAACTATAAAAAACAAATACTATTAATATAAACACGATTAGAGTTAAGACTTCTTAATAAGGCGCTCATAGAAGTTCAGCTTGAAATTTGATTACGGTACTCTTACCGATTGTTCAGCGTGGACCGGCTTCATCCCCCTGAGTCCCCCTCCCTTTGCCTCCCTCTTCACGCTCTCGTTCCCGCGCCAGCTGTAATTTCAGTGCATCTGACAGTTATATTCACTCGTGAACCCCCGACTACATCTTTAATGCTCCTTTGCATTGACTTTTGGCAATTTTCTGTTATTCAAATCTTTACATTTTCTGAAAAGAAGCTACTTTCTGATAACATTTATTTTACCGAAGATTTATTCTGAGAAAATTGTAAGAACATTTAAGTTTTACATTATTTGTTGGTAATATCAAGTTTAACATTTATATAATTTCTGTTTATACATACTTCTCAATTTCAACGTAACCTGACACGATCTGGTATAAGAGCTGCAATGCCCTGTATGGTTCTTTAAAATACTTTTTATTTAAAATTTGTCCAAACCCGTGTGAACCTACCATGATATCTTGAAACATCTCTGAATCTTTTCAAATTCTTGCAGCGATAAACGTTCAAAATAGTTCCTCTAAACCTCAACCGGTTTAATATTAACACTAAAATATATTTACATGGAGACATCTTATGATATGAATCTTGGTACGGCATTTAAAGCCGGCGTGTCATCAAGGTTTACATTTGCTTTGCATGCTTGATACGGCTTATCGGTGCGTTGGTTACGTTCAACTCGTGTGACGTTCGATAAGCACATAAGTATTTGCTATTTACTAACAAACCCGGCACACTTTCGCCCCGAGCGGTGTGCGAACAATGTGCCAGCTTTTAAATGTACAGCCGGTCATAGCAGCACGCCGTGTTAAACTAAATAACTTTCCCGCTCGTGCGGTAATTGTTTTATTGTTCCACTTCTAGTTGACTTTGGAATAAATACTTTTTGTTTGAGAGGAAACATTTTATTTTATAAAAGTTGCACTCTTTCGTTGTTCAGATTACGTAAGTAATCGACGTACAAAATTGTTTAATACGTAGCTACTGTATTACAAGTAACAATTTTATAATTTTAAGCCTCTAAGCTCTTATCGGTCATTCAACGTTGTTATGGCAATTTAATAGTAGAATATTAGTTAAAGAAATATAAAAGTCTGTAGCAACATAATTAATGTTTAAACATTGATTAGCGACCGTGAAGTGTACATTAGCACATATAACCGATTATTGCTCGACACAATACAAACATGTGTAACATATTGCACCATTACCGTTCAGCACACGTCAAGCTTGTGCAAATGTTTGCGGTGAAGTTAGAAGCTCTGCCGTGACGCTACATCGGAACTAACTACTTAATTACATTTACTAACTTGTGTATGGAACACTATATCATAAGCATTAAGTACTTACCAAATACATTGTCAGTTTAAGAGCGACTTTAATAGTGTATTGTAGGATGTAGATTATTGTAGATCGTCAAAATACAGAGGTAACTTATATCCGAAAACTAAGTATATTGTATTCAAAATAACTAATCTTAACGACTAGGATTAACCTAAAACTAAGTAACCCGGTCCGAGTAAATGTTTCGAGGGTTATCATGGGTCAACCATGACTTTGAGGTCCGTTAACCTCGCTTAAGATACTATCTTCAATCTCTGTCCCGAGAAAAATAATAGACGTGAGAATAACATTTTTTTCCGTACCAGGTGTATTATAATAGCATTACATAATCTTGAAACCTTAACAATGACTACACAGATGTCAGTCGGTTACGTCGAAATCAATTTTCTCAGAGCAGCCGGCCCCGAAGGCATTTACTTAGTTTAATATAACACAACGGAGCCTTCATTTTACTATCACTACAAATTGAAGCGGGCGGCTTTACGAATAGGTAATGGAGTAGATTTATTCAACAATGACCATGAATTATTTAGTACCTGAATAAGTTTGAATTTATTGCTTTGTAACCTAGTTTACTTTATCCATTGTTTTGTGTAACTAATATAAATAGTATTGGATGATACAGTCATGCAATTGCCGTTATTAAAATGGCGATAATAACAAAATTGTTCAAATTGATCGATAAATTATAAACAGAAATTCAGATTTCATTTTTTATTATTATTGGAGTATCGGATATTATCATAGTAAAATGAGGATAACTTAAGGTTTAATAGTTTAAAATAGTACTAAATGTCCTTTAAGAGTAATAGTTTTTGTATTTTATTATTCGTCTCTTATAAATTTTATAGAAACTATCCACCCGCATATTTGTTTTGTGACTTAACGTTATAATGTTGCGGTCAAGCTTTTATTGAGGTTATATTTATCGCTTCTATTAAATATTGTTAATTAATTAGTTATACTAAAGGAATATTAAACAATATCGAATTACTAAATGTAGATGTTATGGGGAAAGAAAATTGATGTGAACAGTTGAAAGTGATCGCTCATCATATAATAGTAACCGTAATAAAAAATGAAAAGTGATAGTTTACTGTGTACAAATTTAGAAGTTTTTGTATAAGCATGACAGGTGGTCAGCCTTTCAGAAACCAAAGGCAATTTATTAGTTCCAGAAACAGCAAACTTGTTTATTAACGTTTAAGTGACCCGCCTACCGCAACGACTTGTGCGGTTACCGGGAGCTATCGATACGTGGGAGGGCTCCTGTAATTGTTTATTACAGAAAACATAACATAACTTCTTCCGAAGATAGCATTGTGAGGGAACTAGTACTAAGCCTCCTGTATTGAATTACATCGTTAACTCACGTACGTAGTTAATGATCGAAACAATTATTGCCCACCTACATATTAATATCAACGGCTATTAATTATGAAATATTAATTGTTCTATATTGGTTGCCCTTAATTTAAAATTAATTGTTTGACATAATATTTTATATAAATAAAAATAAACACTTATTTTCTATGAATTACGACTTGCTTGGCTAAAATCATTAGGAAAAGCTAAATTGACTATAATTTAAATTTTAATATTCAAATAACTGGGTCATCAACAACTTAATCGCCCAATGCTTCCGGTCGTTCTAAAATATGAGTTTATGGGATAATTGTTCACTTCTAAATAATAAGATAGCAATAATCTAATTCTAACCGTATAAAGTTTAAATGATGTAAACATAAAAAATCGATTAATAACAATTTAGTTTAAGTAATGGAATAAGTGACGACATGAAAATTTGGTTAAATAAAATGTTTGCCTCAAGGGTGAGTACAGTAGGTCAACTGTAGCGCGGAGGTGGCGCCACCCCTGCCCGCCTGCCCGCTGGACGGTGTAATGGCCGGCCGGCACGCGACTGCCGCGACAACCGTTTACAAATATTTCTATTACACCCCCTCAGTTAATTGCTTCCTTATTCCGCTATCGTACACCATCGTAAATCTATTATTAAGGCCGGGTGGGAGTTGAAAATCAGAAAAATAGTCATTTTTGTTTCTATGTTCTAAAGAGCTAGTTCGTTTTTTTCATCTGGAAAAAAATATATGTGGTAGATGAAGATTTCAACTAAAGCATTTATCGAATAGATTTTTATTTAATGGTTTTATTTTAATAAAAAAAAATAAATACAAAGCACCTTTAGAAAAGTTTAAAGTCTAAAATCTCTAAATTTAAAGCGATGACTATGCTTTTTTTTTAATGCATCTTATAGACAATTAAATATACTGTAGGAATTACCGGACACGTTTATTGTAAAACTTATAAATTTACGTTAATCCTTAAAAAAACATTTATTTAATAGAACTTCAGACGTTAACTTTTCTGTACAACAAATACTGATATACGATTCTCAACTTTAAACAAAGTCGATAAGAAACCATTTAGAAATATCAATCGCATCAGTCGCTGGGCGGGGCCCAAACTGAAAGGTTGTCTGTTCCGGCCGCTCTGAGGCAAAAATTTGCGCGTAATTTTTAAAGATTTTTTATAGATTGTATTAAGTTTTTAAGTGGTTCTTGTTGTGATAATGGGTAATAAGAAAAATGAAGCTAAGTTAGAATACACTTTTTACCGAAAAATTAAAAAAAAACAATTGAACGATGGAATGTTCGGGTAAGTGAAAATAAACTACTGTTTTTCTTTTTATTAATTTAAAATAAAGCGACATATCCTCACTTTACTCTTAGATAAAATGTATCTTCATCTATATATTACATTTGACACACTTTTTTATTTTCTTTTAGCACGAAGAAGCGGAAACTCGATGGCAGCTCTGATAAATCAGATTTCTCAACACAGCTAAACTACATAGAGTAATTCTTGGTATTGCTATTATGTATGGTTATGATAATGGTAGATTGTACACAATATTGTTTAGTTCTATATTTATGTATATCGTAGAATATAATATAATAAAATTACACATATTGGGTAACATATTAGTATTTTTTTTTTATAAACAGCGGAAAAAAATCGGAAGAATTGGTACCTGATTTGGACACGTGCCGAAAATAATGAGTAAGTAAATCTTTTAGTGTCTTTTTTTGAAATATATTTTATATACACGTATTATAATAGGCAATTGATAGGTGTAACAGAAATACCTGCACTGCAAATACTGAACATTATTATTTTATAACTTTTATTGATCAATTTAGATATTTTACACAAAATAGTCAACAAGTGCGATTGCATTTTCGTATTGAACAAAAGGTGAAGGCAATAAATGGTGCTTTGTTTACAATTGCCATGTATAATAGGCAATAAGTATGGTTATAATTTCGATTAGTAAAGTGCACCTGCGTCAGTTTTTGGCTTTATCTTTTATTCAAAATATGAATAAGCCGGAGCACTTTTCATTTATAAAAATTGTAAATAATAAGTGCCGTGGGTGTTGTTGGTAAGAAATAAATGCAATCTTTCTATTACGGCCGCTTTGGCCAATTCGATGGCAGCTTTGATAAACCGATTTCTCAACAGATCTCAAATACAAAGAGTAAGTCTTGTTATTGCTGTTATATATGGTTATGATAATAGTAGATTGTACTCAATATGATTTAATTCTATATTTGTGTATATCGTACCATATAACATAATAAAATTATGCATATTGGGTAACATGTTCATATTATTTTTTTTAGAAACAGCGGAAATAAATCTAAAGAATTGGTACCTGATTTGGAAACACGTGCCGAAAATAATGAGTAAGTAGATATTTTAGTGTATTTTTTTGACAGATGTTTTACGTACACGTATTATAATAGGCAATTGATAAGTGTAACAGAAATTCCTGCACTACAAATACTGTTCATTATTATTCTATAACTTTCATTGATCAATTTAGATGTTTTATATAAAAGAGTCAACAAGTGCGGTTGTATTTTCGTATTGAACAAAAGGTGAAGGCAATAAATGGTGTTTTGTTTACGATTGCCATGTAATAATAGGCAATGTGCATCTGCATAATTTTTTGGCTTTATCTTTTGTTCAAAATATAAAAAAATCCGTGGCACTTGCGTATAAAAGTTGTATTCAACAAGTGCCGCGTGTTGTTGGTAAATAATAAGTTAGTGCGTAACATCTTTCGACCACATCTTCACCTAACATCAGGTGGGATCGTAGTCAAGCGCTAATTTAAAAATGGTAAAAAGGCTTTCTATTATAGCCGCCTCTCTGTTTACCTAAAAAATCATAAAAATAAACATAAAATGTTTATTTTTAAGATTTTTTTAAACAGTTTGGTATAGGTGAAATAATGTTTTTTTTATATTTTAGAGAATTCGAGGAAGACTATATCATTGAACAAGAACTACAACAAAGTGAAGTATTTGCTATTGAAGGAAGGAGACGAATAAATATAATGTATATTTTACAAAGTTAAAAAATGTGTCAAATCATAACAATATTATGTGATATGTGTAATATGACCTTTCTTATTGATTCTGATGACCCTAATCAGGCTGATATAAAAACACTAAACTACGTATTTTAATATTTTTGTCTCATACTGTATACACCATTAGCAGTTCCTTTTTCCTTCTCCAATTATTGTAAAATTATAGTTTTACTAGCTGTTGTGCGCGACTTCGTCCGCGTGGTATTAAATAATATGGCCTATGTTACTCGGAGATAATGTAGCTTTCTAATAGTGAAAGAATTGTTGAAATCGGCTCAATAGTTCTTGAGTTATTTCAATACATACAAAAATACAAGGTTTCTCTCTTTATAATATTAGTATAGATTTACATTATTCCGATTATTTATTTCCTGTGTTCGATCATTATTAATTTCTAGAAATATATTATTGATTTTTTTATTATCACGTATTGGTTTTATTCAATCCTTACAAAAAAGAAAAAATCTTCATTATAATAACACCGCCACTGAATTTCAAAGATAAATTAAATATTCGATAACCACTTTGCTCATATATCAAACTATTTTTTTATCTAACCTTCCTGTAAACCAAATTTAATGACAATATGTTCAAAGAAATCGAAGATATCCAAATGATATGTTAAATAAACATACATACAAACAGCAATTGCTCCCGTTATACTCTGAAACCTGTTATTTTCACACAATGCATATATAACGTATGGTAAGTACAACTCATCTTTGAAAAATATAAACTTAACAATAAATTGTATTCTTATACAACAAAAATAATGCTAATCTGAAACAAAACTTACAATATATTTGATTAACATTGTTACATAGATTTACACATACTCGTACATTTGAATAACATTACTCAGTTATCATATTTTCTATAAAGTCTCTGTATTCACAGTCGGCTAAGAAATAAACTAATTTTGAATTAACGCAACGCTGGCGCGCGCGCGCTTTTGTTATTGCCTATTGTGTTGCAAATAATGAACCTCTTCCTAATTGGTTGACTCGCTCCGCCCACAAACGGTGAAAAAAACACGAAACTGATTTTATGTTACGAACCGGCCCTTCCTTAACTCGAGCCTCGGCGCGGGACTCCGTCGCACTTTGACGTTGTTTATTAGCGGTTTGTTTGCTCGTGAATTTATCGCAGTCAAATTGATTCGTTCAGAATTGTTTACATTGTGGCTTTGCACAGTAATGTAAGCAAGAACTCGGTCGAGTTTCGTTTAGCCGTAACAAGAAATACTCTTGTTTGGATAATACTTAATCCCCGTGAGTTCTTCGCTGGATAACTCTTAGTATAATAAATATTTGAAAAGTAAACAAACTTCTGTATTCTAAAAAAGAGGAGTGTATATTATTGTGAATGGCGAATTGTAAGCCGTAACCATTTGTGTACTAATGCTGTTAAAATATTTATGTTATGAGACTTTAAAAACAAAAAAATATGTACCTCAATATGTATGTAAATTTAAACAGAACCATATGTTAACTCTATAGGCTAACTGGTTTTTTGTTTATTTGTTTATACTATAATTTAATGAAGACCTAT
The DNA here is from genome assembly GCA_013186455.1 of Papilio dardanus tibullus. NCBI lineage: Eukaryota > Metazoa > Arthropoda > Insecta > Lepidoptera > Papilionidae > Papilio > Papilio dardanus. Next base: position 151,314 of record QDHC01002350.1, read on the forward strand.
AAATAATGCGACAAAAAAATCACACGCGGCAAGACGAGCTTTGTTTGTTTCGTCATGGTCTTTGGCTCGCCTTGTTGAGTGAATGATAACTGTTAAGATGCCCTTTGCAACATCACAACAATGTAAAACTAGTTAACTATGGTATACGTAATTGATGTTATACACGTGTAAATATTTTTTGCTCTAACTGGTAATAATGCATTACATTATGTATAATTAATGAAATACGTATTTTTGTATCTGACTAATTGTTTGTGTTACAATCTTTTTGTCGTTAATTTTATTCTTACATAATGTTTTTAACATTTATTAGGGCTTAGACTTAGAGAATAGATAGGAGATAGTCTACTTTGTACTTGTACGAATTACCCTGTTACGTATATGTAAAAACCATATTTACTACTCTTGGAAATTCTTACTGCGGTATATACTAATTGGCTTAGTTATTAAGTCTCATTTAATTTATTGAGGCCCTTCGGTTTACATTTAGATAATTTTAATTGTTCGTAATAAATATTTTATGTTGTATTTATTTGTTTATCATAAAACTGTGTAACAATTAACTCGAGTGTAAATACATTACAAGTTCATCCAATCAATTAATGTTGACCGGTTAAGAGAATAGTTGATTGCCCGGGTTATATCTACTAGGATCACATAATCATTCATTACGGTACACTCCGGTATCTAATCCTCTACGCTTACCCGCGCTTGCTCTGATGAGTTAATTAATGAGCCGCCGTGTCGCTAGTAATTAAACGATTCCGACAAATTGAACTCCCACGACATCGTAGCCTGCGGCCGTCGCCGGATTAAAAACAAAATGCAATTTAGTGCTCAGCGCCGACGTTCCGACCCGGATTCACGATTATTAGGAGCAAGGTCGTTACGTGCAAAAATTTACTACCAGTTTTATATGATATGCAATTAAATTTAATATTTAAAGAAATAGAAAGCTACGCATGCTATGCTTTAACTATAATACTGTAAACTATGAACATAATACTTTATTGATATACGTAACAAGTTTACAATTTTCAAATTTTAGCAAAAAAAATAAGTAGCTGTCTTTCTGTACAAATTGAGTTTTGTTACATTCTATTGCATAGTTAGATATGAAAGAATTTGCCGCCCACCTTAAAATGTTCCGCATAAAATTGTGTGAGCGTCAGATTTGCGCACCTAATTTTTCAATCGATGTAAACATTCCATTTGGCTTTGTACCGTGAAAATGTATGTAAAACTTTATCGAGTATACGATAATATCCATAGGTTTCGCCACATATTGTGTGCTACATTATAATATTTACGTTCCTTGGATCTCCGCCAAGAAGTACTTTTTCAGCGATGAATCACGTGTAAGCATGCTGGTGACAAACATAACAGGTTATTTAATCATAGAACATATTATTCAAAAGCGAACCAAATTGTTTTGACATGTTCTTTACTCATGTCCTCACAAACTAAACATCCAATATAAAAGCAGACTAAATTAAGAACACGTCGAATGTAGTTGATGTTTGTTTAACATTTGTTACCATTTAATTACATTGCACAATTTTTTCTAAAGCGTACATTTTCATTGACACAAATTAGCTAATCCAATTACGTAAAATAGTAGGTACGCAACGAGTTGCCGATCAATAATTGAGTTAATTATTATTGGCTTATAATGCTTGTGTTCAAACTTGTCACATTAGTAATTAATTTGTTGTTGGTAAAGCAATTACGGTAAATGAGCGTTGTCGGCGAGCCGTCCGGGTCGCGAGCCGCCTTAACCGATGCTAATTATTGGATACAATCTTATAAACACGGCCTCTATTTACATTCGACTCTCCAAATTGCCCATAGTAATTATTTAACAACAAGTATAACAATAAAACATTCCCATGCTTCTTAATAGCCGTCTAATAACGACGACCTTTAACTAAGTGTACTAAACGTTCAACAACGTAAACGTTTTCATTAAAGCACTCGGAAACTCATCGCGAGAATAATAACGAGTCCGCAGTAGATAAATTTAATTTTACAACGAATAAATCTCTTTAGTACTGTGACGAAAACAAAATTCTCTCGAGATCTTTATTTGGCTTCCACAAAAGATTTTATACAATTCATTTCAGTCTCATAAAAAAAGTTATCACGAGTTCACAGAAATCGCGGCGAGCTATTTTTCTTTGGGCGGTTGTTCTCCCCGTGGGAAAGCCATTTTAAGGCCAAATGAATGCCTGCGACCATCACTTTTTTGGATGATAAGTTCTTTATATGGTTGTTGCTAAAATATTATTTTAATATAAACAATCTTTAATAAACAATTTATTACTAAATGGAAAAATGAGAATTACTAATGTCATGTTCTATTTGAATTTATATAAAACATTTTTAATCGATATGTATTAAACACATTAGTGTAAGATTTTATGCGCTCTAATTATTTTATCGTTAAATATACGAAAGCAAACCGTTTTTTATATTTCGTTTTGACTATAAATTTAAATTTAGCATTTTATTATGACTATAAAATTACTTATGCACTCTAAAATATTCCATGACGTCTTACAAAAATTTATCTCTTTTGTTACTGGAATAATTAAATGAAATAATTATATTAAGCAAGTACACAAACGGCTAAGAGTATCTTTTCATTAACAAACAAAGACGTTCCTAACCGCACAGTTTTAAGAGCTTTAACTCAATGATTTAATGCTTACTTAAATTGCTGTTATCTATAGAAGTACTACAAACAAGACTAACTGGTAATGGTTTTGTATTGTGTTATACAAGTTTCCATTGAACCCTGAACGGATGAACGCTAGTGGCATTTAGGTAAAGTGCTTCCGTATTGCGAAGTGTAAGTTGTCGATACCGGTTGTTGTCTTTGGATAATTGTTAGTTCGACTCTGATACTTAGGGTTAGGGCTGTCTGTAACATTTGTTGATATTTCAATACCTACTTCCCTACAAATAGTTAGCAATTTTATGCGTAAACAGTATAAAATCGCTAACTATTTGAATTAGATGTAATTGACTATTCTCTCGGTGTTTTATCGTCTGTTTGTATTAGAACATTAAATATCAACATTTCGAAGCTCATTATTACGTTAGGGTGAATCCAACTGTTTACATAGCAGTAGTCGTGTTTAATGCCAACGTTAAAAGCATTAAGTTGTAGTAGAGCTCGGCTGCGGCTTAAAGGCTCAATAAAAGCGACAAGTGTTTGCGTGAGTTCTTTCTGCACTCCTATACATCATCCCTCGTTAACATTGCAAATGGAGTATACAGAGATTGCTCGTGTATTTTGCCTTTGATATAGTGTAGTAACGTTTTAAAGAAAATTTATATTTGTAATGATATTCTTATGCAACCACAAAAGTAATTTAATGTATTTATCCAAATTCAAGGTTTGATACAAAGCTGTAAAAAATCTAACTTTTATTTTCACAATGTTAATTATTTAAACTGTCGCCTGTTATTTAAACGATTTAATATAATAATATTTAAAAGCTAAGAACATTTGGCATTTATATTCGATTACGAGATTAAACATCTCGCAACCAAGTCTAACATAATATGTCTGACATCAATAAATTCAGCAGGAAACCTCGTAGTTTTACAGCTTTACGAAATGACTGTCTCACGAGGAATGCGCCCACGATAATCTCACGCGTCAATTTAGACCTTGTGAATTATTTGAAATCGTGATTTGCCGTCTATTTTCTTATAAGATTTTTTTGTAAATTTTAATATATTCTCATTTATTACTCCCTGCTGCAGTCGTTATTTTACTTCACCAATAAAACTATGAATTGTAGCTTATATTAGTCTGTCTTCAAGTATAATGTACTTCGTCTGGCATAATCCATTAGATACGTATTTTATTCGTGAAACACATCGTGAAAAATATATCTGCTTGATGAAGTATTTATTTGTTTACTACTAAATTTTTTTATGAAAATGAATGGCCAAGCTATACCCAAATTAACAAGAAAAGAGATTAACTTTTGTTTCAAGATTAAAATGTAACATGTTACATGTTATTTTTCGCCCGTATTCATGTTTGTCTGGTCTATTGTGGCCCTAAACAATTAGAGACAACAATGACATGTAACGGTATTGGTTATAAATGCAATTTGTTTGTTGTCAGGCTGCTGTAAAATGCGCTTCTTCACCTCGTACCAACGCGCTGTCGACCAAGCCGCGACTACCGCTCGCTGCGTTGGCCGGCGACGCGCCCCGGAACCACCCACCTAACAGTGTCAACTCACACGTAAGTATACACAGAATATCATCATTACCTCTATTGCATGAAAACCAAAGTTAGAACATTTTGTCCTCTCATAAAGTTACCCGATTTCCAATCAACATTTTTTTCTCCATGATCTGATTGTAAAGTGAGGTAATCATTATTAACTGAACAATTTATCTGCTGATATGAATAACAATCTATGCTTATAAAATGAAAGAGACCAGTTTGTTATTTTACGTTCGACATTAAAAATGTAATACTCATATAACGTGACTAAGGCGTCCTTGTTTTAAACTCTAATAGCATGTTCGAATGTAACTTTTAAATGAATGTTTAAACAACACTATGCTGTTGTAATTGTTATTGTTAACGCTATAATTCAATCGATAATATCGAATAATGTATTACTGTGTGCTTTCTCACCGACCGTGCTCAGCGTAACGTTAATGCATCGGGTGATCTCACGCGTCTAAATGCAGCCAGTCTAAATCTGTATGCCATCGGCGTGCCTCTTCCGGGCCTTGCTTTCTCGCCAAACGCATAATATGTACGCAAACTGCCACTCGACTTGTCAACGCGGTCTCCGAGGCCGATGGAGAACCGACTACACGCAAAGTGCTATGTGTAGTTGCATGTTAGTACCTACTTGTGCTTGTGTGCGTGTTTACTAAACTCGTTAACAGTTTACTAAAGCATAAAGTGTAACCGAACACCGAGTTTACAAGCCAACCCTTTAGATTCATTTCTACCATTTGTGTATAAAAAACACTTAAGTCATGGTATAAATACCTTTACAAAAGCACGTAACTTTTGTTCGTTTAAACAATTCAAATGCTCTTAAAATTATGATAGGCTCTTAGAAAAAGAAATGAAAACATATCAGTAATCTATATAATTCCTGAAGCTTTTAATATCCTCATAAGGTATTATATTTTTAGTCTGATCGGGATTGTATCTAAAATAACAAATTAATTTAAAAGTTAATTTTTGCGCCGCTAGTAAAAGTATTTTCTATGCATGTTATTTATTTGCATTTAATGTTGGAAAAATTGTCCGTGGTTTTAATGTGGTCTTTATAAATGTTAACGGCGTAAATAAAGCTAGAGCTGTAATGAAAAACTTTTGAAACAACGCTTTCATTGGCTGCGCGGATGCACCGGATTGTTGTGTCGAGTTGTTGTTTTTTGTTGAACGGGTGTCGGTAGTAGCAAGACGGACGTTTGTGAATCACAATGCGCCTGAATATTGCAGTGGATAAAGCTCGGATGGGATGGGGCGGATTGTGGACGGTCGGAAGCGTGCAGTCGACACGATATTAAAATAAAATGCCGGCGAGCCCGACGCTCGCGGCCGGTATTACCTACCTATCTTCTGCTCTCACATTTTATCCGCTACCTTTATAAATTGGCCGATTATCGACGACCCAGTTCAAAGCAAATATTTGATTTTATGTCTTCCCTGTGGTTTATATGAGGAAAAGTTTATACGATATGTTTTAATATGAGGTACCTATTTCTTTTATGAAATGTTTACTTTATGGGAATTTTATTTACATTATACACAAAAGGCTTTCGATACACAATGTTATCACAGCGTTATTTGTATTGGATAAAGTCTGGAAATTCGATATCTTTACCGTGAATAATCCTTTTACAATAAAGGCACATCAGCTAAAGAGAGTCGCGTTTTTCCCTATTTGCAAAGAGTAGTAAGCGGAATGAGAGCAGTTTACCCGCATTTCGTCGGTTCGCCGCCAGCCAAGATATGTCGCAATCCCATCCAATTTGCCTCCCGCCGCTTGTGCTTTTGCTCGAATAAAGCAGAAAATCTTGCTCCGTGGAGAAAAGAATAATTTATATCGACTCGAGTACGAGCCAGTTAAATTTTGTATGGGAGAAGTTTTACGATACCGATTCTCAACAAGAATACATTTATTTAGACACGGAACGAGGGTTTACTTCACCTACTTGTATTCTAATGTACTCTATTTGCTTATAATTTATTTTATCTTATCGTCGTATTTAAACTTTTATACTTTAAATATTCGTTTGAGTATAAAAGTTTTCACTTGTTACTGAAGTTAATCAAAATTTTATATACCGAGAGTTTATAAATTCTAAAGCTTGCTCTCCCAACTTGTTAGCTAAACTTTGGCAAACTTAACCAATACGTATTTCCTAAATGATTTTTAAGTAACCTTTCGTAGATGATTTCTATAGAAACAAAGATGATTTCGTCTCATTTTAGAAGAATATTGTCTGTGTTAAAGCAAAGTAATTTTTAAGAAAGTATGTTGTGGGATAGGGTGAGAGCGAGGCAGGGAGATGAGCGCGGGCGGAGGGGCCGCCGCAGCGGTGTCGACTAATAGCTCTTCGCAGATTCAATTTGCCGTCGAATAGAACACAGCCTCCCGGCGGGCTGTCGCGATCATTAAGTTTCGCTCCCCATTTCCGACCGCCGGCTACTGAAATTCACTTGGAACATCCCACTAGCATTTTCGTTTAGCTACTTTCAAGTTACTGTAATAATATCTGCTTACTGTAATGTAGAACCTTTAAATCCTGACCTACCTGACATACCTGTTTCTTTGTCATATGAAGAGTTAAGAAACTCCATTCTTATTTCAACGAGTCATAACATGAACTAAAACAATGATGGGATAACGAATCTATGGAAATATATACCCAAGCTACAGATTATAGACGCGGTGCATTGCATTGCTATTACTATTCTTAAAATGATCTTAATTCCTTAACAAAATCCTGAATAGCATAAATCCTTGAGTATCCCTAGGGTAGCAATAGCAATCAATCGGTATGTTCACATCGGTCGGTAACTACACGGGGCGCAATTGCATTTGTACGTCCTCATGAAATTGGTTGCGGTGAAGTGAACACGACTTGATTGCTTTCGACAGCGGTGTCCTTATTGTGTTGTCACTGGGAGCTGGCGAGCCGCCATCGCCCGACCGCCCGACCGCCCGACTGCCGAATGTTTTTATTCCCCGCTCCCTGATATTGCCGTTTGCTTACGTCTACTTCGATTTTCCTTATCTGCCTGCCGGCGAAATATACCGCCGTCTGTTTTATGTCGCCCTTTCGACATCACTTTGTTTGTATAACATTATTTGACGTAGGTAATTGAATAACATTAAAATATTTTATACCGTATACAAATTAAATAAATATATTAGTTTTATCACCTAAGATTTTTTGTGACATTATTTGGTTTTTGTCTGTACTGTTAAGTATTAAATATTAAATTTTGGTAAATTAGCATTATCTTACCTTGAAATCATTTACTTTTATCACTTGGTTACATCAGAGCCATTAAAAGTTAACAAGACAAAATTTGTTTTTGGTTGACACCTATCAAATTGTCAAATAGTAAGTGATTACTATCGTTTTTATCGCAGTCCCTATCATACGCTTAAATGTGTAGTGTTAACACTAAACACGAGAGATATTTACGATAAAACCGCAAACGATAGCGTCAAATAATTACGCGACACATCGGGTATACGGATTCAATCCCAGTTCCATTAGCCGATGTAATATTAATCCAGTCTGTCGCGGCTTTCCATTTAGCGAAGGCGCGGAATGCTGGCGCGGATACTGATTGATCTGGTTACTCTCCGAGATCGTCGCTTCGATGCAATGTTTAAGTTATTTTAAGCGAACCAATCTGCGTACGTCTCTACCTCTTATATTATTCATGGACTGTCTCCAAACGATGGTATTTTTCGGTAGAATTTTTTATCGTATGTAATACATCAGTCACTCAATAAAAACTGTTGAGGTAAAACATATAAACCAGTAAAATTAACAGCCGCCATCTGTATTCACTTTTATCATCTTATTTGGATCAATGTCAAGACGATACTTCATCATAGATAAGTTGAAAAAAGTTATGGTATGCGGCGTCCGGGATTTAATCCGAAGCACTCGGCGGCTGTTGTGACATAACGACTCAAATAATATTTATATTTCCTACTAGCTGACGTCTGCCACTTTATTATTTATTTCCTTCTCGTTCTTTTCCAACTTGATACAATCATTGTTTGTTAATTTGTCACAGTTTTTTGCTGTTTAACTAATCCTTTAAAATTTGATCTTAGTTTCAACGGCAATGTTACGATAGTTTGTAAACTATACAGACGATGCAAACAATTAGGCCTGCTAGTATCGCCGTCTAGTCCCAACAAGAGTTACGTGCCGTGACATAAATAAATTATGCAACCGCACTTACGCGAGTGCAGTCGCCGCGCAGTCACAAGTGCGCCGGCGCACGCCACTGCGCTCGCCGCAGCATTAAACTGATCGATAACAGCCGTTGTGCATTTATAGCAAATTTCATTTACATGGCAACTCTCATTTAATATAATTTGTAAGAAATCAATATTGGTATTACACCTAGATTTAAAAAATAAATTCTTAGTAAAAACTAGTATCAATAAGTTAACATGTCCTTTACATTCAACTTCACGCCTCCTTGTTTATTTAATTAGTATAGAATGTACGCTTACGGTTGTAATTTAATATTGTTTATTATGACATAACTTGGTTTATCTGATGTTGGAATATCGCTTTTTATTACTACGGCAAGTGGCTCTCATCATAAGTTGACTGTATTTTTTTACGAACAAAACAAACGTGGGGATCTGTTAAGAATAAGTACTTATGTTTTTGGAGTGTTTGTTTGTTGGCTCAGCTATTGGATTGAGATATTGAATGTGTCGTATTATTTATAGGTATTTCTACTTTGTAAAGAGTTAATCATTGTCTTTAAAAGGTCAACGAGTTATATGATTGGGCAATTTATTACACCTCTTTGTCAAGAAGTTTGCTAAGTTATTATAAATATTTCAGAATGAATAAGTAATCCAAACAACATAAAAATGATTCTCATATTTTTTTAATAAAATTAGACAACATATAGACACTCGTGTATCATTACGTTTATCGTGACTTGTAAATCTTTCATTTCAAACTCCGTAATCTCTTGAAGATTATTTATCTCGAGGGCACTTTATACCGAATGAAATGTCGCAAATTTTCTTAAGTCTTTTATTTTTTTATTGCTAATGTTATCTATGCTGTTCAATAACATCATTTATTACTGTCACGCCGTTATTGCTCAGGATTTTATCTATGACAAGATCGCACGTTAAAAACATTTTATTCATATTGTTTGTACATTTAGACATCACTGTAATCCAACTTGGCAATACAAAATTGCTGTAATTTATTTTGTTTGTCAAGACAATAAAGTAAATATTGCTTCAGTTTATTATCGTAATATTACCAAGCTGAATATATTTACCGAATAACATTTTGATTGTTTGTTTAAAGATTGTAAGATATTCATGTTTTTTTTTTCAAGAAAAATGAGCATGCAATTTACATGATATTAAGTCATCAGTGTTGTTTGAAAATTACAGGCCTCTTGTTTGAACCATCGATGTGGAAAAGTGGAGGTGTGGTCGAAAACCATGTTGTTATTTTTCCACTTACCGATCGGACAACAGCAGTTTTCTGCAGGCAAGACACGCTCTGTAACCGATGTTTATAAATAGGTTTATGGAAATGTTTTAAAGTTTATACTTCATTTATTTCAAAGGTTTTAGTCCTTGGTTTGATAACAGTAGACTTAAACCTGCGCTACGGAAGCAAGGCTAAGTACGTAAGTCTGAATATTTTCAGATACGAATACCGAAGACAGTACATATTCACGATAATTGAATGATTTATCGCGTTGGTCACGTTCCGCCGCCATATGGAGTTCTCATGAATAAGTAATGTTCTGGCGCGGTCGTTGTTTCAATTAGCGGTTGTGTCGTCGGTCGGCCGCCCCCGCTGGCCCGCCGCCGCCCCCCGGACCCGCCCGCCGGCCAAACTACACGTCACGACAGATCTGATTTAATAGTCGTCCTTTAGTCGGTCAACATTAATTACTATAGAAATCATTTCTACGCTGACGCGAACACTGTCGTGGTCTTTGTTTATTGTTGTAGTTAACTAAGCGAACATTTTAAAATGTGCTGTAGATCTACTCGTACTTAAAAAACAATACAGGTGTTTTGAGTTCAAATGCCGCAGTGAGAAAAGCAGAGTTGAATGAAGTTAACTCTGGAATGTCTACGAACGTCCTAACATCTATGTTGCAATTTATCGTAACACTTCACTTAAGGTTTAAAGCTCCCGTTTAAATTGCGGGAGCCCTCGAGCTAAGTTACTCTTAAAGTTCATGCTAAGCGCACTTAGCGCTCGACCGCCTCGAAACCCGGTGGGACTACGGATGCCTCTTCAGACAAACAACTATCAAGTTATAAAAAACCTTCTCTTTATATAAGGTAACATTGCAACTTCCTTATTGGTGAATTTATCGCTTCGTTTATCGATGTTTTAGTCTTGTTGCAGTTCGATTCTCAAAAACAGTATCTTGTATATAATAAACTTTTACGACCTCTCCAAACAATAAAACGTCTTTCGAAGCACGACATTTCGTTACATTGTGTCGACTATTGAAACTTATTACCATAACACAACATGAACAGTTGTAGGTGAGTAGGTGTCTCGAAAGCTCATTAACGGCTCTGTTCACTCGGTGCGGGAGTGTCCACCGTAATTAAAGCGCATTCGTAATGAGCTATAGCAATTATGCGGTAACATCCGGCGTAACCGGGAGCAACACGCGTCCCGGATTAAGGGATCCTGTTGGCCTGTGCGGTGTCGGATTAAATTGATACGCCGCGACTCAACTCGACTCGTTTATCTATGTAAAGGGTCGGGAAGCGATCCCTTTTATTAGGAGCGGGGACGTAATCGTGCGCGTATAGCTTATTGTTGCCTGTTATGTGGGAATAAGGACGCGTTCAACTTTTATTAGCTACGTCTCTCTCGGTGACTACTTAAGACGTCGTTATCAAAGTTATATTTTCACGTTTCCGCGGCGGCGCTCTTGATCACCCTTTCGATTTGTTTTTGATTGAATAATAAAGGGGAATTTTCTATATTTGAATTTTAATATAGCTATAAACACTGCCTCAATAAAATGTTAATGTAAATGATTCTTTTATTGGACATAGTTTAGATAAAAAAGTACTGATGTGTACCATCGTTCACCGTTGTGTTTACTAGGCATTTAAATTGTAAGAATTAGTAGCGGTAGCTTTTAACAAGAGTTTAATTTAGAGTTTATCTTTACCTGGTGAGATTCATTATACATTATTCTAATTGTAATCCGTGTAATAAGATGGACTACATAACATAAATAGAAATACAAGACAAGTATCATGGCTACAAATACAAAAAAAAAACTGAGTCAAGATTTCAATTCTACTAAACAAGGTATTGGGTTGTTCGGAAAGTCATTTCGTTTTTTTGATGGAAATTATAGACAATTCTGCCTATACTGACAATAGTGCTGGGTCTGGGTATGTCATTGTATCCCATTCAAGCTGTAGAAGCTATCGGCGAGTGACAAAACTTTATTTTGTATTTATCAGCTTCAACCAGCCTTCAAAACTTGAAAACTCTTCGACGTAAAAATTGCCGGATGGAAATTTAGCGAACCAGTTCTGGCACTAGTGTACTGTCAACACACCTTCTCCATTCACATCGGTCTATTTCTTTCTGACTTCAACAGCATTTTTATCCTTTCTGTAGCAAAACATAAAATAAGTCGAAAATTTTGCTTTTCGCTCTCCATATTTAAAAGGGCACCAACAAAAAACTATAACGTAGAATTAATTGAAACTTGTCACTAACTAGCCTTGTTATATGAGCTTTCAAAGCATATAATAATTAAACGGCTTAAGTGAGAATTTGGGTGCAAAAAATTCAATTAAATCCTCTATCGGGAAAAAACGAAATGACTTTCCGAACAACCTAATATAATTTAATACTGTATTATATATTTATTTAATACAATGCTAGAGTATCTAGAATACGAGTAGATTGACAACAATGTTACACAGAAACGTGTCAATAACGGTTCATCGCTTACGAAAAATATTACGACACGTAAATCAAAACATATTTGATGGTCCGTAATAAAATTGTGAAAGTTCATTGAGCGAGCGCGGCCGGAGAGTTATCCATTTACAGAGAGTTACTGGTCGTTTTATTTTCTTTTATCCGTCCCGTCGAGCGCCCTCCCCCGGACTCGAGCGCGCTCCGAACCCCGCCGTAAAATACACGCGAAATGTGATAAATGGAAAACTCTTTTTATTGTTGGGACCCGGCCACGCAACGTTACGGGTAGGCAGTCTCCCTGTCCGCCTTATCAAGTTTTCTTATATCCTAGTTACCGCTCAATTTTGCGAGTCTACATAAAAAGCTTTCCTTTTACCCTCATCTAATAGAATTTTACCCTCTTACCGTGTAAGAGTATCGCTACACGTCTTTGCTTCGAGTGTATCGACGTACGGAGATAAATGTTTTATACAATCTTTTTTAAAAAGGACAACTTCAAAGGGTCCTACTTACGTATCTTATAGGTTTTAACGTTTCTTGTTCACTTATAAGTTATCATTATCATTTTTTAACAAATTGTAAAACACAATCATATAATTATGAATGTATTAAAGTATACTTTCAAAAGCAAGTTTTCGCTATTTTAACCACAGATTTTGTTCAGAAGAGTTGCACGAATTTAAATGTTTGCTCTTAAATATTTGAATAGTTGGTATAATGCTTTGTTTGTTCTTTAATACACAACTCGGTCTGCATTAAGATGAAAACGTTCCCAGTCTCTCTCGGATACAAAGCGATACGACGGAATAAATTCATCCATTTAGATCCGCTTAGTAATGTTTACGTGATGCGAGTACAAATTCAACGAACAGCTAAAACAAATTTACTGTCTTATTATACCGTTATTTGCATTGCTACTCGTACACCTCATTATCCTTTATTTTATATAAGCTTTCATAACTTTATTTTAATCAGAGTAGTGGAGATAATAATCGTTATTAGCATTAAATTACATACTGAGTTTATTAGGAAAATCGTGAAAAGCCCTCGTCAATTTTATTCTGATTAGAGCACTCCATTCTAGTATGAAAATTTGTATAAAATAGTTTAAAATATTCTGCCATGAATTAAGCATGTTTTTGATTTATACTGTAGTCTTTCATTCTCCACTATAATACGATGTCTGTTGTTTATATCAGTTAAAGAATGTGAATATAAAATTATGTAAACTAAAATATTCATGTCTAAATCACCCGCAGACGCATCATCTGTTTTCTGTTGGCAAATAAAATTTGATGGACAGACCAGATAATTTTTTTTTTGTGTTTGTTCCCTAAGACGCTCGTGGCCCTGATTTTTTTACCAAATACTAAATGAACATGTGTATTTTATAACAGTCCCTTTCACGTTCATTCGAAAGTGAATAGGCATATCGCCTAAACTTTGCCGTAAGACGTTCAGAGACAAAGATTTTATTTAAATAATTGTTGTGCAGGGTATAACGCTGCTTCAAGACGCTGGCACGTCGGATGACAGTGGAAGGGCATCTGAACGGCTCACGGGCAGTTCGTTGGCGCCACGCGACCCCGATTCCTCGCGCGACCGTCTTAGTGACGTACGTATACACTCCAATCCGCAAAAAACTTTCATAAGTATATCAATAACTTTGTAACCTGTCAGCTTAGCATTATCGGGATTCAATACCATCCTAGACTTTCACTATTACAATAAGATTTATAAAATTTAAATCTCAATGTCGAACAGACTTGAATTTGCTTTCGTCTAAATTTCCGATCTTCTTTATCGACTTCATGCATGTCAATGATAATACCATTTGATTCAATGTTGTGACTGTCTCTAAATGTTAGATATGTGTTCACTATTCTGTTCATGTTTTACCAAATTGTTTGCTGCCTTTTACTTGCCTCTCTCAGTGTATTCATTTTAAATTAATAAAACTATGAGATTTATGAAGAATATGTCAGATTTAGATAAAATTTTACCATAAATACCCAGGGTGAGGCATGTAGAATTACCTAGTACCTCAATTGGTCCAATCCACTCATATGTAAGGCCTTCTCTCTCCTGCCTACAGGCCAGTAGCCGCTGTAGTTCCGGAAAAGGCTATATCGTGAGTATCCTCATTAATGTCCTATAGCGTACACGCTCCTCTGGCATGTCTCACACGTCCATCGGCTTCGCTTCTTTATACACACTTTTATTACGTTTACGCGGAAAGCATGGATAATGTTTGGCGTGGTTTTCTTTTTCTACTAATTCTCAACTCTTGCTTATCTTTCAAATCTTGTAATCCTAAGTACTATTACACCGACGTGACTGCAATACAAAATTTAGTTCTCATAGCATCATCAAAAGCGGTTTCCATATGAACAACCAGGGACCCGTCGGTTCGGGCACGTAACCTATTCCACGCTTCAATAAAACCAATAATGTATCATTTAGTTGCTATTCCTAGTCGCCAAGCGAGCCGCGAACGCTATTAGGAGTTATTTAAAGGTGAAAGCTATAATTTTCGATTACCTTGTGCAAATTTAGTCCGATCACGCAACACACGGTCCCCGTTCGATATTCGGCGCGTATCGCAGGTAAATCAGGAGATTTGTCGAGGCGGTGCCGCCCCGTACTACATAACATTACGCGCGCCCGCCCTGAATACTTCATGTACTGTATTTATTTGAAATTGTAATATCTCAGCCCGATCCCTTGTTTCCCTCGACGCGAATTCGGCTCGTAAATGTCGTATGGATTATTTTGCCTCGACACGATGATAGACTTTCTTTTCAAACAATTTATATATTGATTGATATTTTTCCGTTTTGCTGGTTATGGTTATACAATATTTAAGAAACTAATTCGAACTTTTATTTATTTATGTTATGTACAATATTTTTATAGCGGTTGGATAATATAATACCTAAAGACTTAACGTAATTATTCAAGATGGTGGTTATAAATATGTAATAATTTTGCTTGATATAATATTTTATGCATGCAGCAGAAGTTGTGGTATTTGATGAAAGTTTTCATTGTTATTAATGCATAAACGTCTCTCTTTTGCAGTGTGATAGTGAAGGCGACGACGACAAGGCAAGTACAATAAATATTATTTCGCAGCCGGCGCTGCCGACTGAATTTCCAGCTATATTTACGTAGCGCGTAAATTAATTAAAGCGGTCCTCTCGGCTCCTTGTGAGCGAAAAGTTGAAACCGGGCGTAGGGAATAAATGTCCGTGTAATGTAAGTGGTGAAGTTGTTCGCTCCCCGGGTTATTACCCCGCACGCTCGCGCCCGGATTATTCTATTCCACGGAGAAAACTCTGCACTTGTTTACATATTAATTACCGTCTACTTAGTTTAATGTCCCCGGCAATTTCTGCCGAACTAAGACTTCAAAGGTAAATCTACAACGAGAGTCGGTTTTAATTCAGGATTTATTAACTTTGAGTTTGTAGACTATCTTAATATTCGAAGTTATCATGTTAACAATTAAATGTTTAAAATCTTGTTAATTAGTAAAGAGAAAGATTAGATTAGAGAGATTAAAGTGAATGAGAAATATTAACGATTACCTAATATACTTTTTAGGGAATGTGCCAATCAACGAAAATGTTAAAGTTATAGAACTGAAACTAATTTCCACTTATGTAATTTCCACTTAAACGTTAGCAGCGAATGAATAGTGAAAAAGTGTAATATGACGCTGCTTTATTTGCAAACGGGTCAGTCTGCAGGCTCTAGTCAGAGGGGTTGGCGAGTTTCTCTTTGTGCGGACCGTACTCACTGTAGGGGCTTAACTAACTCGTCAACAGGTTGTAAAATGCGAGTGAAAAGCTCGAGTCGTGAACGTGGAGCGCTCTCCGACGCGTGTCGACGACGCAAAGGGCCCTGATTACGCGCCGCCGCACCGCTTCCTAATTGCAAGATTGGCGCAGTCGCCAAGTGCCCGTAATTAAACATTACATTAACTCTTTTGGTGCCGACGCTACGCCACGCTCGCCTCCCAAGCGCGACATTCAATGTGTGCGTTCTAATTCTGTTACTCGTACCAGTGTATACATAAGTGGAAGGCAAATTACATGCTGTAATTTTCACGCCTGCTCTCAAGATATACCTACCTACGAATTTATTTGCCATAAAAAATGTAGTTAATATAAACACGAAATAACAATATCGTCTTAAGACCCGTTGCAAGCTTAACTGCGCTAAATTCAATATAAACAAAAGTCAAATAAATATTGGTATAGTTGTTCAAATCAATTATTAGCTAACAAACATAGCCTTTACCAACTCTATTAAGATGTCAATGTTTAAAATGAATAAATTAAGACAAAATATGCTAGGTATTACTTTACAACATGAGAAGTTGCAGGTATTAGCTAGTTTAAAATAAATGTCGAAAGCAAACGATTCTGGCAAGTTGTTTTCTTCGAACTTCTGATATTGAAAACTTTAAGAGCACGTTATGTACCGTAACTACAGGCACAGAATAACGTCGTGAGCGCATTGTTTGTACATCTTCCAAACTTCGGCCAACTAAGTTAAGGATTGTTATCTTGTTACAGATATTTATAAATGTTAACTTACAGTTACCGTATAGAAACTTTATGCATATTATTATTATATTATTATTTAAATTATAATGTTATAATTTTATCGAAATATAAATCCTCTAGAAACAAAATTAAAAACATTCAGTGAACATTTTTGTATTCCAAACTGTATTTCATTGAATATAATATAAACATGTTTCCAATGAAATATTGCTTGTAAAAATGTATCTCGATTTATTTCAACATGAGAAATATTCCCAGTTGTTCAATCTAAAATATTTATTTCAGATTCGAAACAAATATTATTTTTAAACGTTTTGTTACCTATTTTTATAATACGAATAGCAATCAAAGCAAGTAATCATAATAAGTAGGGAATGCGTAAATGATAAAATACTACTGTAATCTAGACGTGATTTTTAAATACCCCAACAATTAGCATCCGCTCCAGTCATTTAGTTTCACCTAATCGTATTACAAAGTAAAGTGCGCGCATTGCAAGCACTTGTTAAATACAGTTTGAATTAAGTGGCACGGCAACACCGGCTAATGGATATTTGAGGAGGAAATCAGTTTGAGCCGCGCCGTGTTGATTAATTAAATCATCCCGGGAGACTTCGCCGCCGGCGCTATCCGACTTCTACATAACTAACTAAATTGTGCGAGTGGGACAGGTACACTCTCGCCTGTTACTGACCGATGTACAAATTGGATGTCTAATTTAAATTTAAAGACATATTTTATTGCTATTAAGATTTATAATTTATATCAAGGTGAAAAACAATTGTACTAACTGCTCTTAATTGGAAATGATAGGTTTTTACAGTACCTGTTAGTACTTTTTGTTATTTATTTATTTCTTAACTAAAAATAAATTGACATTGTTACATTTTTACTCCCCTATTTAATACTCACCCCAATGTAAGACTTTTTTGTGTAATTATTTTCCAATAAACGGATTACATTCACCGACAGTTCCAATTATTCGTAAAGTCTAACAGAGCAATACAAAAGAGCTTCCTAGTAACTTTAAAGTATCGTAGAATGTTTGCCGATCGCCGTGCAAGTTATGAATATCGTTTGCTAGAATCTCTGCGGAGTAGGTAAAGCCAGCTAACTCTGTTATTAGCTTAGCAATAACGTCGGCTGTGACCACCCCTGCTCGACCGCAGCCCACCGGCACCCGTATACGTAACTTGTGGCTGCTTTTTTTTGTATCCTGCCAGTACTTGGAACTTTTTTATGTTTTTTTCAATCGATATTGACCCGCTTCGTTGCTCTTCGTGTTTATTGCGCTAATACAGTTTTTACCTTTTTGTTTTATATGCATTATTTGGAATTTTAAGTTAAATATAATTGTTTTGCTATATTGACACTACCATCTCTAAAATATAAATTTTGCACTGGGGTATAAATTACTAGTAGTCTACATAATCATTTAAAAATATTTTAAGAATACTAACGTTACACAGTATAGGTTTATTTCGCTTGATACTTATATTTTTCAGATATTTCCTACACAAAATATAAAACATGCAGTTTCTACAAAATAAGCACAAAGCTCATCATCATTCATCAGCTTGTATATCACTTCTAGTCGATTAGAGTTTGGGCGAAGTTACGCTGTCTGCCTTTTCCGAGCGTGTCAAAGAAAATTGGGGAACATTAATATTGTAAAATCAAATATATTTTTGGTACCGTTCATGTATGTTAGTTATTTTTATTAAATTATTCGTTACATTCATGTACCTACCGAGTTACAAACAGACTTGTCTTAAAAACCACGATGGCATAACTTCGGAACTTTTTTCTGTCACTTACAAATTAAGTTGAAAGATTATTAAGAGAAATTGTTCACTGAGATGCGTATAAAAAAGGCAATTCAAAATTTTCTTTTTTATAAATTTCAAGCACACGCAAGTGAAATATCGCCAAAAGGAAAACTTCTAACGCCCCGAAGCGACGGGCGTCTCTTAGCAGAATTTACCTTACGCAAACCTGCCTCGGTTAATTGAAAGAGCTTCTTTCATTTAGGTAATATTTTACGGCGCGGAGTCTGGCGGCGCGGCGGGAATGCGGTTACTCTCAAACACGTAACGCGCCTCCCTTGCTCTCATTCGACGGTTGGTTACGACTCTTTTGTAGCGCGCAAACCAACAAGAAAATAATTTAATCTCTCCCACGGAATCGGAATATAAATTTGTTTCCAACATTATCTTAATTGCTACTTCTGTTCTATCAACTCTCAGCGCTGCCTTTGATGAATTGTTTTTGATTTAATTTTGTTTTAAATCACACAATGTTGGCGTCATTTAACTTGACGTTTTTATTGATAACGTTTCACTGTAATAATAAGTTAAACCTGTAAATTTTTTATGTATGTTGTCTTATTTTTATTTATTGTTAACTTGTGAAATGTTTATTATTTGGATTCATAGTCAGTTCTTATCTTTAGATAACTTTTTATCAAGTCGATTTTGTTGTTCAAAAATGTATTTTAAGTATGAACAATGTTAACAATTTAAGCTACATAAATGCATAGCTATTATTGTATTTTGTATTTAAGTTGTTGGTGGTAGTGTGGTTAGGGCGTGTTATAATTAGCGTTCAAGTCGGAGGGTCGGTCGGAGGCGATTGCGAGGCGCGGCGTGCCTACACGCGCCGCAATAAATCGCCGGCGACCGCGACTGCGCCGAGCCGCGCAAGATAAGGGTCATCGCGACACCATTAATGCCTCATACACACTAGGATAGTATTTTAGTCAAGTAGCAATTAACATTTATCCGAACAAAGGATTTTCTAAAATATTCTACTAAAATGTTGCTGTTCGGATAAGTTTAGTTACTAAATTACTACCCTAGTGCGTAGGTTTAGGCTTAAACGAGTCCGAACAGTAGTAAATCCTTTGTTCAAATAAATGCTACTTGCTACTTGACTAAAATACTATCCTGGTGCGAACAAGGCCTAAGTGCTACTACAATGTTGCACCCAGTACATTGCTCGTTGTTCTCGCCCCACGCATTTTACTACATCTCACACCTCTTAACACGTCATCATCGTCGTCACGACTTACGTCGTAAACCCTCACAGAATACACGCAAAGTGCGTTTTATAAATTACAATAAACTACGTACATAACTACGTGATTAACATAATGTTTCTGGAATGTTCCACTTTTGTCTTGTAAACGAGCATAAAGTGAAAGAACAAATTGCGAGTTTCCCCAGTATTTTCCTCGCTCGGAAAAATATATGTTTTATTAAAGCTCGGCATTTCCGAGAGCGAGGCGACCCTCGGGCGGGGGGCCGCCGCGCCGGGGGATGGGGCGCCGCGCCAGTGTATAACAGACAGTAGGATATAAAACATATTTACGCGCCTATAAAGTACTCTCGTACGTTCGCTCTCAACCATTTTCTTTGTTCCACGCTCGCAGCCAATGATAATGCCTTCCACCGTTCGGTTAAACTTATTTCACTTCCATCTTATCGAGCTTTTCTTTAGCCGTATTATTTACAACCTAAACTCTGTAATACAACACTTTGATATAAACGGTTTAGGGTGGCTGACTTCTTGCGGCTACGAATGTTCAATCCTTATTTGACAAATCTCTTTATTTTTGTGAGGAAAATATATTTAGTTGTAGAGTTTGTGATTGTTTGCAAAGACAAGTAACTAGACAAATGATCGCGTTATGTTTAAGTCAGTGAACACAACGAGCAGAGCACACTCGAAGCTATTGAGAGAATGAGAGAGAGAGCGGAGCGCCAACAGTAAAGCGAGGAGCGTCTTAATCTTGTGCGACAGTACGGCTCTGAGTAGAAACCCCTTGCGTAGGTGAGAGGGTGTAATAACAAGCCCCACCCTGCACTTCACCACCCGTTTATCGCCCGCAAGCTTTCCTGCTTGCAAACTTTAGAGATCCGTATTATTCTCTCGTACAAACACGCCCGACTTGAAACCAACTTGCAACGATGCAAAGTTAAAATTGTTTTTCGTATCCTTTGCATTTTATAGTCTATTGTAGTTGTCTGTTAATGTTATTGCTGTATAATATTTATGTTCTACTCTCATAGATACGTTTACTTGTATATGTATGTCCATTGTTAAAAATTGCTTGACCTAAATAGCAAACCAGCGCAGTCCTGAAAATCTGCTTACTTGAGTTATTATTAAAAGATTTTGTTACAAAAACTACAGCAGTGAAACCAAGTATTAAATACCGTTTTCGCATTGTAATCCACACCGGGCATTATACGAGCAGAAAAAAAAGATTGTTGTCACTTCGAAAGCATATAGAGGACAAAGATGCTTCGTCAAAGGGCCGTAATTATCCGTAGGCGGGTGAGTGGTGGCACTCGACGTCGACGCCGAGGTCGAGATATCTCTCGACGGATCAGCGGCTCACTCGGGATGCGCTCTGCGATTCCGTTTGTCGCTGCGCCCGGCAGCGGCTGCGGCGCGGTGTGAGCGCCCGCTCTGATAAACGCGCCTCAACGTGCTTTGAGTGTGAAGCGCCTTTAACCACTGAAGCAATCTGAGAGTTAGCGATGCTGCGTTGCGGCTCGGGGCGGGGCTCAGGCGATACCCGTCATATTTGCATCCATTCATACACATGTATGCTCGCCGTATGTAGTCGTAAGTCAACGTTGAATATGTGTAACTGAGGCTTATACAATCTCTTGCCAAATATTTATTTCATGAACCCGTCCAGACAAAGTTTTATATTAGTAGTATATTACAAATGCCTGTACGTTGATCTACTTATGAATTAGATTCCTATTGCTTTACAAATAAGTAAGTTCTTATACCGAATTCACGATTTACGAAATTTAAATGGTACCTAACTGACATCATAATATTTGAACATAAACACCCTACCCTAACCGACATGTGATTATGGATATCGAGTGAATCAATTAGCATCAATTACAACGGCACGCTAAATAGGTATACCATACCACAAAGCCATTCGCACATAGTTGAGCGCGGCTCGCTACGGGACGTAATTAGCCAACGGCTAAGTTCACAAGAATATTTTAAACCAAAGCTTGCATGCTCGCCGCACCGCCCGCCGCCCGTCGGACCGCATTTCGTATTTAATTTATTCAAGCCCCATCCAAATTATCCTCCTCATTTTGTTTAGTCCAATTATTTCAGAAAAAGTATCACATTCGTACACCATTAGAGGAGACACAAACTTCCCGTCGAGCGTGCCTTCTTTCACTGATTAGTCCGCCAAGCCAACCCTATTTTTGTTTCGATTGTCCTATTTAATTGTCCTTTTTTATCAGATTAAAGGTAAATTACACCCGACAAGTACTTACTACACGTACAAAGTAAATCGGTTAGCAACGCCGCCGGTAAATGGAAAAGTTCTCCGTGAACAAATAGGATACCCTTGTCTAGCTAATGCGATAAACTTTTCCTTTATTTTTCTCTACCCCCCGCGCGCTCGTAGAAGTGGATTTTTTGTCTTTATTTTACTGCCAGTGTAAAGTTATGATTTTATATGCCAGTAACACTTTTTACAGTCGTAAAATATATCAAGCATCGCGACTGGAACGAGCATTCGTCCGTCCGGGGAAGATAAGAAGTACGACTAACTGTTCGAGTTTCAGCGGTCGTTATTTATGTCGTAAATTGTTGCCGATCGTTAGCGGCGGGCAGCGGCGAAAATAAGCATGCGACGACGTCTTGATAAAGCGGCTCCGT
Source organism: Papilio dardanus tibullus (assembly GCA_013186455.1). Lineage (NCBI taxonomy): Eukaryota > Metazoa > Arthropoda > Insecta > Lepidoptera > Papilionidae > Papilio > Papilio dardanus. Next base: position 173,819 of record QDHC01002350.1, read on the forward strand.
CTATCGTCTCATAACTCTAACCGTTCTAATCCATTAATAATTTACAAACTCCGTGACAAAAGCCAATTTGTGTATTCCGTCTGGAGTGAAATTTCAGAGAATTATTATAAAGTAATCTAAGTTAGGCGATCCGTTGGGAGATGGGGCGCTCTGGCAAGTAGGGTTACCAAGTACCTGTGCAAACTTTTTGATACACTCTTTGAATACGAAAATTGGTTTAATATTATTATTTCCTGTTATAGATTTGAAATACTTATTATTTTAATATGTATTTTATTAGCAAATAAATGGTAAAACCTTGGTAAAAATTTTCTCACTTAAATGCGGACAATCACTCACTTCAAGTTTGATGAATCTTTATCCTATACGAGTAACTTAAAGTGATATAAGAAAATAGTTTAACTAAAAACAATTTGCTACAATTTAAAAGTTAAATTATAGCGTGAACTGGACAACCCTATTTCCCGAGGTGTTTAAACACACGCCCAATCGGTTCCCGGCTGGCGAGGGATGGTCTGCATTGCATCGGAGACGGAATCATTGGAGCGTGCGGTAGTTGGCCGGATTAATTGCTCGTTTTAGCGCGAGACGAGTGAGTGCTTGCGCTGCGCTTTCACACTGTCGAGCGCTGACGGTTTTAAACTATAGCATTGCCTTTTATCTTTTTCAGTTCAAACTTTTTATACCGAATATAAACTTTCCTATTCTCGTAATATTAGTACGTTTAATATATTTTTAAAACATCTTAAACATGCATATTATGTTGAATATTATTATAAAATTCATGCAGTAACTTGAACCCTATCAGTCCCAAGAGTATTTATGCCACTTAGCAGTCCGTCCGTTTCGCATAAACAATTCATTTAGACAGCGCCTTAACAACAAAGTTCGAGCAGCAAGTTGTTCCCCCTTGTGTCTTAATCCCTCTAACAATCCTCCACAACTAATCGTCTCATATTTATTTATACGTTGTCCAATCTATGTCACTTATCAAAGCAATCGTCTATTAATAACCGGTCGTCGAGTAAGTCCTCCGACTTGGCGGCGGGAACTTTAATTGGCTACCGTGACAAGCCGCTCGCCGTCGCCTCTCCACTTTGTTGTGATAAACATATAATTTGCTTCGAGTGTACACTCACCCGATTGCGCGATCGCATGAATAAATATCAACATCATGAGTACAATACTTATGGACGGCCATTAGCACATTGAGCTCCGGTTTGTATTGCCTTTTACATCTCGATTGCCCACTTAGCCTAGTGGCGTGTTTTATTCATTTTATGTTATCAATGTTGTGCATTGCTTACGGATAACCGATTAAACACATCGTTTCTATTCCATTTTATCTCTATTCATTAATTAAAAACGTCATATAATTTCTAATAAAATATTATATTTTATGTGGAAAGAGCATTCAGTTTTTAAAATAGATTAAATGCTTATATTATCTTCATAATTACTCCTCTGTCTAGTAATCAGCTTTTAAACTGTCTCGTGTGGCTGTAATACCTGCAGTGATCTTATATTATTGACGTCGTTGGCTATTTTTTCGGAAAAAAGTAAACATTTTCTTCATAAAAATGATTTGGGAGTCGATAAAAATCTTGATATAAGTTATATATGCCATTTACGTGACTGGAAATGTAATAGATGGTTCACACGTACGCAGGAGAGAACTTGTAGAAAGTACACATATCAGGGAGTGGGGTACGATCAAATTCAATTAGTATTCAAAACGTGTAAAGAGATCGAAATGAGGTTTTAATGTGTACCAAAGAGTGAGTGTAAGTGGTTGAAGTGGGGCCCTCGTGTAATGTCGCTAATTCACGTTCCGGCGGGCTCATTAAACCGCTTTTTGTACTCGAAGCGTGTTTGTGTCGTTACGTGGACGGTCGCGCGCGCCGCTAAATCGAGCCCGGTTCGGTTACGCCGCCGTGTCTGTCAATTATGCCGATATGAAGCGCTTTTTTTTGTTTTACTCTTTAACCCCAACCGACCTTCGTAGTAATTTTGGGTTCACTATAATACCGCTCAGTGCAATTTGAGTTGTTAAATTGCTACTTAACTTTTTTCATTTTATACAGACTAGATGTGTTATTTATTTGGATACAAATTGTTGAATAATTATATTCTTGAAATGTCTCGCCCTCTGCTTGTGGTCTCATGAGCTCGGTGAAAGGCGGATATCGAGTGCTATCATGTAAAACGATTGCATAAAATAGATGTGAAAGTTATAATAAAAAAGAAACGTAATCCTTTTTATATTTATTTGTTTGTAATTTGTGCTTAAGCCTTATTAGTTTTAATTGACTCGGCGTATAAAATGCAGTTAATATGTATCTTATCCATACCAACACCTCGTTATCATTTCATACAAGTACTGCTGTCGAGTATCGGCGCGATTTTTTTTGGTACATACGTATCGATAAATTGTTCAATAAAAAAATGCAATCAGCATTTCCTTGTTTCAATATTGGAATTAAAAAATATCCGTTCGAAAATTTAAAAGTAAAACGTTTTAAAAATATTGATACCAAAACCAGTTTACCTAACAGAAATGCAAACCGAAGCGAAATTGCGAAATAATGGAATTGGATACATTTATAAATAAAATAAAAGTGCTCCGAACTCAAATGTTAGAGAAATATATTCAAACAATTTGTTTGTCCTGATGCCACGGTATATTGGGAAATGTATTTCAAATTCCAATAACTGGAATCGAATTCATAGCGTAGATTCATGTAGCAAATAAAACTAGCTATGAACAACTGTTTTTATGTCCGTTGCTTGTGTTTATACCTAAACTTGTCTTGAAATGCAACAAACGTTTAGACATCTGTTTTCACAGGCAACGTGTAAATTACATTAGAACAACCAGGTCAGAAGTTTAACAAAAAAATACTGCACACACTAGTAATATAGAATTTCGTCAAGTAGGTAATACGCAATTGACACATGCAGAGTCGTGTTACAAGTAAATTACTAAAGTGACACAAAATATGAACGCTAACCTTGCTCAGCGAAATCAGCAAGAAACTTTATTTTGTTAAACACGCCTTGTAATTGCATATATCTTCATATACGTAGAACAATATCTAGGCATAGGTGATTACCTAGTTCTACGTATATCTATCTACCCGCTCTTAATTTCATATCACTACCACGCTTGTAGCTATGTTAAGTAAATTTCATCTTCTCTTGAACTAATAGTTAACCTTAAACTCACAGCATGCGCTAAGATAATAAAATCATCTCAATATATTTGCGTTTTTAGAAGTACGTGTATAAATCATGTAAAGATTGAATGACTGAAGCAAAGTATTGTGAATTGAGCATGCAAATGCATCATATGACGTGGCACGTACACGAATCATTATTTCATACGGATGATAGAGTATTAGTGGAGAGCGCTTAGCGTGCGCTGCTCCGTGTGCAACTTATCCCCCCTGTTTACGTGGAGATGGATGCGCCCAGCACTTTGTTGTTTTATACTCCGTCTCGGAGCGGGCTCGCGACGCCTCATTGCGCCGCGTCCTCTTGCCTCTTTATTTTCGGCTCACGTTACTATGTAAATTTATTTTAAAACAAGCGGCGACGAATCTCTTCGTCGTAGCGAGGCATGTGCACCAGCATAAGTTTGCCGGCTCTTAGCTGCGCGCATTCACACAGCTCGTCAAGTTCGTAATGTGTTTAACGAACACATCTACCTTTAATTGCCGGATTGGATACTTCAGGTTTTAGCTCTTTGCGGGTAAAATTGTACATATTGCGCATATTTGTTTTGTAATTAGCGTATTTAACTATGAATTTGTAAAATAAATATGCGTTGTAACTTGAAAAGAAAGAGTGATATTTAAGGATATGCGAGTTTATATTCAGACTCTACTAGTCTGGAATGAATGAAGAGCTTTGTTTAAATTCTAATTTGAAATAAAATGTAGAGAATAAACAATAGCTATAAATTGTGAAAACAAAAACATCGAGTCGATTATTCGAAACGAGCAGTTGCCAATTTTCGTGTTGCCGCTGTTATAACACGGGGCGAGCCCGGCGGCCGACCCTCTGCAAACGGCCGGCAACAAACTACATTTTTATACAGAGAGCAAACAGAATGAGTTAGCGGTGCCGCTGTGTCGCCCGCTGTACTCGGAGCTTGAAAATTCGCTTTAATACCTTTGTTCTACAGCGCTTTACGGCTCTCATGTTGCACGGAAACGTTTCAGATTTACTTTTATGTCGGAAATATTTTCTGCGCTCTCCGCTACTGAAACAACATTTTTGAAGATTAGCTACTTCGCGTTACAATTGTGTATACTGTTGTTATACTGGTACTAACTGTTGTTATAACCGTGAATTATCTTGGTTAAAGTCTGTCTTTCAATTTATAGTTGTTTGCAATGAGCGTTTTATTTTTTAGAGGTAATATAACTGTTTAAACTTTATTATTACAATCGAACCCATACTTTAAAACTTAGCTGTGAGTTACCCATTATTAACAACTTTAGCAATCGGTTTAATAAGTAAATGTCAAAACAAAAAATCATACTTGTTATGAGTCCTAAGACTATCTCGCCTATTTATTTTAATTTATCGAATCATTAAGTTTGCAAATACGCAAAATAATAAAACGTGAAATACAAACATCGAGAGAGAAGGGAAAGTTCGAAACCGGTTACGACTCTGCAAATATTTGAAGTCGCTAAATTCCCGCGACGCCATTATGTGTTAATTTGTTTGAAAGGCAATAAGCGAAAATTGTAGTTTTAATGTTCTTACATGCCATATTTTGTATTCTGTCGCTAATAAATTAATTTTTTACATGTAAAATTTCGCATAATGTCACTAATTTTTTATTGAAATAGAAACAAAATCTTATAAATTTATTTTTTCGTACAAGTTTAGAATATAATGTATTGGAGTAGAAAGTAATAACGGTCACTGATTCTAAATTATATCGCTTGGTACTAATGAGTTTCAATTTTGAGATTCCTGCGTACTTTTAAATTGTTGGCTTTTTTTCTTTGTGTGCCAAAATTAAGAACAATTGAAACTAGAATCTACACAGGTAGGTACACGTAATTATTTTACTAATGTATGATTAACCTGATATTCAATTTCATCACTGGCTATCTCTACATTTTGGTAGAGTTGTGACGTATATATTTCCGTTGTTATACTTCAACAGGAAAAATAAATCATAATATATTTTGTATTATCTTTATTGCTCTACGACATTAATGTAATAAATAAATAATGTTTTACAGTCAATAAAGCTAAATTGATTCAAAGCGTAAGCTTTCAAAATCACAATTTTCATTGTCGGATAACAGCACGTTTACTTTCATCGAGAAATTAAATAAAATAGATGAAATCTCCAGTTTGAGTTTATTCATTACTCGCAACCGCTGTGGCGGGCGGAGCGCGGCGCGCGGCGTGGAGCAGGGGGCGCCACCCTCGTTCTGCTCAGTTTATGGATATAACCTCGACAAAATACCCCTAAAATTGCACTGTTTTTATTACGCTCACTCTTTATCTCTTTTGGTTTGTTGTGCCCGCTATATACGATGTTATTATTTTATTAGCGAACTTGTTGGCTTCTTAAGAAGTTTTGCTTTGAACATCGCTGTATAAATTCTCATATTGATTTTGTTTTATAAGAAGTGGTATTTGAAGTATCTGATAGCGAAATCAAGCTTGATGGAGTAGATATTCGAATACGAGGATTGTTATTAGATGGTAGGCAACTTTGTTCTTCTAACAAATCGTATACGATCTAAGTCACCAAAAAAGTATGTTATCCAAGACCACCGTTATTGTTCACAAGATGAAGTAATAAAATAGTCAGTTGAAGAGTAGAATTACCTACAAGTTGAAGTTTATGTCAAATATTATATGCAGAATGCATAAGTAAAACTATCAATATCACAAAGCGTATAAAAGTTTCACCAACCGATTTGATGTGGAGGGCTGCCGTAATTTATTTACGTTGGTTAATTTTAGGTTGATACCTCTTTTAATCTTATACAAGAATTATTAATACCTACATCAGTTATTTCAAAATAAAATTAATTTGTTCGTCTCCAACAATTATGTACTTACAAAATCATTAGTCATTTATTTATTAGCGCTTTAATGCATTTAACCACAATGACATTTATCACGTGCAATAATGTTCAACTGTCAAGAGCCAACCAACAAGTTATTTACTGGACAGATATTCAATTTACATATTAATTACGAGCATAGCACAAATGAGTAGCGTCGGTGATGACATATTGAGATATACGATATGATTTTTCTATATCTTTTATGTCTAAACATTGTTTAGATGCCAAATAGTTTGCGAGTGCGATAAAACAAGACGGCTGGCAAGCGACCAAGTCGAGAGTACGTCAGAGTAGTATGGGCCCGCGATGTGCAGCGTGCCACGTTACCCGCCTCGCCTCTCGTCAACTCGCTTAGCGCTCATTTCCACGGATACATTTTAAATGGAGCCGGCAGATCGCAATTACACTCCCTTTGAGCACACGGAATGCGTTATGTATGACATTCGATTCAATTTCGCACACAAAGTGCGCGCTGCGAAATTCTCTTTCTCTTTGACCGGATCCTCTTATGCAACGCTTTGTTAGTGAAATGCATAGCTCCGAGTTTAAACGACAGCGCCGTTTGTCCGCTACTCGGAAATGTTATTTGTTTCCCTTGTGTTAATGTTAACATTTCGCGACTACAAATTTGGTTTTCGTTCTTTGTAAAGTTTCGTTTATTAGCGTTTATTATTTTAATAACGCCTCTCTTTGTTATTACATTGCAAACCTAAATGAAATGTCTTCTTTCTGTTTTAGCAATTTGAACGTTGGTTTTAATAAAAACTCATTATACTAATCACGTCTTCCGTATCACATTTGATGTATCGATTAGTTCGTATTATTTGGACAAGTGACAGATGGTCGTATCGGCGAGTGGGCTGATCGACGCTGTCAAGTGTACAAACAACTTTGTTGGCAGCGACGAGTGCCTGTACATTTCACACAGTAGCCGACTAGCCAAGCCCACCTGGCCCGGACGTGCCACTTCATGTCTACCATTTAACTAATCTGTTAATCTATTAATCGATACAATCAGAATGTAGAACACCAGTTAATTTAAACATTATGACGGTTGGAAGATCCGACGTAATACATTTATTAGACGATTTGATATAAGTAATAATTAATTCGTGTAATAAATTACTAAGATAGACGGAATAGAGTTATTAAAAACAATGTCATGCATTCTCAAAATGTTGTATAGTAAACTTAACTTATTTACGGTTAGAGCATACGTAAATTTCACGTGCAGAGGTTGAGTTGGAGTTAATTAATTTACGCGGGGCAAGGTGAAGCTCGATTAGCGGAATAAATTGGGCTTGCGGCGGCGTAATCCGGGCGCAGTACAGCGCCGACAACAAAGGCGGCCGATCGCCCCAACAGCCCGGCCGCCCGGCCGCCCCCTCGCACGAGAGCCCGGCTTAATGCTAACTCATTATTTATTCACATCTATAACGAGATTGTCAGTACCGTCTCCCCGCCGCCGCGCCGCTGCCGTCGCAGCCTCTCTCCTCCATCCCCGGCCACTTATTTGTCTCGCCACTCCGAACGGCGCGTCGCCATATTTACTCGCTTGCTCTTTTTTCGTTCCCCATTATCCTCTTTTCACTTTTTGTTTATACAAGTCATGAAGATGTTTTGATTTTGTTGCTTTTTTATGGAAGTCGCTGTTATGTTATTAAGGCTATTCAGATTATGACGCTCTTTGCGCATTTACTTTGCAATGTCAAACGTTTCTTTGATATTACTCTTCAAATACGTATTCTCGGGGTTCAATTCAAATTTTGTTATTGGTTTACATACACAGGTTATAGTGTGGTGTGGCTTAGGTGATATCACGTATGCTTCGAAATAAGTTCTTCAAAAACGTAAATTGCTAAAATATTTATGAACTTAATTATCGTAATATTTGCTCTTCTAACTCGATTAAGAACTCTATTGTTACAACGATTCTCTTCAATAGAAAACAATACAACAATATTCTAAGGCATACAATGAAGACGAAATATTTCAGTTTACACGTCAGTGAATTTAATCATTCGTTCCCTTTAGACAATATAAAAGCATTGTATTACAACCTCAAGATTTCTGATTGCTCCCTGCTATCTAAAAATATCGTTACGAAACATGTTTTGTTCTTTACGCAATCAGTTAACTAAAAGTAAATAAGTAAGTCTCAAAATTAGTTTTATCTAAACTCTGGTGTAATACAAACTTTACTTAAATAATCTGCCAAATTAACATTCATGATAACAGAATGATGTTGCTAGTAGTGCAATAAATGCACTTTAACTATTAATTTAGTTACAGTTATAAACAGTTATTTAATTCAAATCTTTAGAGTGAAGTCATACTAATGATAAAAATAATACATGATTTTATTAAAACAATCGTAACAATGGTGAAAATATTTATAGCGTGCACATTTCAATTATAATTACTATATTTCGTTGTGTTTTGAAATATTAACAATTCAAGTAGCATCGCTTGTGTTAAAACATCTGCACAAATAGCACGTACTAAAATTCAATTTTGAAAAGCATTTCTTTTTATTCGACACAAATTGTGTGATAGGTGGTTGCGTTAAACGCGCCGTGAAAACGCACCGCGTGTAACCGAGCTTTGGAACAATGTTACCACTAGAGAATTTTTATTCAAAAGAAGATACTTGGAGCGGTGAAGCACTCGCAAACGGCTAGATAATGCCGGAAGATACTCGGCGCAGTCGTTGAAAATTTTATGTCACCTCGCGCTCTTCTCTGCTCCTCTCACCCCGCGCCCGCACCGCACCCCAGCCGACTCTGTTCCCCACTCGCCGTCGCTAAAAGCAAATATTAACACGCGGCCGTGTGCATTTTTATTTTTTCAACAATGCACTGTTTATTTTTTTGTTTCTTAACTGTTTTGTAAAAGAGCTTTCTTCGTCACTTCGTCCTTCGTCCGCTTGAAGTTTAGAAGTTGGAAACAAAGCTTTTCATCTTATTTTAACCTTTATAAAATAAGTTTGAAGTAGCAATAGAAACCCATGAACAAAATATCAAGTTTCTAAGATTTTAGATTCGAACTATGACCCCTCTTTTTGCCCCCCAAGGAAAAAAAATTCTTGAATGGCAAAGTTATCTATTAATGCCGAAGAGCTCTCATTCCAATTTTCGTGCAATTCT